>RJVU01011419.1:0-14037 GCA_003731715.1 Anabarilius grahami | reverse complement strand
AAAATGACATTATATATCAAAAATAAACCGCAGGAGACAATTACTTTGTGACTTCTATGTAACACGGCATCAGCACTGTGTTTTTAACTTTTCAAAAATATGCAAAACCTGCTGATTATTCTCATGAACTCACAGCATTAGGACAGTTTTACTTGTGAATCATGCAGCTGTAATCTGTGCTGATAAAAACATGTTTCTAATCAACATTCATTCATATACTGTCTATTGTGTATTTTTAAAATGTTGTTATTTCCTGTTTACTTATTCTATTTTATTATCTGTGTCTTGTCACTGTCATTCTGTCTCACATGTGTAAACATACCTGCAATAAAGCTCTTTCTCACTCTGATTGTTTGCAGAAAAGCGCACACAAGGGGGGAAACTCTTTGCTGGCCTCCGGAGAGCGTGGAAGTCGATGAAAGAATCCTTTCAAACCCAGGAAGAAACCCAAGTGTGTGCTTTTGTGCCTGAGGATCCATCGCAGGAGCTTCCACACACATCCGGCGTGGATCCGACAGGCACAGATCCGCTGGAGTCTGAGCCAACAGACGGTGAGTCTCCAGATATTTCCACTCTGATTCATGTCTGTGTCAGCCTGATGCTTCTGGGTTTAGTTTTCATTTTTCCTCGTCTTCTGCTGGTTCCTCACCTGATCTGCACAGGTGTATTTCGAGTTCATTCTCATGCTGTATATATTAACATGTTGTTGTGCATTTTTCAGGATCCTTTGAATCTCTTTATCATGTGGGAACGAAACTGAACTCGAGACGTGGTGTCAGTTATCATGAAGGATTTCGAAACTCCGATGACAAACGAGTATGTTGCCCATTCTGAATACACCAAACCTTTTGCCTCTTGTGTCCTTCTGTCTTTACTCTTTCAGTCCTGATGAAAACATCAGTGTTTACAGTTTTGATTAGATTACCATGTACACAAACAAAAATAAATCAGTTTACTTATGTTTGCAAAAATTTCTTCATTTTTCAGGTGATCATCCAATTTATTAAGAAGAACCGGCCTGAGAAACTAGTGGAATTGGTAAGTTGAAAAGACTTTATTCTTCATAAAATGTTTTATTAAATTCTAATTTGGAGATTTGAGATGGGTAAGGAGTTAACTAACCTTTTGTCAATCTCTTTTCTTTAGCCTGGGTATTCCAACCCTTTAAGTCAAGAGGCAGCTGCAATGTTGATGGTGCAAAAGCCTCCAACTAGCGAGCATCTCGTACAATTATATGATCACTTTGTCATGGAAGATCAAGACATCTTGATTATGGAGTATCCACGTTCCTACATCAGCCTGTTTGAGTATGTCCAACAAAACAGAAGTGGCCTGATAGAAACCGAGGTGAAACACATCATTCTGGAGCTCATTGTTGCTCTTCAGCACTGCATGAGTCGTGGTGTTTATCATGACACGCATATGAAAAACATACTTGTCTGCACAAAAATCCTGCATGTAAAGCTGATGGACTTTGGAGGCGCACTGCTCGTCGAAGAAAGACGTGAGTCGGCTTTTTAAGCACAGTTCACTGATGGTGTTTTACTACAGTTCACTGATGGTGTTTTACTGAACACTGAGCATGTGTTGCTTACAGGAGAAGATGAACCTATATTAATCGGGGCAATCAGAAAGTACGCTGAATGGGCAACAACTGACGACATACGCAAACTGCTGGATGTGCTGGTCCCGAGAATAAGTCGTTGGTTTTGGATGAGACCACGCGTGTCCAAAGGTGAGACCAATAACTAGTGTGAAAAACATATAAAGCCCTGACATGAGTGACAGTGAAATTATCAGTGGACATCCAGAGAAAGTCATAGTAACAAATGCAGTGTGTTTCATGGTAACATTACCTTACATGAACTACAGTGGGGATCGAAAGTTTGGGAACCCCTTTCAGAATCTGTGAAAATTTTTAACAAAACAAGAGAGATCATACAAAATGTTATTTTTGTTTAGTACTGTCCTGAGTAAGATATTTGACATAAAAGATGTTTACATATAGTCCACAAGACAACACAAATAGCTGAATTTATTAAAATAACCCCGTTCAAAAGTTTGGGAAGTTTCAATCAAACATGACTAATCAGATCTCTTATAAAAAACATTTACAGAATGTCAGGATCTTTTTGAGCAGCTTCATGATGTAGAGTCACGGATGACGTTACAGGCTATGTTGGAGCATGACTGGTTTAAAAGAAAAACCAAAGAATAAGAAAAGTAAGCATAAGAAAAATTTATTTTTAAATTTTTTTTGACAGATTAAGGCAGCCTTGGCACCTCTTGACCATAATTAATATCATGCTCTCATTATTTGTCAGGTTCCCTTGCATTGGCAGCTCAGGGCCTGTAGTTCAGCTGTATGGGTCATCAGCCGGGGACCTCGGGGACGGTTCACGCTTTAACCCTGGGGCGTGGATAAGACCACGTGTGTCCAAAGGTGAGACCAACAACAAGTACAAAATGGAAATGACATTGCTTGAAAAACATATAAAGCCCTGACATGAGTGACAGTAAAATTTTTAGTGTCAAACCTTGATGAGAGTAAAATACAGGAGATTGACAATGAATGTTTAGCATTGAGGATCTTCTTGAGCACCTTCATGACGGAGAGTCACGGATGACATTACAGGCCATTTTGGATCATGACTGGTTTAAAAGAAAAACTGAAGCACAAGAAAAGTAAGCATAAGAAAAAGAGATGTTTTTTTGATAGATTCAGGCCTTCTTGCCACCTCTTGATCTTAATATCATGCTTTTTATTATTTGGCAGGTTCCCCTGCTTCGGCAGCTATAGCCTATGGCCATGGCCTATAGCTCAGCTGCAGGTCATCAGACTGGGACCCCGGGGACGGTTTACGGCTTTAACCCCGAGACGTTCCCCTTTCACCCCTGCGTGATGACACTGATGGCAACTGTCCTCTACTTGTATCCTGTCTGTGTGCCTCCAACATCTCCACCAACCTACACAGAATATTATCGCGTCCCACTGATAGTGGGCTTGTGCGAGCCCCACCTTGACAGCGTGACAGGATGTGCTGGAGGCTTACTTCAGTGTCCACACAATTTAACGCCATGCCTTGTACTTGCCTGGAAGCTGGCTTTGGTCAATCCTTCCCTAGTGAAAAAATAGTATACTTAAGCACAATTTATTCAAATGTACTTTAGTATAACTAAATGTATTTGTGGCACACTGTAAATTGGTATACTTAGTCTGTTAAACTGGAACAACTAATTTTGTACTCAATGCATTTTAGTTGTCCAAAAGAAGTTCAACTAAAGCTGTATTAAATATACTTGTTTGTAAACTTGAAGTGTGCCAATGGTTTTTCTAATGCAATAAAGTTATCTTTATAAATTATGGCACAGCTTAGGAATTTTCCTTATACTGATATTTTACAGACACCCCCTAGTATACCAGTATAGCTCACTTATCTGGAGAACATCAGAGACAATCAGTGTGTTTACATGCACTCTCATAATGCGATTCTAATGGGATTTTGGCAATATTGCGATTAAACTTTCTCTCATGTAAATGCAATACTTCGATTGAAGTAATTCGTTTAATCTCATAATCGTAGTAAAATAGGTGGTTTACGCCGATTCTAATCACAATATGCAGGCATGTAAACACCTTAATTCCCTCTCTGACCAAAGTGCGCATGTGCTCGGACATAAACAGATGCCGTGTGTTGTTCACACAACTTCATGGATGAACTCCGTGACATTATTCTGATGTTTTCTCTCTTCTCACCAAATCCCTCAATTTCATCAACACAACTCTTTGTGCAGTCTCTGCTCCGTATCTTCATCCAGACGGTGCGAAGAACGCGGCGGAAGCGCAGGCAAACCCAGCACTGTGATGTTCATCACGGTGCCAAATAATATCCAATACATCCATAAAAATGTATTTTGAATTTGATGCAAGTAGATTAAAACGATGGCAGGTAATACTGTATGAGTGTGGTATAACCATACTTATTAATGAATAATCAGAATAATGAAAATTGCATGTGACCTGAAGAGTTCTGCTCGTGTCATGTAAACATCATGCTGAATATATGAAAAACAAATAAAGCCCTGACATGAGTGACTGTAAAACTTGTAGTGTCAAAGCTTGTTGAGTGTAAAACACAGGAGATTGACAATGAATGTTTAGCAATACAATGCTGTGACGAGCAGGGCGGCCGAGAGCCGTGAGAGACTCGAGGCCGGTGCGACTCGCAGCTGAAGATCGTTAACACTCGCGTTACCGGCCTCACGCCGTTCCCTCACGGCTCTCGCCTGCCCAGCTCGTCACAAATACATTTTACAATTTTAAATTCACAATATACTGGAGAGTATGACATCACTAGAATTGTCTTGCTTAAACTAATTCAATAGAGGAAAAACCATGACAGTTAAAAAAAATTATTCTGATTTTAAACAAAAGCCAAAATATGTTTAGACAAGACCCTTATTCCTCGTCTGGGATCGTGTAGAGCATCCATGCCGCTTATACATCTCATAAGATTAATAATTTTTTACACTTTGTTTCAATATTCTCAATATGCTTCCTCCATGAATATTTTTCATCCAACCATAATCCCAAATATTTAAAATCTTTAACTTTTTCTATATTTTCATTACATAATGCCAATCTTGTTACATATTTGCTTGTTAATTTCTTTTTTGTGAATATCATATAACATGATTTATTTTGCGAAATTTTAAAACGCCATTTATAAGACCAATTTTCACCATTTTTAATTTCTTCCTGTATTTTGATATTAATATACTTAACATTTTTACCTCTTTTCCAAATTACTCCATCATCAGCATAAAATGCTGATTGAATCCCTGATCCTACATCGCTAAACATATCATTAATCATAATATTGAATAGAATAGGACTGACCACACTACCTTGAGGTAGTCTATCCAGTAAAGGATTCAATAAACAATTAAAATCCCCCCCCCCTACAATTACAGTACCAGAAGCAGTCTCTAACAAATCCAAAAAAGCTTTTGTGAGAGGCTCAGGAGAAAAGTTTTGTGGGCAGTATATATTTAAAAACGTTATATGTTCTCCATACAATAGCCCTCTAACAATAATGTAACAACCCCGTTTATCCTTAGTGCTATTTAAAATCTTACATTTAGTCATTTAGCAGACGCTTTTATCCAAAACGACTTACAAATGAGAATAGTAGAATCAGTCGAAACAACATGAGAACAACAGTACGTAAGTTCTGTGTGAAGTCACAGTTATGACAGTAATGTGCTCGTAGCAAGGAATTTTTTATTTTTATTTTTTTTTAATCTTAAGGGGCAAATTTCTGTTAACAATGATAGCTACCCCCCTTCTACTCGTTGTAAATGAAGAAAAATAAATTTGACCAATCCACCTATGTCTGAGGCCAGCGTGTTCTTTATCATTCAAGTGGGTCTCCTGCAACATTGCCAGATCAACACGCTCCTTATTTAACCAATCAAAAACCTTTCGAATTTTAATTTAGATCCCTTACATTCCATGTAGAAACTCTTAAATTATTGATTACCATCTATACATAATAAGCTTTAATATCGGAAATATATAAAATAGAAAAATAAAATAAACAAGCTGAAACTTTACCTTTATACAGTCTCCTGTACATAAGTTGTGCATACAACGAAAAGACACAAGCATAATAACAAAAGTACAGCCGTTTCTGGGCAATGGAACATTCGATAGAACTCGAAAAACAAAAGAAACAAAACAATAAAATAAGAAAAAGGAGGCGTTTTCCCTTCTCAAAAAGGGAACTCAATACACAAGAGAACATCCCTTCTGTTCAGTCCGAAACAGAAAACTTTCACCAAACTTACCCAGGAAGTAAACTTGCGTAATCACATCGTCCGCACCATCCCGCAATGACAGCAGTGGATACCAAACTCAACACGGAAAAAAAATTTAAAAAAGAGGAAAAAGAAACGTAATCAGGTCACAGTCATTCGTCCATCACAGGTGGACTGTCAGCTGCCTCAGGTCGAACATCCTGACCAATCTCCGCAATAAACTCAGAGACCGCTGTCGGCGAGCCGAGGATCTTAGTGGTATTCCCAATGGTTACTCGCAGTTTAGCTGGATATAACATTGCATAGCAGGGACCGATCTCCTGCAAGTGGCGTTTAACCGAATCAAACTCTCTACGCTTTCATAGCACTGCGGTGGAGAAATCTTGAAAAAAGGAGATTTTGCAGTTCTCAAACCGCAAGTTTCCATCCATAGACAACTTTCTACTTGCCTCAAGAATCCTCTGTCCGTCTCCGAAGTGATGCATACGCAACACTAGCGGCCTAGGTCTTTCCTTGGCACCTGGTCTGGGAGCTAGAGTACGACAAGCCCTTTCGATGTTGATGTAAGCTCCCTCGGTCTGCAGCTGAAGAAATTCTTGGATCCATTTTTGGATGAAAGCCACCGCATTTGAGCCCTCTGCCCCTTCTGGTAAGCCGACAATACGAATATTTTCACGCCATCCTCTGTTTTCTAGATCATCAACGTGCTCAGTAAGCGACGCAACTCGATTTTCCAAAGTCGAAACACGAGCCTTCATGCTATCGGCTAATTCCTCCGCCGAAACGATTCTTCGCTCGGCTTCATCCAGTCGAGATTTGCAGTTTTCCAATTCCTGGGAATGAGTATGTATAATCTCCACTAAGGGATCAAGTTTGACGTCTATTGTCTTGGAAATCGTCTCTGTCATGTGTTGAAACGCCTTGGCCATGGCTGGGCTTAGCTCAACCTCGTCGTTCTCTTCACCGTCACCTTGTTCCGGCGAAATATCCAACGTGGCCGAGGAAGATTCCTTTTTCTCCATTTTTTTGGTAGAACGAGGCATTTTCGAAAAAGATTGTGGCCAAAAAGATTCCAAAGACATACTACAACACTGACATAACCAAAGCCACAGAGATGCGTCTGAATTAACTTATAAAATACAGATAATTAGCTGAGTGGTGCGGGAGCTAGTGAAAATCTTGACAATCTAGTGAAAAACCCCACACTTTTAACATTTAAGAGGCTGTTGTGTCAACCTTGATTTATTGCAATATTGAGCTGTTCAATTTTATTTAGATTTTAGAAAATAAACATGATTTCCATCAATCAAATATTTTTTTCTTATTTTCACTGGCATTTCTGGACTAGTGTCAAGGACTAGTGCATCTCTGAGCCTAAATTCAGCATGAGTAAAATACTTAAGTACAGTTAAAATCAGATACTCCAAGACTTTTACTCAAGTTGTCTTAGAAATGGTGACTTGTAATGGAGTAATTTTCTTTGTAAGGTATCTGTACTTTTACTCAAGAATTGTTTTCAGGTACTCTTTACACCTCTGCTCTTTTCACAGCAACGACTTCAAAAAGTTCAGTTCAGTTCTCTTTCAAGTGAATCCTCATGTGGACCTTAAGGTTACCTTTATATATGAAACTCTTTCCACACTGATCACATGTAAATGGCTTCTCTTCAGTGTGAATTCTCATGTGTTCCCTAAGGCTTTGTTCCCGTGTGAAGCCATTCCCGCACAGAGTGCAGGTGTAAGGTTTCTCTCCAGTGTGAGTGCTCTTGTGGTCTATAAGGTGTCCTTTTCGACTGAAACTCTTTCCACACTGTTGACAGGTGTAAGGCTTTTCTCCAGTGTGAATTCTCATGTGGACTGTAAGGTTTCCTTTCTCACTGAAACTCTGTCCACACTCTTGGCAGGTGTAAGGCTTTTCTCCAGTGTGAATTCTCATGTGGATTTCAAGTTTTCCTTTATTACTGAAATTCTTTCCACACTCTTGGCAGGTGTGAGGCTTCTCTCCAGTGTGCATTTTCATGTGGGCTGTAAGGCTTCCCTTTTGACTGAAACTCTGTCCACATTGTCGGCAGATATATGGCTTTTCTCCAGTGTGAATCCTAATGTGGCCTATAAGGCTTCCTTTATGACTGAAACTCTTCCCACATTGTTTGCAGGTGAAAGGCTTTTCTCTAGTATGGACTCCCATGTGGATTTTAAGGCTTCCTTTTTGTCTGAAACTCTTCCCACACTGCTGGCAGGTGAAAGGTTTCTCTCCAGTGTGAATTCTCATGTGGACTTTAATGTGTTTTTTGTGTGTGAAACTCTTAGTTCCTGTCTTTTGAACTCCTTTTTGTAAGGAAACCTGTGTTGATCTTTCCCCATTCAAGAAATCATGATGTTTATCATAATGTTCTTTCTCTTCTTCCCTTTCATTAGGTTCATGACTCATCTCTCTCAGTGCCATCAGGTCTAGGTCAAAAATAGACATTAAACAATTTAGACATTTAAAGCATCAAAACCAACAACATGTATGTTCTATACCCTATCCTATCCTATCCAATCCTATGGATCAGGGATGGGCAGGTTTGGTACTGGAGGACCACTGTCTTTCATCCCTAATCAAATACACCTGCCTGTAATTTTCAAGCATTCCTGAAGACTTAAGGCCGATTTATTTCTGCGCCACGTGTACGCTGTAGGCACGGCGTAGGCTGCGAGTACCACGCGTAGCCTGATGTGCCAAGTCTCTGTGCTATAATGTAACAACACGTCAATTCTACGCAGACCGCAAGCGCTGTGATTGGTCTGTTAGAATCCCTCCCTCGGGTCAAAAGATTGGTGTGGAGCAATCGGAGAAGAGCGAGTGTGTGGCAAGGGGTGTGTGGTTCAGCAGAGGGAGAGAGAGGCAGGAGACGAGTGGTGCCTAAGTAGGTCAAGTGCAAATGATAAACACCTGTGTCTCATTGCAGTAATTGACATGGGGAGACCAGATAAAGCCACCAGGAAAAAGGAAGTGGCTGAGAGAGAAGCTGTCTCATTTCGAAGGTTGCATACGTCATTGAGGCTGTATCATTTTAGAAAAGTAAGTAGGAGTCTCCGAACGCGACCTTGGAATGTGTCCTTCTTTCGCAGGAATTCGGAGGATGCATGAGGTGTATCCTTTGCTGCTGCAGATAGCCCACAATTCTTTGCGTCGCTGTTAACAACCATAATTTATTTGAAAAAAATAAATGGTGGCGTCGGAAAATGTACATACAAGCGAAGATGTGTTTAAATGTAAGTAGTTTCATGCTTGTTTTTGTTTTAAACTTTGTTCTTTCTAATATCCTCCTCTTTTGTCTCTGTAACAGATATCTGTTGTACATAAGCCAGCTCCTCAAGCAACCAAAATAAAAAATAATAATAAAAATAAGAAAGTACATTTTCTTTTCAAATTACATACAAATTCATTAATAATTTTCATTCATTTGCGAGGCTGCCGTGAATGTGTTGGCATAGCAACGATATACTTCCTGTTTCCTTTCCTGCCTGTGTGTCCTACGAAGGACGTCTTGTTTAATTTTGGCTAAGGATACTCCATATACCGCATCCTTCACAGGATTCGTCCTCTTGAGGATGCAGCCTTCGAAATTAAATGAAATGAGACACAGCTACTGACTGACTGGACACTCGTGGAGACTGGGAGACTGGAGGCTGGAATTTGATTACAGCTTTATGTTGATTACGTTTTGGGAGCGCAGAGACCGGACGCATAGGCGCCGATTTATGTTTCTGCCGGTGGGTGCCCAGTAACACCCCCCCCCCCCCCCCCCCTCATCCTTACAGCTACATTACAATATTAGTATCGTACTACTATTATATTTTAGTCAAATCCGCCCTTAGTTTTTGTGTTCCCCATTGGTCTCGTGGTACAATTTTTGTTAATAGAGTCAGAAGTTCAGCTGTGCTCTAATTATCAGCGGTTCGAATCCGCCCTCGCATAGTTTTTTTTTTCTCATTAAGATTAAAGAAGTTTATTTATGATTGTATATCAATAACGGACAAATTTGTGTGCATTTTGATAGTGACTTCGCTGGAAAGAAGAGTCTAGCGAATGGCAATAGATTGACGCGCATGTACACGAGTCACCATTCCTCCACTTATAACAGCATTTAAAAAACAACACGTTCCAGCGCCAGATCACTTATTATTTAACTCAAATGAACGTCAACTGGATGTTTCATTTGAATTCGACCAAAAACAAGCACATTCTTTTCATGAGTGTTGTCGTGCTCTCGCTGAAATCTGAAGATAATGTATTTTTCCGTGGGTGCTCCAGCCTACTAGACTACTGCGCGGAGGCTCCGGTGTAGGTGCGACACAGAAATATAAATCAGCCTTTACTGTTAAATTTTGGGGTTGGGTTAATTTTTTCCAAGTGTGTTTGATCAGGGATGGAGCTAAACTCTGCAGAATAGTGATAAAAAAATATTATTGTCAATATTATGAAATCACAATTATGACAATAACATTTTATCAAAGTTTAGCAATTTTTTTGTTTCTCAAATTTTGAAAAAAGTTTCTCAAAAATGTTGATTTTGAGGATTATTTTTTTTCCATTTTCTAAGTAGGGTCTCATCATAATGTAACAATATATAAAACTGATTTTTATTACAAAAAATACTAAACTTTGACAAAAGGTAGCTTTTATTGTTATAATTGTGATTTCATAATATTTAGATATAAATCCAACTGAACAACACTTGTGAAAAGATGTCTTTCAGTCAGTCAAATAGCAAATAGTGGAGCTCTGCAGCATTTACTGGTAAAAGTGATTTTTTTTTTTACTTTTATAACTGCATTTTTCAAAAGATGGGCAAAAATCTTACACTAAACCATGTCAGATTATCCATTACTCCTATTTTTTCTGTAATTTAATTACAGTTACTTCTGATGTAATTGAACTAAATACTGCGTTTAGAACAATTATATATAATTCAATAGTGGATTTAACATCAAAATTATGGCTGTCAATAGATTAAATTTTAATCGAAATTAA
This sequence comes from Anabarilius grahami, assembly GCA_003731715.1. Lineage (NCBI taxonomy): Eukaryota > Metazoa > Chordata > Actinopteri > Cypriniformes > Xenocyprididae > Anabarilius > Anabarilius grahami. The sequence continues at coordinate 3,198 of RJVU01011419.1, read as the reverse complement.
GCATACATCAGATTGAAGTGTGATTCTCACAAAACTGTATTTTTCAGCTTTTTAAGGTAAATTTAGGTGTCTTTTCAAAAAGAGGACACTTGCAGACTCCAAAAGGACACCAAATAACCAAATGCTACGAGTCCAAATAAAGCTAAACTAAAGCATGTATACACAGACACACACACACACACACAAAACCACAGCAAAACACATTTGAGAATTCACAGTGTATAGTGTGTGTAACAGAAAAGAGCTTGTTTACATTTTAGACCAGTCTAGTTATAATACTGAACAGGACCACATGGAGATAACAAAAAAAACCTAAACCAACCACCTTGACCTGCATATATACTGAAGTACACAGCAACATACACAGGACAAATCCAAACATTGTCCTGAATGTGTGTAAAAACAACGTGAATGTACTGAAATGTGTCTGTGCAGAAATACAACATGAGATCAGTGCGTCGAGAGAGAGAGAGCGCTCATACATGATTAGTTTGAATATAACGGACTAAAATAATGGACAAAATATCTTAATGGAACATGATCTTTACTTAATATCCTAATGCTTTGTTGGCATAATTTTGACTCATACAGTGTATTGTTGGCTATTATCGTCTCAGGTTACGTATGTAACCATGGTTCCCTGAGAACAGGGAACAAGGCTCTGCATTTGAAAAAACGCTATGGGGAACGTCACGTGACCCAGGTGTCTGAAAGCAACTATCCAAAAACTCCAATCCCTATTGGCCAGCGACAGCCTATGATGTAATATGGCGCGACCCGGACGTATAAAAGGAGCGCCTGGAGAAACAGAAGACATCTATCGTCTTGAGGAACTGTTCTGAAGGCAGGCAGCCCGAAGCATGGCAAGGAAACGCAGAGTCTCGTTCCCTGTTCTCAGGGAATTATGGTTACATACGTGACCTGAGACGTTCCCTTTCGAAAGTGAACTCGCTCTGCGTTTGCAAAAACGCTATGGGGAACGATATACCCACGCCACCATGCTTGAGGAGAGTGGATGCCAAAAAATATGGCTGACAAACGTCGAGCAGTTTTGAAGGAAATGCTTAGCAACTCACTCTCGGGTCACACAAGGTTGTCAGTGACGGCATTCCCTATGGCCAACAGCCCAAGCTGAGCCTACAGAAGGCCTTCCTCTATAGAGAGAGAAGGCCTAATAAGGCCGCTAGAGCATCTGAGACCAACTTTTCTGCAGACAAAGTGGTCTCTTCTAGGGAATGAGGCCAGGGAACCCCGACCAGTCACTAGAGGGGAACAAAGTCACCCCCAATGCCACCAGGGAGGCCGACCCTGTCCTGTCTATCGTAAGACAAGCTTAGTCTTGGCCAATCCCTGTCTGAACACAGAATCTCAAAAACGCATCCTTCATAGAGGGGAGCGGGTAAAAGTGACTGCAAAAGGGCAGGAGCAACTCAAACCCATGTGTAGAGACGGGCATCCTGGAGAGCAGAACTCAGCTGAGTGCTATGAACCCTCATATTAAGGGGAGTATGATCCACTCATCCTAGGATCTACTCAGCGCTTAATTAATGCACTGATGCTTCAGGGGTGCACAAACCAGCCTACGGCTGAATCTTAGGAGCAGGCCTAATTAAGGCCTACCACTATGATCAGCTTAGGGGGCTAAGCACTATTACGTACATAACCCGAAAGGGAAGTACTAAGCTCACCTAACAGGTAGACCATGCAATGGGCATATACTCATGGAGGCCAAGAGGGCCTACAGCATGAAAGTAACTGAATATGATACAGAAGTATATTCAGAAAGTGGCCTGGAGGGGCCACCCTGAACACCTGTCTTGCTGGCAGCAGACAGGCAACTTCAATGGCAGCATAAGAGGCTGCAAAGCGCCCGCATGATAATCTACCCAACACAATCCAATGAGCAGTGTACTCAGTAAAAGCACCTTTTTACTCTTTCAAGCAAGAGGAGTACAACATATGCCAACACATAGTCGAGGAAGGCCCGTGCGGGCCTATCACCTCAACAGACACGTGGCATCAGCTCGTGGCAGTGTTTCAAGCACAAGGAAGGGCAAATAACCGAACCATGAGGAGGTTAAATTATCACCTGGGGCCCTGGCCAACCAGAAATGTACTCAGTAAAATACTTGAAACTCTCACTGCGAGAGGAGTACATTATTACATACACCAGCATGTTCAAAAGGTGGCCCAGAGGGCCTAATACCTGCAAACATACGGCGTTAGTCTAGTGGCCACGTAAGGACTAGCATCTTGGAGAGCAGAACTCAGCTGAGTGCCATGAATCCTCGTATTGAGGGGAGTATAATCCGCTCATCCTAGGATCTACTCAGTGCTTGATTATTTGCACTGAGGAGGCTGTGCGCTAGAAACCCTGATACAGGGGAGCACAAAGCAGCCTAGGGCTGAACCTCAGGAGGAGGCCTTATGGAGGCCTACCACCCATGATCAGCTTAGGGAGCTAAGCACTATTACACAAACAACCCTAGCAGGGAAGTACAAGGCCCATCCTAACAGATAGACCATACTGTGGGCACATAATCATGTACGAAAAACATTTCGCCACATTAGAAGGACATTCAATGGTGGCCTGTGAGGGCCACCTTGAACACCTGTCTTGCTGGGCCCAGGTTACATATGACTTAGTAACAGTAGTTAAACTGTAAAGTGCCCACATAACAATCTACCTAACACAATCCAACGAGCAGTATACTTGGTAAAATAACCTTTTTACTCTTTAAAGCAAGAGGAGTACAACGTATGCCAACACGCGCTAAGGAAGGCCTTTGACTGGCCTATGACCTCAGCAGACACGTGGCATCAGCTTGTGGCAGTGTTACTTTACCATTAGAACCAAAAAATAGAACCAACCTAGATACTAGGTAGCTATTTAGCTCCCACACTCAAGGAGGCTGATGTAGTTAAAACCAAACTTCAGTAAGGTTTTACCACAAAAACTCACCCTTAAGAGGTCAACCACTCAGAAGAGTAGTTGGTAAAAGCACCTTTTTACTCTCAGGTGAGAGGAGTACATAACTGAACTCCAACATGCTGCACAGGAGGCCCATAGGGCCTACCCTAGTAAACACGTGACATCAGCTAGTGGCGACCATAATCATACCAACCATCAGGCCATGCATTCAAGATATAGTTACTAAAGGGAAATGCATATTACGCCCCAGACTCCAAGAGAGGCCT
>RJVU01011362.1:113239-164370 GCA_003731715.1 Anabarilius grahami | reverse complement strand
ATGAATACTTTTATTCAGCAAGGATGCATTAAATCAATCAAAAGTGGCAGAAAAAACATTTATAATGTTACAAAAGATTAGATTTCAGATAAACACTGTTCTTTTGAACTTTCTATTCATCAAATAATCCTGAAAAAAAATATTGTACACAAATATTTTGTACAATTGTACACATTAAATGTTTCTTGAGCAGCAGATCAGCATATTAGAATGATTTCTGAAGGATCATGTGACACTGAAGACTGGAGTAATGATGCTGAAAATTCAGCTTTGCTCACAGGAATAAATTACTTTGTGAAATATATTAAAATAGAAAACAGTTATTTTAAATTGTAATAATAATTCACAATATTACTGTTTTTACTGTATTTTTAATTAAATAAATGTAGCCTTGGTGAGCAGACAAAACTTCTTTTAAAAAAATCTTAGTGGTTCCAAACTTTTGGACTGTACTGTATATGTTTGAGTTATCCAACCCTGTTTAAAAATAGGTATATGCTGCCCTCTAGTTGTTACTCTTTGTATGACATTAAATATATATTTGATTGAAAAATTGATTAATCTGCCTATTTTTAACTTACACATGCTTTTTGAATTGGAAAAAATGAATAAAATGTGTTTATTTCAAACATCTGTATTATTCTATATATAAATTAATTGTGTATAGTGTTTTTTTATAGAGAATATGAGTCATTCCGTTTCCCTTTTTTGACATTATTCAATCTATTACCATGGCAAGACGGTTCGAGATATCCATTATCCGTTCTCAATTTAACATCTTCAATGTCTTAGCAACATGGTAAAAAATGTTTGGTCTGAATTGAACAACCCCCCTAGAAGTAGTAGTTTAAAATTCAGAGCCTGTTTAGTCCAAAAATCCACATTCAAACCAAAATAGCAGACTTCCTGTTGGTCGGAGCTAATGACTGTAAATTAGAAAATTGTCCGGCTTAATGAGAACAATAAGTGTACCGAGTTTGGTGACTGTAGGTTAAACTAACCCCCCCACTTTTGTCGAAAGGTGGCGCTATAGAGGCCCTGCTCACCGCCCGTTTCTACAGTTTTGCCCATGTCTACTGGTTGACAATATTGATGTGTGTGTCGAGTTTCATGCAATTTGAAGCATGTTAAGAGCCTCAAAAACACTCAAGAATATTATTACAGTTTGACCTGTTGCCATGGCAACAATATTTCAAATATCAAAAATCCTGTCATAGGTCTACATCTGCTGTGTATTGACATTACACTGATGAAGTTTGAAGCAAATCAGGTAAAAATAAGAGGGTGATCTCAAAGCATTTCAAAAGTGATACACTTCCTGCTGCCAGTTGGTGGCGCTATAACTTTGACTCACAATAGTCACATCCATGTGATCGGACTACTACAACCAATGCACTCGTGAAGTTTCATAAAGATCAATCAATGTATGCAGAAGTTATAAAACATTTCCTGTTTCCCTTTTCTCGCCATAAATTCGTTGCCTCGCCACGGCCAAACCGTTCGAGATATCAAAAATCCGCTGGCAACTTTTAATCATCAATGTCTTGACTTCATGCTGACCGAGTTTGGTGGCGATCGGATTAATCGTCTAGGAGGAGTATATCAAATTCCAGAGCATGCGTTTTTCAAACAACCCTTAATAGCTGACTTCCTGTTGGCGTGGCGTTTAACTTAGAGTACGAAAGTTGTTTGGCCCGATGAGGTCTATATGTGTACCGAGTTTCACACTAATACGTGCAAGCGTGTTTAATATATGGACCAAATTTTCAGACTTTTTTCAAGGGGGCGCTGTCGAGCCCCCCTGCCACGCCCGGGTACCAGCTTCTGGCCGGCCCTGTTGGCCGCGGATTCCAATGTGTGTGCCAATTTTCAAGAGTTTTTGAGCATGTTAAGGCCCCCAAAAAGCCCCGGAAGACGAAAAAAAATAAATAATAATAATCCTTAGAAGAACAAGAGGGCCCTCGCGCTAACTCGCTTGGGCCCTAATAATAATAATAATAATAATAAACGGAGCAATTCCAATAGGGTCCTCACACCATCGGTGCTCGGGCCCTAATAATAATAATAAACTGAGCAATTCCAATAGGGTCCTCACACCATCGGTGCTCGGGCCCTAATAATAATAAACGGAGCAATTCCAATAGGGTCCTCACACCATCGGTGCTCGGGCCCTAATAATAATAATATTAATAATAATAAACAGAGCAATTCCAATAGGGTCCTCACACCATCGGTGCTCGGGCCCTAATAAACGGAGCAATTCCAATAGGATCCTCACACCATCGGTGCTCGGGCCCTAATTAAAGCTGCAAGCAGCGATGAAAGGGCCCTCGCACCTGGGCTAACCGCCACCCGTTGACCTCAGGAAAACAGTGAACAGTGGGCGACATGCATGTAAGCGAGTGAATACAGGAGAATTATGCCAAAGTCATTTCGAAATGCCACACTTCCTGTGTCTCTAGCATGTTTGGTACTTCGTGGCATAATGAAATGTGAATCTGGGAGTGAATTACAGTGTGAAGCATGGCATTTCCTGTTGCCAGCAGGTGGCGCTATGACTACCTAAATATTGTCATATAGATGTCTTTAGGCCAGGACTCTTATCACACATGTGAAGTTTGGAGCAGATCAGACATAGTATGCCTGAGTTACAGCAGCTTCCTCTTTCATGGCGAAACATCAGACTTTGTCAGGCCGCCACGGACACGCCCTTCAGCGAAAACTCAAGATCTTTGATATTTATCATTGCTAAGGTCTTAAGATTAGACTGATAACATTTGATGTTGATCTGGTAAAATCTCTATGAGGAGTTAATCACAGTGGTAAACATGTCATTTCCTGTTGCCTGCAGGTGGCGCTATGACTGTAACTGAATATTGTTATGAAAATGTCTTCAGGTCAGGACTCTAATAAAACATGTGAAGTTTGGGGCAGATCGGACATTGTTTCTCTGAGTTACAACTAGGGGTTGTCTGAAGCTGTGTTCAGACTGCACGATTTTCAAAGTAGTCGGGTCACTGTTCTTTTCACACTGCATGACTATCTTGGCCAGCATTCAGTCGCTGCTGTGTTCAAACTGCAGGATGGATTGGCGACAGAAGGTTTCACGCTGCATGAATTTACCATAGGAAGAATCGCCGACAACTCTGTCTGACACGCAAACTACATTTCACAACCAAACACACGGGAGATGTGACAAGGAAACAACGTGATATCACGCATGCAAGACCGGAGTTCTCACGTGAGACTGGGTTTATTATTAAAAACGATAGCCCGCAAGAAGCTTACAATACAAATTTCCTGTGCGCTGATTTGCAGCGAAAACAAGAAAAAGAAAAGAAGAAAAAGGTGCAGGAAATGGTTGGGGAGGGGAGGGTGTTTGGGGGGTGTCTGTGTGTGGGTCTCTGTCTGTGTCACTATCTGTGTATATATCTCTCTCTTTCTCTGTGTATTTGTATGTGTGCATTACAATCTTAATTTTTTTTTAAATGTTGTTTGAGTTAGTTATTTTTTACAATTACGGTTAGAATTTTTTAATTATTTGTTTATTGATATAATTCAAATTAATTAAAAACCCTTGTTTCAGTAAAATTTCACATGATTATAAAAGTGGCTGTTTAAAATAAGCTTGCATAAGTGAGCACAAAAATCTAGACATGTACCTTATTATTACCTGAGACTGACATTAAAATTGTCTTTGCAGGTTCTGTGATTTGGCTATTTATTAATTTTTTCATTTTATTTTTTATCTTATACCACACATAATAAAATTAAATGAAAGCATGCTTTTGGTGCATGAGATTGGTGCACAAACAACAGCTCAGGGAGGTCAAAAAACACATGAAGAGAAGTGTTAGGATTATACAACATCAGCAACCACAGACATTCACATTAAGGCTTAATTAGTTTTTTCAGAGCACTGTGGAGTTTGCACAAATAACAGTATGTAATTTGCTCTAGAATTTTTATAGGGGTTGTCTGAAGCCGAGTTCAGACTGCACGATTTTCAAAGTAGTCTGGTCACTGTTCTTTTCACACAGCATGACTATGTTGGAAACTTTTTTTCCTCGTCGAAGCAATGACCAGGAGACTTTGGGATCTCTTGAAGCAGAAGTTACTCTTTATTGAGAAACACGCTGTGCGTCGCTGTAGTCATCCAAAATCTAACTAAGGCAGTGTACATTGAAGTTTATATACATTTTAGGGGGAGGGATCCATAGAGTAGGGGTGGAGACAGTCTAAACAAAGCATGCAAATGAAGTGCAGGAATCAGCCCATTCCCTACATTTCCCAGCCATGATCTAATCAGCATAACTGTGTCATTCAAATGCATAGGTGCTAATCCAATCGGTCTGGCAGTATCACCTATACCTTTACATTATCATAGAGACAAAAGCACAGCTGTATCTTGAGCTGGTCATGCCACATGGTCAGGAAGTGCATGAGACAAAAGGTTAGTGTCTCAGACACCTGGGCTGGCAGCCTTAACACAATAAGGTTTTCAGTTCATATACTATTACATTGGAACCTAGATATAACATAGAACAAATTTGTAATCCCACAGTTCCCCCTTTGAGAGTTCTAATAACTCTCACCAAATACAAATTTAGACACTTAAAAGTTTCATTTTTGTAACCTATGATCGTTACGGGCACATAGCACTTGCTCTGTGTTGATTGTCTTTAGTGATGAATGGCATGTTGACACAGAAACAAACAGGCAGCTAGGGCCCTTGTAGTTATTACGGGTAATAATCTTTTCTGGTTGGAACAGTCATTTCTTCGTGATGAGCGTGGGTCATTTGTTGAATGAAACACTTGATACTGTGGACACATAGATAGTAAACTAGTAGGAAAAACAACAGCAGAATTGCTATTTCCTTGATCCACAGCCAAGGTTTACCTAACAGGTTTCCGAACCATGAAGAATTATCTTCAGTCATCTGGTGTAATTTTGCTGAAAGATCAAGAATGTCTTGTTGGATTTTGTTCAAGTTCTCTGTTGGATCCATTAACCCGGTGCAGCACTCAGGTCCGATAATGGCGCATGCTCCCCCTTGCATTGCAAGAATGTAATCCAAAGCCACTCTGTTCTGTAAGATCATTATCTTGTGCGACGCGAGAGTGTCTGTAATGTTACCTAGAGCCAAAGCCGTATCATTGGCCAGTTTCTGTACAGAATTCAATAAGCTTCTGACTTGATCAAGGGCCTGCATGACACCATAAGACGGGATTAATGCACCAAGAGTTCTTGACCACCATGTTTGAGCACAAGTGAGTCCTGGAATGCAGCCATCTTCTTTGTTTGTGGTAGGAGCTGAATTATATAGATGTGGAGAGCTTGGGGTGGAGTGTGTATTTTCTCTGATAGCTGGTAGAACATAAACCAGGGTGCACCTGCCGTTGAATTGGCTAGGTAGGATGTTGTAGACAGAAGTTCCACATAACCAAAAGGTGCCAGTCAGTGGAGGAATCATACACCACTGATTTATTGCAAAGAGTTTTGGGAGAGATGGTGTCCGGTGTAGACACCCTTCTAAGTCCTTTTCCTCTCTCCCTGCTGATGGAGTAATGTCCACATGGGATTCTGTTCTCTTTTCGACCACAAGGTTGCAACGTTCACGAGGAATTTCACCCAATTGAGTCGAGGCTGGAACATAATTTTCCACGCACCAAGGAAAAATAATTGGCAAGAGTAGATCTGTCATGATGGGAGTAGCTGAAGTTAGGTTGCAGGATGGTAATCCAGGAATGCAACATGGAGAAGCTGGAGGAGTTGTGATGTTGTGACATGTACTCTTGTTGTATATTCCACTGGAATGAACTTCGAACAAGGTACATGTGTCACAGTTGGAGATGGGGTGTGCCACCCATGGGATTCCTGCTCCTACTGAAGGTGGGTGTGGCATGCAAACATTCTTTCCTGCAAACAAGGCATTTCTTGACATATTCATCAACTCTAAGAATATGTTGTTTCTGGAGTCTACACTTTGTGCGATGTCCATGATGATTACTAGTATGGCAATCTTGATCATGTTGATGGATGACTGAAGTTCTCGTATGTGATTCTCTGCGTTGTGTATTTTTATTTTTTTTTTCTTCCGTGACAGTTGGCTCGGTAGTTGGTCTAGTTGTCTTCATATGCAGGTCAGGAGGTCGGTGCGTATGGGTCTCAGGACAGCTATCAAGTGGTATCTTCACAGAGTAAGAAAGAAAACAAAAGACAACAGAGCAGTATGTGTTGTAAAAGTCTGCAAACACTAGGGTTGTATCCTCTGTTCAATCTGAGTCTGCTATTGTTGTTCCCTCTTTCCCTATTTCTTAATTCCTGTGACACCTAAAGAACAGTGAGGTAAGGATGGACTAGTGGGTGGGGGAAGGCCTATGAGGTAATCTTCACCGCAGGATTAGCCCCCGATGCCTGTTACATTCGGTTCTTTCCTGGGCTCCTCACTGGTCCGTGTGTCTTACCCTATCCCTGTAGGTGGGGGAACAACTTTACAGTGTGACACATGAGTCCAGGTTTTCCTTCCCTGATACAACACTGCAGCAGCTGTAATCAGCATCACTTGATGTGGTCCTTGCCACTTAGGCTCTAACGGCTTGTTTCTGAATGACTTTATCATGACCCACTGACCTGGGATGATTGTGTGTCCACCTTCTGGTGGAGTCTGCCAACAAGACTCAACTCTCTCTCTGGCACTCTGTACTGCCTTTGTGAGGTTTTCATGAGCTATCCCAAAAGAATACCTGGAATCAGTGTAGATATTTGCTACCGATCCTGAAGCTAGCGTGCATGCTCTAGTTAAGGCTACAAGTTCTGCAGCTTGAGCTGAAAAATGATCTTGAAGTCGACCTGAAGCTACCACTTCAGTGATGGAAGTTACTGCATAGCATGCTCGTCTGTTACCCTTAATAACTTGAGCTGAACCATCAACATACAACTCCAATTCTGCATTCTCTATAGGAGTTTCTTTTATTTCACTCGTGGCTGCAAATGTAAGCGTAACACAATCGTGAGTCATTTCTCCTTCATCCTCTAACACAACTTCAGTCATTGCAGACATCATACATGAGGATGGGTTTGTGACTGGCGCACGCTGTAAAACAATGTTCGGGGCTGTGAGAGTTGTTAACCAATTTCCCCAACGAGAGGAGGTGACAGAAGTGACTTTTGCTTGATTCGTTAGTGCGGACACTGTATGAGGGCATCTTACATTTACCGTCTGTCCTAACACCATTCCTGATGAAGCCTGAAGAGCTAGATGAACTGCCTGCACTGCTCTAAGACATGGGCCCATCCCTTGAGCGACTATGTCAAGTTTACCAGAATAGTAATGAATGGGGCGTAAACTGCCCCCATGATCTTGCATTAGACATGCAGTCATAAAGCCTAAGTGTTCATGGACATAAAGCACAAAGGGCCTATCAGACTGGGCAATTCCTAATGCTGGTGCTTGACATAGTGCTCTCTTCAAATCATTGAAAGCTTTAAGATGAATTTCTTCCATACAAACAGTATCAGAATCTTTAACCTGGCCTTTCAACAAGTCATAGAGTGGCTGAGCAATCGAGGCATAGTCTTCAATCCAAGGTCTACAGTAACCTGCTGTTCCTAAAAATGATCGGAGTGTTTTAATGTTAGTAGGCGGAGTTATGGCTTTGACTGAAGCAGCTCGATCCTGTGTAATGGATCTATTTCCTGCACCAATTGTTTGACCCAGAAATGTGACTTGGTTTTTAGCAATTTGAGCTTTGTGAAAGCTGCATTTGTGTCCTCTTTTCTGCAAATAGTCCAACAATGCTGCCAATTCAGTTTGATGTACCTCGTGATCTGTAGAGGCAATCAAAATATCATCAACATATTGAATCATAGTAGACTGTTTGACTGGACATTCTGGGTCACACAAGTCACGTCTGACAGCCTGATGGTATATAGTTGGGGTATTCTGAAATCCCTGTGGTAACCGTGTCCACTGGTATTGCTCATAGTCAACTGTGAAAGCTAACCATGCCTGGCTGTCAGAGTGCAATGGTACAGAAAAGAATCCATTAGACATATCAATTACTGAAAAAATCTTACAATCTAATGGTAGGCCATTAGATTGCTACTAAGATGCTACTAAGGGGGTGATTTTATCAATATGTTTATTGGCTACTCTGTAGTCTGTGGTGAGTCTCCATGTCCCATTGGATTTCTTGATGGGCCATATGGGTGAGTTACAGGGACTGTTGGTCTTAACTAGCACTCCTTGCTTTAGCAATTTTTCTACAATAGGTTTGATTCCCTGTATAGCTTCCTTATTGATCGGATATTGTTTGGTAACGGGAGGTGGAGTTCCTGTCAATTTGACCGGTTCTACACCTGTCAAAAACCCACAATCATCCTTGTCTTTAGCCCAAATTGGATGATTCTGTAAGAAAGCATACTCAGGAGTGGTTGCATTATTAGTAGAAATTTGTGCTGAAGAAATTTTTATGCTAGCAGATTCTGAGGACAGGTCTAAAGTTAGATGCACTTGTCTCAGTAGATCCATGCCTAGAATTGCACCTGTATTTAATGGAGTACATAGCAATTTCGTAGTCAGAGTCTTTGGGCCTAATTGTACCTCTATGGACGGGGTTTCATACAAAACAGAATCTTCACCTATTACACCAGTTAAACAAAGTTTAGTTTTCTTGTACGGGATGTTTAAACCTTCAGCCAGTTTTGTAGGAATTACTGTAATTTCTGCACCTGTATCAAGCAAAAAATCAATCTCTTTCTCTTGTATGCTACCTTTCACAAAAATTATTTGGTCATTGTGATGGATTACAGGGGAAAGGTAGCTACTCACAGCCCCAACAATTAGTTTTTTTCCTCTTCTTTTTTTGCTTTTAGAAGAGCCTGAGCGAGCTGTCCTAAAGATTCAGTGTAACTTGGCGGGACTACTTCAGAGTTGTAGGCAGGCTGAGAAGGAGCAGAGTTATGCATATTGTTTCTTTTAATATCTTGCAACTTCTTCCTACACTCTTTCTTCCAGTGACCTGCTTTTTCACAGTAGTAGCATTTGCCTTCTTTTCTATGCCATCTATTGTCTTGATTTGTTGTGCTAAACGTAGCTGCTGCTACTCTCACTTTTGCCTTAACATCAGCATCTCTTTCCCATGTAGCTAAGCTATCTAGGTTACTTCTGATGGTTTTGTTAGACCAAGTTAGATCTAGGAATGGCAAGGCTTTTCTGTACTCGACTAAAAGGCCATCTGACCAGATGCGGACTAAGGGTCCCTTGTCATCTAGCACACATTCAGAATCATCAACTATTCCACTGTAAGTCACAGCTGACTGACAAAACCTTTCAGTGTATTCACTCAAAGGTTCTTCTTTCCTTCGCACACAGTTAGTGATTCTGGACCAGTCTATTTTGGGTCCCATGATATTCTTTATAATTTTCAAAACACCTTCTCTCAAATCGCCTTTACTGACATGTTGTAGTTCAGAAGTAACAGCCGACTCAAAACAGTTGAATTCAGTTTCATTTAGAATTTGTGACATCAGCTGTGTGACTTCTGTCAACGACATGTCATAGAGACGCATTTTGCTTATCAATGCACTTCTAAATTCAGGAAAATTAGTGCATGCTGAGGGTAAGCTCTGGGATAGTCTCTCTACATCTTTAGGTCTTAGCGCCTTGGCAACAGTTTGTACTTGGACAAAAGAAGAATTTGGAGGAACACTTTCAATTCCCTCAATTCCCTGAGATCTTCTCCTAGCACCACATACCTTCACTGAATCTACGGGCACATCAGTTACTGATTGGATGGCTACATCTTTTTCAAAGAAAGCTTGTAAATCAGGATAATTGTTATCAGACTGACTAACTTCATCCACATCAATTTTTGCTGCAGCTTTGTAGCGGTTAAATTTCTTAGTCAAAGAAGTTACTCTAGCACGGAGCTCTTTGTTCTGTTCCTCTAGCTCTGAGTTACGCTGAGACTGTTGTGTAGCTAGCGCTAAACCAAATTCTCTGTGGCAGCAGATAATGCCTTTCACATTGTTCTTGCGAATACATGCTCCTAGTACTTTTTACACTCATCTACAGACCAAGTCTTGTCTGGATGGATCTCATATTTCTGAGTGAGTTCTTGTCTAACTTTCTCAGTCACTATTAGGTTAATTTGCACTCCTAACTGTGATTTGAATTCGCTATCTGACCACAAAGGAGTCGCGAGACCGCCTTTATCAGTTGTGGGGATCAGTCTAGCATTTTTTCTAAACATTTTGTGAGTTTCTTGGTTACCACACAATCAAAACACTAAAACGTCTCTGATCAGCAGAGGGTACACTTGTTAACACACTGTAACAGTTGTAACCTTCCCTGATTTAAACAGAGGATGAACCTTCTTCTCTAGCCAAGTAGAGGATGGCTATTCTGTTAACACACCATCTTCCCTGATTAAACAGAGGATAAACAACCTTCCCTTATAAAGCAGAGGATAAAACTTCCCTAACTTTACAGAGGATAAACCAATATTAGCACGTAATGCTAAATCTTCCCTGCCTAAACAGAGGATACCAAATATTAGCACCTAATGCTAATCTTCCCTGTCTGAACAGAGGATATCAAATATTAGCACCTAAATGCTAATCTTCCCTGCCTGAACAGAGGATAAACTTCATCTCTAAAAGAACATTTTTAGAGGATAACTTAGTTAACCAAACCCTACAGCTGTCTGTTAACTCTTCTCTGACGGCGCAGAGGATAACAACTTTGTACTGGTCTTAATGGTTCTTTTGGATAGAGTATCACTCACCAACCCTTGGGTGTACAGGAAAATTCAGCCTGGATCTTCTTTTGGATCAGATCTCTGTTGTGCTTGAAGTTTCAATCTGGATTGAGGCGAGAAGCTCTATCCGGGTCACGGCACCAAAACTGTTGGAAACTTTTTTTCCTCGTCGAAGCATAGACCAGGAGACTTTGGGATCTCTTGAAGCAGAAGTTACTCTTTATTGAGAAACACGCTGTGCGTCGCTGTAGTCATCCAAAATCTAACTAAGGCAGTGTACATTGAAGTTTATATACATTTTAGGGGGAGGGATCCATAGAGTAGGGGTGGAGACAGTCTAAACAAAGCATGCAAATGAAGTGCAGGAATCAGCCCATTCCCTACATTTCCCAGCCATGATCTAATCAGCATAACTGTGTCATTCAAATGCATAGGTGCTAATCCAATCGGTCTGGCAGTATCACCTATACCTTTACATTATCATAGAGACAAAAGCACAGCTGTATCTTGAGCTGGTCATGCCACATGGTCAGGAAGTGCATGAGACAAAAGGTTAGTGTCTCAGACACCTGGGCTGGCAGCCTTAACACAATATACGTAAGGTTTTCAGTTCATATACTATTACATTGGAACCTAGAACAAATTTGTAATCCCACAACTATCTTGGCAAGCATTCAGTCGCTGCTGCGTTCAAACTGCAAGATGGATCGGCGACAGAAGGTTTCACACTGCAAGACTACAATAGGAAGAATCGGCGACAACTCTTTCTGGCACGCAAACTATGTTTCACAACCAAACACACGGGAGATGTGACGAGCGGCTCCTGCTCGATTGCTCCTGTCTGCCTCTGCCTCGCTGCTGGTGTTTTGCATCTCCGTATAGCTCTGTTTTCTCTTACTTTTATTGAATCTCTTACTTTAATTCATTGTTGCTTATTTTATTATTATTGCCTACAACATTAAACTGACGTCGCTAGCTTGTAATCTTTGAATCTAAATCGCTGTTACAACGTGTTTGCATCTCGCTAGCTTCTTAACTTGTCATCAGTCTCGCAAGCTCCTTTTTCAACGCGTTCATCAAACAGCTGTGGTAACTCGGATCAGTCTACAAACACGGTGAGTCATGTCATCCTCTCCCAGTGTTATTTCATGTTCAGTTTGTCACATGTTCAGCATAGCTCTCTCTGTCAGCGACGAGGGATTTACATGTCATAAATGTAGGGAAATAGTCAGGCTGACAGAGAGAATCTCAGAATTAGAGACAAGCATCCAAACTTTAATCGAGGATAGTAAGAATGCAGGGGCTTCAGATACTGTTTTGGATGCGACTAGCTTAGTGAACTCTGTACATTGTTCGGTTCCGGCTGTAGAGCCAGCGCAGCAGGGCACTTGGGTAACGGTGAGGCGGCCTGGCCGCAGAAAACACCACTCTTCCGTTCAAATAAGAACATCAAACAGGTTCTCCCCACTCAGTGACGCACCCACTGAGAATCCTGTTGAAAGTGCCCTAGTTATTGGCGATTCTATTACACGGAACGTGAAAATAGAGACACCAGCCACCATAGTCACATGTTTGCCGGGAGCCAGAGCACCTGACATCATAGCAAATTTAAAAGTGCTGGCTAATGCTAATCGTAAATACTCTAAAATTATTATTCACGTCGGCACAAATTATGTTTGACTTCGCCAGTCGGAGATCACTAAAATTAACATTAAAGAGGTGTGTGAACTCGCAAGTACAATGTCAGGAGAAGTAATTTGCTCTGGTCCCCTTCCTGTTCGTAGGAGTGATGAGATAGTTAGCAGATTATCATCACTCAATGGCTGGCTGTCTAAGTGGTGTCCGCAGAATAATATAGGTTTCATAGACAATTGGAAAAGTTTTTGGGGCAGACCTGACCTGTTGAAAAGAGATGGTATTCATCCCTCTCGGGATGGTGCTGCTCTTCTCTCTAGTAATATGGCACATAGTCTTAGAACTAAAACATGACAAACTGGGGCCCAGGTCAGGAAGCAGACAGACTGGCTAAACCGACCGTCTGCTAGCTGCCTCACGTTACAGAAGTCAGATAATTCCCAACACATAGAAACTCTCGCACCTAGATATTATCACATAGAGACTGTGTCTGTACCCCGAATTAGTAAAAACAACAAACTTCCAAACCCATTTAATGGTAAAAATTTAATTGATGTTTAACAAATAAAAAATAGAGATATAATGATAAACAAATGATAAAGCTTGGGTTGTTAAATATTAGATCACTTTCTTCAAAAGCACTTATTGTGAACGATATTATCACAGACAATAATCTAGATGTGCTGTGTTTGACAGAAACCTGGCTAAAACCGGACGATTACATTACTTTAAATGAGTCTAGCCCTCAAGGTTATGATTATCGACACAATCCTTGACAGAAAGGCAAAGGGGGAGGTGTTGCTGTAATTTATAGTAATATTTACAGTATCAGCCAGAAGTCTTTCAAATATAATTCCTTCGAAGTGATGGTGCTTTACGTAACATTATGTAAGTTGACATTTGTGCTGGCTACTATATACAGGCCACCAGGACACCATACAGACTTTATCAAAGAAATTGCCGATTTTCTATCAGAATTAGTACTAGCTGCAGATAAAGTCCTTGTCGTTGGTGATTTTAATATCCATGTAGATAATAAAAAAGACTCATTGGGATTGGCATTTACAGACATTCTAAACTCTATTGGTGTTAGACAACGCGTGTCAGGACCCACTCATTGTCGTAATCATACTTTAGATCTAATATTGTCACATGGAATCGATATTGATGCCGTTGAAATTTCAAATCTCACTTTTCTGTCAAAAATACTAGAAAAGGCAGTTTCATCACAACTATGTTCCTTTTTAGAAAGAAATAGTATCTGTGAGGATTTCCAGTCAGGATTTAGACCGTACCATAGTACTGAGACTGCTCTCATTAGAGTTACTAATGATTTGCTCTTATCATCAGATCGTGGTTGTATCTCTCTATTAGTGTTACTGGATCTTAGTGCTGCATTTGACACTATTGATCACAATATTCTTCTAAATAGACTCGAAAACTATGTTGGCATTAGTGGAATTGCATTGGCATGGTTCAAATCATACTTATCTGACCGTTATCAGTTTGTAGTAGTAAACGATGAGATGTCATATCAATCACAAGTTAAATATGGAGTACCGCAAGGCTCAGTACTAGGACCGTTGCTTTTCACTCTGTACATGCTACCCTTGGGAGATATCATTAGGAAGCATGGCGTTAGTTTTCATTGTTACGCTGATGATACTTAGCTCTATATCTCTTCGCGCCCTGATGAAACTTACCAATTCACTAAATTAACAGAATGTATAGCTGATATAAAAAACTGGATGACCAGTAATTTCCTACTACTAAATTCAGAAAAAACTGAGATTCTCATTTTTGGACCGAAAACTTCTTCACGCAATAACCTAGAATACTGTCTAACACTTGATGGCTGCTCTGTTAAGTGTTCGTCGTCAGCTCGGAACCTGGGTGTGCTCCTTGATACCAATCTTTCATTTGAAGGCCATGTTACTAGCATCTGTAAAACTGCATTCTTCCATCTTAAAAATATATCTAAACTACGACATATGCTCTCAATGAAAAATGCAGAACAGTTAGTTCATGCGTTCATGACCTCAAGGCTAGATTACTGTAACGCTCTACTGGGTGGTTGTTCCTCCCGCTTGATAAATAAACTACAGCTCGTACAAAATGCAGCAGCTAGAGTTCTTACTAGAACTAGGAAGTATGACCATATTAGCCCAGTTCTGTCATCACTGCATTGGCTTCCTGTTAAACATCGTATAGATTTTAAAATCTTGCTAATTACTTACAAAGCACTAAATGGTTTAGCTCCCCAGTACCTAAGCGAGCTCTTAAAGGGATAGTTCACCCAAAAATGAAAATTTGATGTTTAACTGCTTACCCCCATCCAAGATGTAGGTGACTTTGTTTCTTCAGTAGAACACAAATGATGATTTTTAACTCCAACCGCTGCCGTCTGTCAGTCAAATAATGCAAGTCAGCGGGAACTTTGACTATAAGAGTAAATAATACACGACAGACAAATCCAAATTAAACCCTGCGGCTCGTGACTACACATTGATGTCTTAAGACACGAAACGATCGGTTTGTGCGAGAAACCGAACAGTATTTATATAATTTTTTACCTCTAAAACACCACTATGTCCAACTGCATTCAGCATCCGGTTGGTGAGGTCTGAAAACACGCTCTGATGATGGAAGTGATGTCTCGCGCTTTGCTTCAATGAGTGCTAGACATCACTTCCGCTGTCAGAACGCGATCAGACCTCACCAACCGGATGCTGAAAGCAGTTGGACATAGTGGTGTATTAGAGGTAAAAAATGATATAAATACTGTTCGGTTTTCATTTTTGGGTCAACTAACACTTTAATGCATTATAGTCCTTCACGTTTATTGCAATCTCAGAATTCAGGCCAGCTGATAATACCTAGAATATCAAAATCAACCGCAGGCGGTAGATCCTTCTCCTATTTGGCACCTAAACTCTGGAACAATCTTCCTAGCATTGTTCGGGATGCAGACACACTCTGTCAGTTTAAATCTAGACTAAAAACGTATCTCTTTAACCTGGCATACACATAACACATTATCAATTTATATTTTCAAATCCGTTTAAGGATTATTAGGCTGCATAAAATAGGTCAGCCGGAACCGGGAACACTTTCTATAACACCAGATGTACTCGTTACATCAGAAAAAGAATGGCATCTACGCTAATATTAGTCTTTCTGTTTATCCCGAGGTTTACCGTAGTCAACCGTATCCGGGCCGTATCCAGCTGAGACCAAGGACCGGAGCCATGACACGACCACAACGCAGCCCTGAAGTATCAGCAGAGATCGAGTCGACTAGATCATCCATTGTGACGACATCAACACGACAGCCAGTAGCACAGTTCCTCAACAAACCGCCCATACCGGTGTGATGAATACGATCCTCAACTGGACATGACCACAACGCAGCCCTGAAGTATCGGCAGAGATCGAGTCAACTAGATCATCCATTGTGAAGGCCTCATCGACACGACAGCCAGTAGCACAGTTCCTCAACAAACCGTCCATACCGGCGTGATGAATACGATCCTGTAGCGTCTGGATCAATCAGCCACACAATTATTCATTGTATTTAATGAATTACCCATGAACTCACTCTCACTATCGAATTTCTGTGAACCCATCCCCCTAAAACTACTAGCATCCCAAATGTAGCTAACACACAGGCAGAACTAGGTGTCCTGTTACAGATACAGGGTACTTTTATGATCAGAAAGAATGTTAGTGACTAGTGACTCCTTCTTTCTGAGAAGGACAAATAAACTCTCCTAATCCTATGTATTCTCTATATAACCACTTGGGAAATGTATAAACATGTATCCAAGTTTCCCATCTCATGACTTTCCTTTTATAGGCTTTATTCTATGTGTTAATTTTCTCTTTTGAACTATTTTGGGTATTGATATTCCAGAGCTGCATTTTATAGTTAACTGAGATCACATTGGCAGCATGTTTGGTATCTACGGACTCCAACTTTCATTTCCTATTTGGTCATTTATGTTACATGTTACTAACTCTGTGACATGTTAGTATTATAAGAATCTAGAAGGTTATTCTCTCATTCATCCAATCCCGTGTCTTATGCTAATATGTTGCTACAGAACAAAGACTCGTAAAACTTCCCTCTGAAAGGGAAACTCCTTATTGGCTCAGACACCTCAAGAGGGTGTGACATCTTCACCCCTTATTTTCAGTGATCACAAGATCAAACCCCTCTTCTCTTCCTGCTCTTCCTCTTCCCTTTTACTGAAACATGCTAATGTTAAGATGATGCTGTAGAAGCTAGAAGCTTCTACGGAACCCTAAGCTTGTGCCAGGCTTCGGCCTAGAAACTTCCATTCACCAAAGATCCTCTGAATCCAACTGGTTCTCTTTCATCAAGACAATATCAGCAAAGATTCAACGGAAGCCTCAACAAATTGCATCAGGACAGTTTTAATTCAACTTGGAGAGACATGCAAGTATCAAACTTAGTCTCATTATCTGACACATTGAGTATCCTTACCCCTTTGAAGGGCCTGTTAAAACTAAACTGATGGTTTGCTCAAGGCTGTTGATATGCTGAATGTCAAACAATGCTGTAACTTCTTGCTTTCCTGCACTCTGCTTTAGCTCTCTCTCTCTCTTGGTAAACTGTATGCATGTATGTATGTGAATGTTAGAGTAGTTAAGTGTTTAGTCTAGTTAATAAAGTCTTGTTCATGTCACACGTAAAGTTGTCTGTGTTTTGCGCTCATATACTGGAGTCCCTATTCATGCAGATCTTGACTTACAGGCCCTTAGCAGTACTGTACAATAATATTGTTATTTCCCATAACCTGGAAATGAACATTTCTTAGAATTAATAAACAATTAACATTGTGTTCATTGGACAACGGGTTAATTGATTGTAATATTAATTTTATTACATTAAGTAAATTTTGTTAACTGATCCAAATATTAATAATTAATTATAACTAGTTATGATTAATTATTCATATTTATTTTGAGCTAATTTGCTACAATCCTCAACTGGATGCAACTGAAATAAACTCTTTGATTGTTGAGATCCTATCAGACTTATGATAGCAACCTGATACGTAACAAAGCACTGTTCGCCAGAGGAGAACTGGCCCCCTGACTAAGCCTGGTTTCTCCCAAGGTTTTTTTCTCCATTTTAACACCTATTTGCCACTTGTTTGCCACCTATTTGCCAACTGATGTCACCTGATGGAGTTTGGGTTCCTTGCCGCTGTCGCCTTTGGCTTGCTTAGTTGGGGACACTTGACATTTGACTTTACATTTGATATTCAACAGTATTCTTGACATTTAATCAACAGTGCTTCTAATCTGCCTGCATTGACACTATTCTTTAAGAGCTGCTGTGCAGCCAAAATTATGTACCAGTTATCAATGTACAGCTGCTTTGACACAATCTGCATTGTAAAAAGCGCTATATAAATAAAGGTGACTTGACTTGACAAGGAAACAACGCAATATCACGCGTGCAAGACCGGAGTTCTCACGTGAGACTGGGATTATTATTAAAAACGGTAGCCCGCATGAAGCTTGCAATACAAATTGCCTGTGCGCTGATTTGCAGCTAAAACAAGAAAAAGAAAAGAAGAATATGGAGGAGGAAATTGTTGGGGAGACTGTGGATTGTGTGTTCTGCAATGAGAGTTGGAGGTAAATACATAACTTTTCAATGTGCTGCTGTTGCGGATGGTCAAGCAAATGTTTGTGCTTTGGTTCTGTTTGATAGAATTGTAATGTCTATGTGTACGTAGCCATGCTTGCTGATATTGTGGTCTATAACTCCTCCCCGAACCTCCCGCTGCTCTGTATCTTGCTCTCTCATTGGCTGTCAATTATTGCAGACGCAGTTTTCAGTCAGAACACTTTTCACACAGCAGGATTTTGAATCGCCGACAGGTCCAGATATTTAGCATGCCAAATATGTCACGGGCGTCGGTGACTCATCTGCGATTCTCTCAGATTGCGTCTATGCTCATTCACACTGTATGATTGTCACTCGCGTGAAAGAGACCGATTTGCCTGTGATTTCGGGCTTTTGTCTGCGATTTCACAAAATCTGTCGGCGAGCCAAAATCGGGGCTAAAATCATGCAGTCTGAACTCGCCATGAGAAAAAACCCAGACATTTCAGATTATGATGATATTCTGCACTCATTTGAAATTGACTTATAACATTCTGTGACATGAAAGTCATCTCAATTTAAATGATCTCATGCATGTGGCTTTTGTGGTTTATCATCATAGGAGCATCAGCCGCTGCAGTAAATGTGGTGTGAAATTGACATAGTCCTTTTATATTTAACCATTTTAAATGCCCATTGCCCGCCGTGCACAGTTGACCTGAAGCCACCGGGGTGGCGATGCCACTGGGCTTTGGCCCGTCATCGCTGCTCGCAGCTATATTTAGGGCCAAAGCCCTGTAAAGGGCTGAAGGCCCTATTGTTTTCTTTAGGATTATTAGGGCCAAAGCCCTGTAAAGGGCTGCAGGACCTATTGTTTTCTTTAGGATTATTAGGGCCCAAGCCAATAAATTGGCGCAGGGACCTCTTGCTCCCCTAAGGATTCTTCTTCTTATTATTATATATTTTTTTCCCGTCATCCGGGGCTTTTTGGGGGCCTTAACGTGCTCAAAAACTCGACAGCGCCCCCTTGAAAAAAGTCAGAAAACTTGGTCCATATATTAAACACACTTGCATGTATATGAAACTTGGTAAATATATAGACCTCATCGGACCTAACAACTTTCATGCTCTAAGTTCTACTCAACCCCAACAGGAAGTCGGCTATTACGGTTTGTTTGAAAAACGCATGCTCTGGAATTTGATATACTCCTCCTAGGCGATTATTCCGATCACCACCAAACTCGGTCAGCATGAAGTCAAGACATTGATGATGCTAAATTGCCAGCAGATTTTTGATATCTTGAACGGTTTGGCCGTGGCGAGGCAACGAATTTATGGCGAGAAAAGGGAAACAGGAAATGTGTTATAATGTCTGCATACATTGATTGATGTTTATGAAACTTCAGCTGTGTGTTCGTTGTAGGAGTCTGATGACATGGATGTGACTATTGTGAGTCAAAATGTAGCGCCACCAACTGGCAGCAAGAAGTGTGTCACTTTCAAACTGCATTGAGATCTGATATTTTTACCTGATTTGCTTCAAACTTCATCAGTGTAATGTCAATACACAGCAGATGTAGACCTGTGACAGGATTTTTGGTATTTGATATATTGTTGCCATGGCAACAAGTCAAACTTTAATAATATTCTTGAGTGTTTTTGAGGCTCTTAACATGCTTCAAATTGCATGAAACTCGACACACACATCAATATTGTCAACCTGTAGACATGGACAAAGCCATAGGAATTGGCCTGGTGGAGGAGCTCAGTAGCGTCACCTTTTGACAAAAGTAGGGGGGGTTAGTTTTTCCTACAGTCACCAAACTCAGTACACATATTGTTCTCATCAAGCCGGACAATTTTCTAATTTACATTCATTAGCTCCGACCAACAGGAAGTCAGCTATTTTGGTTTGAATGTTAATTTTTAGAAAAAACAGGCTATGAATTTTATACTACTACTCCTACAGGGTTTATACAATTTACACCAAACTTTTTTACTTGGTGCTAACACATTGTAGTTGTTTAATTGCAAACGGATTTTGGAAATCTCAGACCGTTTGGCCATGGGAAACAAAGTTTATCTCAAACGGTTTGGCCGTGGCGAGGCAACGAATTTATGGCAAGAAAAGGGAACCACGAAATGTTTTATAACGTCTGCATACATTGATTGATCTTTATGAAACTTCACCTGTGTGTTTGTTGTACAAGGTTGATCACATGGATGTGACTACTGTGAGTCAAGTCAAGTCAAGTCAAGTCACCTTTATTTATATAGCACTTTTTACAATGCAGATTGTGTCAAAGCAGCTTTACATTGATAACTGGTACATCATTTTGGCTGCACGGCAGCTCTTAAAGAATAGTGTCAATGCAGGCAGATCAGAAGCACTGTTGATTAAATGTCAAGAATACTGTTGAATATCAAATGTCAAGTCAAATGTCAAGTGTCCCCAACTAAGCAAGCCAAAGGCGACAGCGGCAAGGAACCCAAACTCCATCAGGTGACATCAGGTGGCAAACAGGTGGCAAACAAGTGTTAAAATGGAGAAAAAAAAACCTTGGGAGAAACCAGGCTTAGTCGGGGGGCCAGTTCTCCTCTGGCGAACAGTGCTTTGTTACGAATCAGGTTGCTATCTGATAGGATCGCACCAATCAAAGTGTTTATTTCAGTTCCATCCAGTTGAGGATCGTATTCATCACGTCGGTATGGACGGTTTGTTGAGGAACTGTGCTACTGGCTGTCGTGTCGATGAGGCCTTCACAATGGATGATCTAGTCGACTCGATCTCTGCTGATACTTCAGGGCTGCGTTGTGGTCGTGTCATGGCTCCGGTCCTTGGTCTCAGCTGGATACGGCCCGGATCCGGTTGACTACGGTAAACCTCGGGATAAACAGAAAGACTAATATTAGCGTAGATGCCATTCTTTTTCTGATGTAACGAGTACATCTGGTGTTATAGAAAGTGTTCCCGGTTCCGGCTGACCTATTTTATGCAGCCTAATAATCCTTTAACGGATTTGAAAATATAAATTGATAATGTGTTATGTGTATGCCAGGTTAAAGAGATACGTTTTTAGTCTAGATTTAAACTGACAGAGTGTGTCTGCATCCCGAACAATGCTAGGAAGATTGTTCCAGAGTTTAGGTGCCAAATAGGAGAAGGATCTACCGCCTGCGGTTGATTTTGATATTCTAGGTATTATCAGCTGGCCTGAATTCTGAGATCGCAATAAACGTGAAGGACTATAATGCATTAAGAGCTCGCTTAGGTACTGGGGAGCTAAACCATTTAGTGCTTTGTAAGTAATTAGCAAGATTTTAAAATCTATACGATGTTTAACAGGAAGCCAATGCAGTGATGACAGAACTGGGCTAATATGGTCATACTTCCTAGTTCTAGTAAGAACTCTAGCTGCTGCATTTTGTACGAGCTGTAGTTTATTTATCAAGCGGGAGGAACAACCACCCAGTAGAGCGTTACAGTAATCTAGCCTTGAGGTCATGAACGCATGAACTAACTGTTCTGCATTTTTCATTGAGAGCATATGTCGTAGTTTAGATATATTTTTAAGATGGAAGAATGCGGTTTTACAGATGCTAGTAACATGGCCTTCAAATGAAAGATTGGTATCAAAGAGCACACCCAGGTTCCTAACTGACGACGAAGACTTAACAGAGCAGCCATCAAGTGTTAGACAGTATTCTAGGTTATTGCGTGAAGAAGTTTTCGGTCCAAAAATTAGAATCTCTGTTTTTTCTGAATTTAGTAGTAGGAAATTACTGGTCATCCAGTTTTTTATATCAGCTATACATTCTGTTAATTTAGCGAATTGGTAAGTTTCGTCAGGGCGCGAAGAGATATAGAGCTGAGTATCATCAGCGTAACAATGAAAACTAACGCCATGCTTCCTAATGATATCTCCCAAGGGTAGCATGTACAGAGTGAAAAGCAACGGTCCTAGTACTGAGCCTTGCGGTACTCCATATTTAACTTGTGATTGATATGACATCTCATCGTTTACTACTACAAACTGATAACGGTCAGATAAGTATGATTTGAACCATGCCAATGCAATTCCACTAATGCCAACATAGTTTTCGAGTCTATTTAGAAGAATATTGTGATCAATAGTGTCAAATGCAGCACTAAGATCCAGTAACACTAATAGAGAGATACAACCACGATCTGATGATAAGAGCAAATCATTAGTAACTCTAATGAGAGCAGTCTCAGTACTATGGTACGGTCTAAATCCTGACTGGAAATCCTCACAGATACTATTTCTTTCTAAAAAGGAACATAGTTGTGATGAAACTGCCTTTTCTAGTATTTTTGACAGAAAAGTGAGATTTGAAATCGGCCTGTAATTGACTAATTCTCTAGGATCAAGTTGTGGTTTTTTAATAGGAGGTTTAATAACAGCCAGCTTAAAAGTTTTTGGTACGTATCCTAGTGATAAAGATGAATTAACAATATTAAGAAGAGGATGTATGACCTCTGGAAGCATCTCTTTCAATAGCTTAGTCGGTATAGGGTCTAACATACATGTGGATGATTTTGATGATTTAACAAGTTTAGACAATTCTTCCTCTCCTAAAGCAGTAAATGAATTGAATTTTTCTTCAGGGACACTACAATGCACTGTCTGACACAATACTGTAGTAGACGGTTGCATGGTTATAATTTTCTCTCTAATATTATCAATCTTGCAAGTAAAGAAGTTCATAAAGTCATTACTGCTGTGCTCTTTGGAAACATCAGAAGTTGAAGCTTTATTTCTTGTTAATTTAGCCACTGTATCAAATAAATACCTAGGGTTGTGTTTATTTTCTTCTAAAAGTTTTGAAAAATAGGCAGATCTAGCAGTTTTTAAGGCCTTTCTGTACTCAATCATTCTCTCTCTCCACGAAATGCGAAATACTTCTAGTTTTGTTTTCTTCCAGCTGCGTCAAAGTTATAGCGTCACCAACTGGCATCAGGAAGTGTGTCACTTTCAAAATGCTTTGAGATAACCATCTTATTTTTATCCGATTTGCTTCAAACTTCACCAGAATAATGTCAAGACATGGTGAATGTAGACATGTAGACATGCGCAAAACCGTAGAAACGGGCGGGGAGCAGGGCCTCTATAGCGCCACCCTTTTGACAAAAGTGGTGGGGTTAGTTTAGTTTAACCTACAGTCACCAAACTCGGCACACATATTGATCTCATTAAGCCGGACAACTTTCTAATTCACAGTCATTAGCTCAGACCAACAGGAAGTCCGATATTTTGGTTTGAATGTGGAATTTTTGAATAAACAAGGTCTTAAATTTTAACTACTCCTCTTAGGGGATTAATGCAATCGCCACCAAACTTTTTGAACATGATGACAAAACACTGAAGATGCTAAAATGCAAACGATTATAGGATATCTTTATAGGAACGGTGTTGCCATGGCAATGGTTTGAAATAAGAACAAAAAGGGAAACAGGAAAAGACATTTATTAACCATGGAATTATACATCCTTTATTTCAATATAAAGTAATACAAATATTGTAAATAAGCACATTTTAATTAAATTTTTTATTTCAATAAGTATTTGTAAATTAAAATTAGGCAGATAACTGCTCTTTGGTTAAAATAATTCAAATAATATTCAAATGTCATATATAGACTAAGCACTAGAGGGCAGCAAATACCTATTTTTAAACATGATTGAGAAAAGAGTTTTTAAACACTGTTTAAAGGTATAATTATATTCAGTGGGTAATTTATTTTGATGCATATATTCAGACATTATCAAAGACTAATAGATTTTATTTTTATTTAAAATGTTGAATCTTGTGAAGCAACTTACTGATGTGTGTGTTACAGTCTTGCAGCTTTAACCCCTTCATTGTTGTGTTCTTTTTCTGCATTATAGGATAGGAAATGTCCTAGGTCTTCTCTTCTATAAATTTGTATAACAAAATTAAGGCAAATGAGTTCACTGACTATGTAGTTTTACATAATTAGTTTAATAATTTTCTTAATAAAACACCTTTAATAAATTCATCTGAACGTATAATATTTTTAACAGCGAATCATAATTTTACTATAAATAGTTTTGGTAAGTACTACATTTAAATGTATATTAAGAGATTATCAAGTACTAATTTGTGTCACAATATAGATTTTATTCTTATTGTTTAAAATGTTTTTGAATAATCTAACTCAACTAACTGGTCAGTCTCCAACTGGTTCTTAAATCTCACTCTGCCTGTGTGTGTGTGTGTGTGTGTGTGTGTGTGTGTGTGTGTGTGTGTGTGTGTGTGAGTGTGTGAGTGAGTGACTGAGAGAGAGAGAGACTTTGACTTTTAGGTCTTCTTTAATAATACAATAAAAACATAAGACCTACATTTTTTACAAAAAAAACTAAAAAGGTACAAACCACTCAAACATACATATATTTTTCACAAAACCAAAACAAGGAAGAAAAAAAAAAACTCCTAAACACTCATAAATTAAATACAAAACCCTCTGATCATCAGCTTCACATATAAAACCATCAACTCCCCACACATGAAAAAAAGAATTAACATCCTTTATGAGGTAAAAATAGGCATTCCATTAATAATCTCTTCTTAATAAAACCTCTCATCATCAAAACAGCATCAACACTTTCCTTCCTTTCTACTTTATTTCTTCTTGTACACCAAATTGCTAACTTTGCAGCACCAAACAAAAAAATTTAATAATACCACTTTGGATTTATTTTTTGTTGAATATTTGGGACCAAAAATAAACAATTCTTGATTAAAACTTCCTATAAACTGTATGCTCCAGCTTTCCATTAAACCCAAAATTTGATCCAAACATGGACACTCAATAAAAAGATGAAAAACAGTTTCAGATACCCCTCAAAAAGGACAACCCTCACCATCTGAGACATTAAGGAGTGCTTTGTGTCTGTTTGTAGCTATAATCCCATGTACAATTCTCCATTGAAGATCACCCACCCTCTTTTCAATGGGTTTTTTGTACAGGGACCGCCAGCTACCTTTCAGGGAAGAACCTGATTAAAAAAATCATTGTCCATTTAATGTCTCTTACATCCTTAAGAGTTTGATAATTTATGGTTTTTACACAAGCTCTGTAAAGTTTTTGTTTGCTCAAAGTACTAAAAAGATTCAGTTCCGGTACATCCATTGAAAGCTATTTTTTTTCATCTTCCAGCCAATCTTCTTTTTGTATTGAAACATGCAACTCAGGAAAATGAACATTATCTCCAGCATCACTATTTACCACAGAAGAAACTTTCATAAAATCCCTTATTTGGACAGGGATCGCCTCCTCAAGATCATCTAACATCCTCTTGATAAGGCGTTCAGACCTGAAGCCCACATTATGTGCCAATTCCTCTGCAGAAATCCAGTCTAGTCCCCTGCGTTCAACATTGCTGACCTAATGGTGGCAGAGCACAACATCTCAACAGAGATAAGTGGATTAAAAACAAAGGCTCTTCATATATCCAGTGCTTGGATCCTTCCCATTCTCTTGAAAAGGATCAAATCTGCCAAGCTTGCAATACACTCTGATAGAAACCAGTCAATCCTTCCAAAGCTACTCCTCCCAAAGCCACGACAAATAATTGCTTATCCAAGTCAAATCTTCCATTCTTTCGCAGCAGAGCACATGCTACATCCATCCACTTCTGATGCTGATAATATAAAAGTCGCTGTGCCACTTGCAAACGAAAAACAGCAATCCTAGAACAAATGTCAATTAGTCCTTGTCCTCCCTCGTAAGTTAGAAGATAGAGGACAGCAGCTTTTAACCAGTGCTCTCCTGACCAGAAGAATTTAAGATTTTTTTGAATGTCTTCTATTATATTCCTTGGAGGATCCAAAACCATCAACTTATGCCAAAGGGTGAAAGCTATAAGATTGTTGGCTATCAGGACTCTTCCCCTATAGGATAACTGGGGTAGCAGCCATTTCCATTTAGACAACTTTGCAAGCACTCCCTCTACTAAACCCTCCCAATTCTTCATCCTATATTCATCTTTTCCAAGATACACTCCTAAAAATGTAATACCCGACTTCCCCCACTTAACATTTTCTGGGAGTACAGGTAAAGAGCTTCCTTCAGAACCATACCATAAAGCCTCTGTTTTTTGCCAGTTTAGTTTGGCTGATGATGCCCCTTCATAAACCTTTAAAGCTTCCTTTAAAACTTGAACATCATGTGCATTTCTAACTATAACAGTTATATCGTCTGCATACACTGAAAGTTTAATAGCATCAGCTTCTGGCTTCTCATTTACTAAGAGTCCCGTTAGTTTAGTTCTCAATAAACAAAGTAAAGGCTCTATTGCCAAGGCATATAACTGGCCAGACATAGGACACCCCTGTCTTATCCCTCTTTTCATTTGAATTGGCACACTTAAACCTCCTCCCATTTTAAACATACTTACAGCATCAGTATATAATATTCGAATCCATGATAAAAAAAATTCTCCAAACCCATAACACTCAAGAACCTTAAAAAGATAATGATGATCTACACAATCAAAGGCTTTCTCTTGATCCAGAGAAAGCAAACCAAAATCAACATTATATATTCCAGCATAATCCATAATATCTCTCATTAAAAACAAATTATCATAAATGGACCTTTTGGGTATACAATATGTTTGGTCTTTCTGTATTAACACATCAAGAACACCTTTAAGTCTGTTTGCCAAACACTTTGATAATATTTTATAATCGGAACATAAAACAGCAACTGGTCTCCAATTTTTTAGCAAACAAAGATCTCCCTTTTTTGGGATCAAAGAGAGCACAACTTTTTTGTAGAACCTTAGCTTCATAACATTCTTGTAAAACATAAAAAAAGTCTCTTCCGATTATTCCCCAAAACGTTTTGTAAAATTCTGCTGGTAGTCCATCGATTCCTGGTGCACGACCAGATGAAAGTTGGTTCACTGCTTTTGTAACTTCCTCAAAAGTCAGACCAGAGTCTAAATTATTTACATTCCCTTCATCCAGCACAGGTAAGTTATTAAAAAGTTAATCTGCATTAAGGTACTCTGTGCAATCTTTAGCATACAAGTCCACATAAAAATCGACAGCTAGTCTCCTCATTTCCAAAGGATCTGAAGTAACATTCCCATCAGATTTACGTATTGCATGCATATAATTAGTATGTGTACACTTCTTATTCAAATTAAAAAAGAATTTTGTTGGAGCATCCATATCATGTAAAGAAACAAAATTTGATTTAACAAGAGCTCTTTTTACCTTTTCATGTAACATATTACTTAGCTCTTGTCTCTTCTCACCAAGATCATCTTGTAAATTCACATCGTTCTGATCAATTAATTTATTTAGCATTATTGAAATATCTTTCTCTAGTTTAGCCATTTCATGTTTGATTTTACAGGAAGTGTGTGCCATAAATTGTTGGCAGAAAAGCTTAATCTGAGTTTTCCCTACACTGTAAAAAATTTCTAATCTTCCCAACTCAAAATTTTCTAGTGACTGGTCACATCTAAAATTTTCAATTGGCCCAAGTGAAATTCTGTAAATGTAATTTTATCAATTGTAGCAATAGTCTGTTAACATTGGCTCAATGAGAAATAATTCGTTAAAACAATTGAAAACAAATTAGTTTACCAACCCATGTTATTGGCCCAATTATACATTTTAAATTGTAGTAGCATTCCTTTTTAGTTTTACCTAAACTAAAAATGTATTTTGGTAAATTTATATTAGTAAAGCAACTTCACTGTATTGTTTATTCCCCGTTGCCCCAAAAGAAAAAAATATATATTAAACACTCAAGCCATACTGCCACATTTTATTTAATACATTTTATTAAATCTACAACAGTATTGTTAAAATACCTTAAATGGTAAATACATTGAACATTTCTGCACAGTAGACCTTAGTAGATAAAAATCATGCATTTCAATTCAGGATTCCAAGATACACAAAACTCATTAGACCTTAGATCTTACATTAACAAAACCACAATTATTTTAAAAACATGTATTATCAGTGTTTAGAGAAATTTCACTGACATTTTGGTATTTAGGTACTACATTTATGAAACTGCACTAACAATATTAAACATTTAAATAATTTAAAATATTATGTTAATATTTGCTTAAGTGCAAAAACGTCAACACAACATAAAATGCAAGTAACAGGAGAGGGTTACTTTAAATATTCAGTGTAAATTTACTTGAATTTTTGTAAAACATTTACAAATATTTGAAACGCTGCAAAAGTCTGAAGTAAAAAATTACTTCAGGGTTGTGTTTAGTGTAATTTCATCTTAATATGAGCTCATGAAACTGCATCTTACTCATCAAATATTAAGCATGTAAACACATTTACAGATATATAGAAAGCAGCAAAAAACATTCTCACAAAAGGTACTTTGAGCTTAAGGGTACTTCTCCCGTGAGGGTTAAGAGAAATTTCACTTAGTTTTCCAATAATTTGCTCATCAGAGTTTGCACTTTTTTGCTGCACTCAGTTCCCATGTTCAAAAAGACCTTCTGAATGAATTCAAAAGTATATCTTAAGTCCTTGTTGTACACCATGTTAAGTGCGTAGAGCATGCCAAAGAGGACAATGAACGCACTCACAAAGTCTCCCATGTTTTCCAGGACAACTTCCTCTTCAAGGACAATTGCAACATTTACCACATCGGAGAGGGATCTTGAAGTGGAACTGTTGCTGCTCACCACTTCAAGAATTCCCATTTTCATTCCAACTTTGTGATGCTCCAATGCCTCTGAACTCTGTAAAAAGTATAAAATAGCAATATTAATACTGATAGTGAATAAATCCAGAACAATACAGAACATCTTCATTCCCCATATTCTCGCTATTTAATAAAATATTAAAAAGTTCCCACTTTAAAATATATAGTGTGACCGGCTGATACAGACTTCTAAGAAATATAATTGACAGAATGTACAAAAAAAATGTGCAAAATTTCATTTTCATAAAAAAAGTCAATAATAAGATGAGAACTAAGAAATACTACATAAATCAAAGTAATCAGATGTAAAATAACACTGGTTAGACTTCATTGTAAAACTTAAATACAGATGAATGCTTACACTTACAAAATTTATTCAGTCAAGAGTAGAGTGATTTGATTTGTCTTTTTCTCTTTGATTAACATGACAGACAGCAGCAGGCTTATTAGACTGCGGTCTCTTTAAGAGCTTATGCACGGATCCAATATACAGTTACACAACATGCATTATCTTTCACAACCATTCCAAAACTGACTGCTTAACTGACCACTCACCAATACAGGCGTTTAGACAATTTTGTGTGTATTTGACTGTTTAAGCGGAGCAAACCACTCATTTTGGTACTTGCAACTCAAAAGCTACCTGAGAGAAGGCTTTGTGCATGCCACTTATATAGATCAGTGGTGCACATGCTTTTGGTGTGAGCATGAAACTTGTAGGAATGACTAAAAGGATTCACAATACAAGCACTATTTCAACTATTCAGAGCAAATGAGAAGAGTGAATGTCACTTCACCATCGGAGAGAAGAAAGATTGAGAACGTGCAGCTGAAACAGGTGTATCAATACTGCAGAGAAGGTGTATTGGAACCATTTCAGATATTTTTAGTATCAATATGTATCGAAGTAACATTTTTTGACAACACTAGTGTCTAATTAGGATTGTTGTTCTGAAAGATTTCATGGTGGTTCCCCCTGGTTTAATTTGGCCATGCATGTATTACAAATTTTAACAAAGAATTACAAAGTTTATATCTGATAGGTTCATAAAATAATAACTAGCAGATATATTATTCAGACCGTTTTTGTGTAGAATTAGGTGCCATAAGCAGTAAATGACAAAACCTGATTGATACATGGGACTGCGCTTTATGTTGTTTTATAGTCAACCATAAGGGTTGGATAATGGCTGAGGTGAAAGTGTGTGCTAGAGCTGCACGATTAATCATATCGCAATCGCGATGTCAAGCTTGTGCGATTATATGACGCAAAATGCTGCGATTTTATGAAATAAAATAATAATAATTTAATAAATAAATAAATACATGTGTGGACACGACAACCCATTCTCTGAGAGCTGTTTGCCCATTTTATACACCGCTAATAAAAAGAAGAGCAGTCAGTTTCAGTTTAGGCAGTGGCACGTGTGGCGCGCATGGTCATGTCACGACTTTCCCGGTGTGCAGCGCAGAGAACGGGTAAAGATGGACGTGGAGCAAACGGTCACTGAACTGGTGGCAAGAAAAAACGTGATATATGGTGATATATTGGCTATAAGATTATAAACCCAGATTAGTTGTGGTTAAACGGATCTTTGTTGATCCGTGATCCGTACGGACCAAGGCCCATGGTTCAGCACGCATGTGGTTCGCGGATCAATTGCAACTTTAACCGCAATAGAGTGAAAGGTTATCATTTGAACGTGTTTGTCTTGCTAGTTTACACATTAAATAGATATAAAACCATTCAGCGCGCTAGAAGAGGCAAAAGGATTTAATTCGGTATCGAACGCAGAGCTGTTATCGGTGCGCACATGACGCACATACATACAAGGCTCGCGCGCACACAGAGAGAGAGAGAGGCGCTTTATAGCTCGTGAACTCCAAATTGATTTCTCTTTCGCGTCCTCAATGCACTTGGATGGTCACATACACGCATTATGTCAGTCAAAATACCCCTCTCATCAAGTATTCTCGTAAACACTTTCGGTTAATTTCTTAAGTGAAGGAGGTGAGAATTCAGATGTGTATCTATCTGATGTGTGCGTGCATGTCTTACTCTTAAAGTGACAGCAACCTATAAATACCTGCTGTTGTCTGTCATGTAAATCAAACAACAAAACACAGCTTTAACAAAGATTAATCTATATTAAATTTATACAGTGACCAGTGTCATTTTACATTTAATTATTACATTTCTGTGCATGAAAATTAATACTACAGTTAGACCTTATACTTTATTTGTAACTTTATGTAGTATTTATCTATGCTTGTTGTAATTGGTGTACAGTATTTGTTCTTTTTACAGTCTGTTCACTTGCCTTTACTAATGTATTACTTAGGCTAGTAGTTTATGCTGTGGTATCAGAGTAGTTTAAGTGGGCTAAGTAATACATGCAAAGTTAAGTTACCCCCATCCCCCCAATTTTTTTTTTGTGCTGATCCGAAAAATTATCCGATCCGTGACGTCATAACCGTGATGTGATCCGAACCGTGAGTTTTGTGACCCGTTGAACCACAGATTAGTAAAGAAACAAACATCTTAAATGGGATTATAACAAGTTTGCAGTAATGCAAAGATGTTATTATTTAATTTTGTAAAAATATTTTAATTTGAAAACACTGTGCATTTGTTTGTTGTTGTTGCTAGTTTGAGTTGAGAAATACACATTTCAGCATTATCAGTAAACTGAGTGTGCATTTTCATTGAGAACCAAGCAAGATGACTCATGATACTATTTGTTTATTATATCGCTATCGCATATCGCAATCACAATATTGACCTCAATAATCGCAATATGACATTTTCCCCAAATCGTGCAGCCCTAGTGTGTGCAAGCACTGATGTTATACAACTATTATTATTTAACCACTTGTCATTTTCTGTCTGCTTCTTTTGAGCTTTTCTTATTATATTTATTGGTTTATTCGTTGTTATGATGGGCTGATACAATTGTCCTTTGATAACAGTTACAGTGAAACTGTGCAAGCACTGACGGAAGCTTAAGATATTTTGTGCATTTATTTTTCTGCCACTAAAATTTTCCATTTTTCTTTCGACTAAAAACCATCAATCCCTAGTTATAGCGTAGCTCAGTAATTTAGCATTTTAAAATCTTGCTGTAGAAATCTACCGTCCACTGGATGTCTGGAAGCAAGTGACGTAGGAGGCAAATTTGGCAATAATTCTACACAAAAACGGTCTGATTAAGTATATCTGATGTACAGTACTGTGCAAAAGTCTTAGACAAGTTGATATTTTCACACGGAAAATGTTTTTAAGCCAGTTATTTATATCTTTTACTGTAGTGTGTCAGTAGGAAATATCAGTTTACATTTCCAAACATTCATTTTGCAATTAATTGTGTATTTATTTGTGCACAAGAAGTCTGATAGCAGCCGGTATGATCTGATCTCACCATCATCGAGTCTGTCTGCGATTACATGAAGAAACAGAAAAAACTGAGACAGATTAAATCCAGAAAAACTAAGGCAGCGTCTCCCAGACACTTGAGGAAACCTACCTGCAAAACTACAGTACTGTGAAGTTTGGGCACTTGTCAGAATGCTTTAAAGTGAGAATGCTGTCAAAAATAATAACATAAATAGCTTTTATTTATGAATTAACTTCTATTAACTAAATCAAAACGATATTTGGGGTGAGCACCCTTTAAATTTGAACTGGCTTTTGTCACCTGCATCTATTCTTACACCTATTCAAGTAGTTTTGCAGGAAGGTTTCCTTAAGTGTCACAGTTCTTCTGGATTTAGTCCATCTCAGTTTTGTATGTAATCACAGACAGACTCAATGAAGATGAGATCAGATCTCCATGTGGAGCATAGAGACTATTGTCAGACTCTTTATGCATACAAAAATCTCACTGGATTATTACAATTAATTGCAAAATGAATGTTTGGAAATGACACACTACAGTAAAAGATATAAATAACTGGCTTAAAAACATTTTTTGTATGAAAATACCAACGTGCCTAAGACTTTTGCACAGTACTGTATATCAGCTATTCATTTAACTACTTATTATTTTATCAACCTATCAGATATAAACTGGAGAAACATACTGTTTTCAAGCTGGTCAGCTACATCCAGCAACAGCTGAGCCAGTGGTCCTAACAGAAACGGTTGTTCTGACTGGTTTGCCTAATTGACCAATCCTGCATTGAGAAAGGTTAGGACTGCCTACCTTATTAACTTGGGTACACATAAATAAATAAATAAATAAATATAGAAATGCATAAATACATGTAAAAAATAAATAAATGTAGAAATACATAAATGTAGTATAACACAAATGGTACAAACATAGCGCAATTAAAAAATATTCTTTGGACAAAATTATTCATGTATTCATTCATTTATGCATAGCTGCATTTATCTATTTTAGAATTTTATTATTTAATTATTCATTTATTTATGCATTTCTACATTTATTTATTTATTAAATTATGCATTTATGTATTTATTAATTTATTTATACTTAAGTCCATAAGCACCTGATTTAATGGAGGAGATTTGCTAGGGTGACTAGATAGGTGACTAGAGGGTACAAGATTTATGGGTGACTAGGTGGAGAAAATGCCCTTTGAGGGAGGTTAGTCCCATTCACACTGCCAGCGACACGCAGTGACAAAACAACATGATCCTATTAATTTTCAATGAACAGTAGAGAATATAAAAAAATTACCAGAATAGTCTTGCATATGGTTCCATGTTCCTTGAAATAAAAAGGAAGACCCCGAAGAGCAGTAGCCCTTCTCTGCACAGTTAAGTCTGCCATCTGTACAAGGGAATGAAAATAATAACATCTGATTAATAACATTTTTAAATGTATAAACAAACAGACATTCTCTCAGATTTTATTTAATTTGTGTTCTGAAGACAAATGAAAATCTAACAAGTCCGGAATGGCATGAGGGTGTGTAATTAATGACAATTTTCATTTTGGGGTGAACTAACCCTGTATTGTCACACCCCTACTGGTCAGCTAACAAGGTGTTATGATACAGAGGGGTCGGACACAGATGTACAAAAGGTAAGTAGTCTTTATTGATAACCAGTGAGCAGATATGGAAAGCAGAGTGAAGCAGGTGAGCAATGGTAAAGTCTGGTGATAGTTACTGTCCTTTTGTGATTGCAGATGGTGGAGACTCAGAACTGGATAGAGCAGGAGAACACAGGAGACGGAGGAGTACTCACACGCAGACGAGGAACACACTAGGAGATCAGGTAGCACAGGAGACAGGTAAGTAGCGATCGTGGGAGTCCTTGAGGTAAGCATACAGGTAAGTATAGCTCAACGAGACCGGACAGTGAGTGCAGGGTGTGAGTGCTCTTAAATACTGATGGTGATGAAGGGGATAATGATGTGCAGGTGACGGTGATTAGTATTCCGGTGATTGGGAGCGTTGTGGTTGGTGCACGGTGGAGCCTGACGTGTCTGTGACAGTACCCCCCCCCCTCCACGGCCCGCTCCTTAGGGCTGAGGACCCCGACGTCGTGGTGGCCGTCCTCTTCCACGCGGGGCAGGTCTGTCAGGGTGGTTACTGTGGAAGTCTTGGAGTAGGTTGGGATCGAGGATGTCATTTCTTGGAACCCAGGAGCGTTCCTCAGGGCCATAACCTTCCCAGTCTGTGAGGTATTCAAGCTGACCACCACGGCGTCGAGAGTCCAAGATCTTGTGTACTTCGTAGGCTGTTCCGTCCTCCAGGATGAGTGGAGGGGGAGGCTCGGCGGCTGCCACGTCAGGCCCTGTGGAGGAGGAAACAGAAGGATGGTGAGGTTTGAGTAAGGACACGTGGAATGTGGGGTGAATGCGGTAACCTGGTGGGAGCTGGAGCTGGTAAGTGACTGGATTGATCTGCTTGATGATCTTGAAGGGGCCAATGAATCTGGGACTCAGCTTTCTGCAGGGCAGACGCAGCCTGATGTCCCTTGTAGACAGCCAGACCTTCTGTCCGGGCTGGTAGACTGGAGTGTCGGAACGGCGAAGGTCGGCTGTCATTCTGCGTCTGCGCAGAGCTTTTTGCAGTTGATGGTGTGCTGAGTACCATACCCTCTCGCTCTCCCGGAACCAGTAATCCACTGCTAGCACATTGGAGGGTTCCCCATCCCAGGGGAACAGTGGGGGTTGGTACCCGAGTACGCATTGGAATGGTGTAAGTCCTGTAGTGGGTTGACATAGGGAGTTCTGCGCGTACTCGGCCCCACCCAAGTACTGGTTCCAGGAGTTCTGGTGGTCTTGACAGAAGGTACGGAGGAAGCGGTCGATCTCCTGGATTTTCCTTTCCGTCTGCCCGTTCGACTGTGGGTGGTATCCAGATGTTAAGCTGACGGCCACACCTAGGAGTGAGTGGAAGGCCTTCCAGACACGGGAAATAAACTGTGGTCCTCTATCGGACACAATGTCTTCTGGAATTCCGAAGTACCGGAACAAATGGTTGAATAACAGTTCAGCTGTTTCCATAGCAGTAGTTAGTCCTTTCAGAGGGATAAGATGACATGACTTGGAGAAGCGGTCGATGATAACCAGAATGCAGGTGAATCCATCGGAGGCTGGAAGGTCGGTGATGAAGTCCACTCCTAGGTGTGACCAGGGCCGGGTTGGAACGGGCAGAGGAAGGAGCTTGCCGGCTGGTAGGTGACGTGAACTTTTGGAGGTGGCGCACTCCCTGCAGCCCTGCACGTACCTTCTGACGTCTGCCGCCATGCTGGGCCACCAGAAGCATTGTTTAAGCAACGAGAGGGTTCCATTGACCCCCGGGTGACCAGTGCCAAGTGACGTGTGGGCTGAGTGGATGATTTGAGTGCGTCGTGACCGGGTGATGAAGAGCAAGCCTGGTGGGCAACCCGGCGGAGGGTTCGTGGAGGCATTGGAGGAGGGTATGGTCTCCTCCGACCACGTGATGGGGCTTACGATGAGGGAACTTGGAATGATCGGTTCTTCGGTTCTTTCGTCAGGAGCATGGAGACGGGAGAGAGCGTCAGCTTTCACATTTTTAGATCCAGGGCGGTAGGAGATTGTGAAGTGAAAGCGAGAAAAACATGGCCCAACAGGCTTGTTGAGGGGTAAGTCTTTTGGCAGCACGGAGATATTCGAGGTTCTTATGGTCAGTTAGTACCAGGAACGGGTGGTTTGCTCCCTCCAACCAATGCCTCCACTCTTCCAGGGCTAGCTTTACAGCGAGAAGTTCTCTGTCACCGATGTTGTAGTTGACCTCCGCCGGGTTGAGCTTGCGGGAGAAGAAGGCACATGGATGGAGTTTGCTGGGGGTCCCCTGCTGCTGGGAGAGCACCGCTCCCACTCCGGTGGTGGAGGCGTCCACTTCCACGATGAAGGGCAGTTCTGGATCGGGGTGGACGAGGAGGGGAGCAGTGGTGAAGGCTTCCTTTAATTGATTGAAGGCGTCGGTGGCAGCTGGTGACCAGGACAGAGACTTGGGCTGATGGCGTAGGAGGTTGGTGAGAGGATGTGATGGAGCTGTAATTCTTGATGAAGCGGCGATAAAAGTTGGCAAATCCCAGGAATCTTTGGAGTTCTTTAATGGTGGTTGGTTCTGGCCAGTTGGTGATGGATTCCAACTTCCTCTCGTCCATCCGGATGCCACTGTGATCGATGATGTAACCAAGGAAGTGTACAAATGGCTGATGGAATGAGCATTTTTCGGCTTTCAGGAAGAGATGGAACTGTCGAAGACGGGTGAGGACCTCCACAACGTGTTGGCGATGTTCGGCCAGGCTCCGGGAGTATATGAGGATGTCGTCGATGTACACCAGAATGAATCGGTTGAGGAACTCCCGGAGCACCTCATGAATGAAGTCCTGGAATACGGAGGGGGCATTGACCAGACCATACGGCATGACGAGGTACTCGTAGTGGCCGGTGGGCATGATGAAGGCGGTCTTCCACTCGTCCCCCTCACGTATCCGGATGAGGTTGTACGCGCTGCGGAGGTCCAGCTTCGTGAACACAGTGGCACCACGGAGATGTTCCAGGGCCGCTGGGACGAGAGGAAGGGGGTAACAAAACTTGATGGTGATCTTATTGAGGGCTCTGTAGTCTATGCAGGGCCTCAAGCCTCCGTCCTTTTTGGCCACGAAAAAGAAGCTGGATGCAGCAGGGGACGTAGATGGATGAATGTAACCTTGGTCGAGGGCCTCCTTGATGTACTCCTCCATGGCCTTCTCCTCCGGGATGGAAAGTGGGTATATC
The DNA here is from genome assembly GCA_003731715.1 of Anabarilius grahami. Taxonomy (NCBI): domain Eukaryota; kingdom Metazoa; phylum Chordata; class Actinopteri; order Cypriniformes; family Xenocyprididae; genus Anabarilius; species Anabarilius grahami. Next base: position 127,357 of record RJVU01011362.1, on the reverse strand, counting down.
TTACCCTTTGGCACTGGTTCACCCGGAAGCAGATTGATGGCACAGTCCCATGGCCGGTGTGGAGGCAGCTTAGAGGCTCTCTGGGGGCAGAAGACATCGCTGAAGGGGGCGTAGCACTCAGGGATGTCGATGGAGCGTTTCTCGACTGGACTTTCGATGGAGGTTGTACAGATTGGAAGTTCGTTGGAAAGAGCTCGTGGAACAGGAAGCGTAGAGATGCAGTGAGAGAAACAGGCCTCGCACCACTTCAGGATTTCGCCGGTCTTCCAGGAGATGGTCGGGTTGTGCTGCTCCAACCAGGGACGCCCTAGAACCACGTCAGCGGTGGATTCCTCCAGAACCAGCAGATGAATGGTCTCCACGTGAAGAAGTCCGACTTGCAGTTGAAGGGGTCCCACCACACGGCGCACATGTTTTCGGCTGAGAGGTTTTCCCGTTATGGAACTGATCTGGTAGACAACGGGAGACGGAGAGGTCTTGAGGTTGAGGTGTCGGCAGAGGGCGCCGGAGATGAAGTTGCCGGCTGACACTGAGTCAAGGAGCGCCACCACTGTAAGTGAGGTACCAGCAGCAGTAAGATTGACAACAGTGGTGAGTGGTTTCATTTTATGAGTAGAGGGAAGAATGGCACTCACCATTGGGCGAGGAGGTCGTGTGGGGCATGCTGAGATGACATGCCCCGGCATACCGCAGTACAAACAGAGGTTCAGGGTCAGCCGACGTCTTCGTTTTGAGGGGGTGAGACGAGAGTTCTCGATATCCATGGGTTCATTGGCTGGTTCTGGAGAGCTGACGGGTTCGGACCGGCAGAGGAGAGAGTCAGAGAATGACTGGTCCTGGTGTTCTTGAAGACACGCTTGCATACGAGTGGCGCAGCGAATGGAGAGCTGGATGAACTTTTCTAGGCCGATGGAATCCTGACGTGTCTGTGACACAAGGAGTCCTTTAAAAAATTGTGATTTTTTTGCATTGAAACAAATTATTAAGGTACCAACTAGAATTACGCCAAAGTCTCAGTCCGTTATTGATGTAATATTGGTATCTGACTCAGTGAAGATAGGCTACAGTGGTGTTATTGATTGTTGTATGAGTGATCACTGTTTAATTTATGTATGTAGAAAAGTTTTGAAGACCAAATTTAATGGACATAATACTGTATCTGTGAGATCTATGAAAAAATATAGACCTGATTTATTCTGTGAGGAACTGGGAAAGATTGATTGGTCATATGTATTGGGTTGTAAGGATGTTGATAAAGCTTGGGAGTGTTTTAAGGAATTATTTTGTCAGGTTTTAGATAGGGTAGCTCCTGTTAAGAAAGTAAGAGTTGAACAACGATCAGAACCTTGGATCTCTAATGATATATTATGGCGGCTGAAATTAAGGAATGATTGTTATAAGAAGTTTAAGAATGATTTGGAAGCTAGTAGTTTTGAGCTTTATAAATTAAGAAGAAATTAGGTTAGGGATATGATAAGAGAAGCAAAAAGAAATTATTTTAAGGATAAGATAAATGAAAATAGACATGAACCAAAAAAGCTTTGGGGAGTGTTAAAGAATTTAGGTTATTCAAATGCGGTAAATATGAAGTCTTCAAAATGTAATATAAAGGTGGAGGAGAATTTAATTTCTAATCCAAAAGAAGTTGCTGACATTTTTAATCAGTATTTTATATCATTAGCTAATAAATTATATAATTATCTTCCAGGAAGATCTGATATTTATAATGAAAAGCAAGTGCAATCTTTTTATCGGCAGCGTGGAATTATTCAAGATTCCTTTAAGTTGAGATCAATTACTGAAAGTGAAGTTTTTAAATGTATAAATGAATTAAAAATAAATAAGGCTCCTGGGATTGATAATATTTCTGCTAAATTTTTTAGGGACTCCGCTAGAGTAATTGCTCCTTATGTATCATATATTTTAAACTTATCAGTTGAGCAAGGTAAAATACCAAGAGAGTTTAAAAGTGCTAGAGTTATACCATTATATAAAAAGGGTTGTAAGTTAAATATGGCTAATTATAGGCCTGTTTCTGTCTTAAGTGTGGTGTCTAAGATTATGGAAAGACTTATTTATGACCAGATTGAAATTTATTTTCGTAAAAGCAATATCTTGTACGACTTACAGTCTGGGTTTAGGCCTTTACATTCAACACTTGTTTATTATATATGACAGATAAAATAAGGAAAGCGGTTGACAATGGCAAATATTGTGGGATGGTTATGTTGGACCCTCAGAAGGTATTTGATACCATAGACCATAAAATTTTAATGTACAAGTTAAAGGCTGTTGGGTTTGATGAGAAATCCCTCAGGTGGGTTCAGTCTTACCTTGATGATAGGAGTCAGAGGGTTGATATTAAGGGTATATTATCTAGTCCTTTATTTATTAATTGTGGAGTTCCTCAAGGGAGTATTTTAGGTCCCTTATTTTTTCTTTTATACATAAATGATCTTAAAGTAGCATGTTCAGAGGAACTTTTTCTTTATGCTGATGATGCAGCAGTTTTAGTGTTTCATCATGATAAGGGGGTCTTAGAGGAAATATTGACTTCACAGTTACAAGAGATGTCCAAATGGTTTTTAGATAATAAGCTTTCCCTACACGCAGGTAAAACTGAGGCCATTCTCTTTGCATCTAAAAGGAAACTGAATAAGGATGGTACTTTTTTGATTAAGATTAACAATACGGAAATAGAGGTAAAAAATGTAGTAAATTATTTGGGTTGTTTAATAGATAATAAATTATCAGGTGATCTTATGGCTAGAAAGGTATTTACAAAAATATGTGGTAAAATTAAGTTTTTAGCTAGGCAAGCTGATTTATTGGATGTTCAGTCCTTAAAATTGTTGGCAGGAGCCTTGATTCAGCCCCATTTTGATTATGCTACCTCCTTTTGGTACAGTAGTTGTTCTCAAGGTATGAAAGATAAATTGCAAAAGGCTCAAAATAAATTAGTTAGAATTATTTTAAAAGTGCATTCACGAACACATTTGTGTAGTGAATCATTTAAGGAGTTGGGTTTATTGACTGTGGAAAAAAGGGTGTTTTTTTTTTAATTGGGTATGACTCTAATGTAGTTCCAAGTTATTTAGAAAATTATTTTTATATGGTGAGACAACAGCATTCCTATGGTACTAGGGGTAGAAATTTTAATATTTGTCCATGTAAATTTAAAAGTTTAGTAGGGAAAAATACTTTTCTATATACTAGTGCTATTGAATGGAATAAATTACCAGCGTCATTAAAGGGAGTAAAAGATTTTGGGAGATTTAAAAGTTTGGTAAAAAGATGGTTGTTTGGTGATATAAGCTAGCTTGTTTTGTGGTGTCTATTGTCAAAGGTGAATGTATTTTATTGTTATTATTTTTTTGTTTGTTTTGTTTTTTGAATTGTAGGTTGATTGGGAGATACTGTTGCTCTGTCACTTCTGTATGTAACCTCTATTCTTTATATTAACATCGAGGGCCGCAATGGAAATAAGCCAGTGGCTTTATTGTGTTTTATCCTCGACAGTTTTTGTGAAGTGTATGGGATACTTGTTATTTTGTACAATTTTTATAAAGGCTTGTCAAATAAAAATCAAATCAAATCAAATCAAAGGAAGGAATTTGATCAAGGAAGCTGAAGTATGCTTGCTCGAAATATTAGAACCAACAAGGTTCTCGCATGCCAGGTCAGCACATTTGAACCAGAGCCCTTGAATATGGCTCTGGTTTGAGCTTCTGCAAGAACCAATGTTCTCATGCATCAAGCAACAAATCTCTTTAGACAACACAGATTAAATGGCTCATAATGATTTATTTTTGATCAATGTATCTTTGAAGTGTCAAAGCTTTGGGTGAACAGACTTTCAATGAAGGGGCATATCTCTCAGATTTGATTAAAAATCTTCATCTGTGTTCTGAAGATAAAAAAATTTCTTATGAGTTTGGAACAAAGTGAAGGTGAGTAAATGACAACATAATCTTCGTTTTGGGGTGAACTATCCCTTTAAATAAAAATTGTGACCTACCTGTTCATCTAGATTGTCCAGCAAAGTCTCCAAGTCACAATCGCCTCTCTGTATTACTTTTGCCCTGAAGAGTTTCAGCAAGCCTCTGGAGTTGTTATCCAATGATGTAAGGAATGTGGATTTAAGGTCTAAATGGTTGATCCTTCTAAATTCTGCATAAACCTATGTGAGAAACATAAGAGAAAGAAAAAAGGAGAGAGTTCAAGCAAATAAACAAAACAACTGTCTGTACAATATGACCTTAGGAAACATACCTGTTCCTCATTAAAGAGTGCTGGCCATCATTGTTTGAGTGTTGATACAAGAGGCTGATCTTCAACAACCTCACGTCTTCTAAGAGAGAAGGTGAAATCCATCTTTGTGTTCAAAGCACGCATGTTCACATCTTTCTTCTTCACCTCTTCTTCCATCCATTTGCGTTCATTCTCCAAAGCTTCTTCATCAAAACCAGTTGGAATGTCAGGAAGAAAGTTCAGTTCAGATCTTCGTGGTCTTTTCAGTGTTTGTTTGGATGCATCTCGTCTATTCAGTATCAATTCTGCACAACCAAGCTCACAAAGTTTTTGACAGTAATTCTGCATTTTGTTCTTCAAACTTAATGTCCATCCTTCACATCCAGTTTCAGATCCAGGACGTTTAAGGCAGGGATGCTTCTCTATCAATGCAGATGCAACCTTCTTCAAATCAGTGTCCTTTGGGTATGCCTTAAATATGTATATGGCTTCTGCCAACTTGCCCAACACTTCCATCAAGATGTCTCTTGAGACAGTTAAGGACTTTCCATTTTTCTCGTATTCCTCATTGGCTTTCTGAAGCTTTAGGTCCACATCATAGGAGAAGCAGGGTATTGGAAACTTGCTTGGCCAATGTTCTGACCTTAATAGAGAAGTGACCTGTGTTGAATCTGAGGAAGTTGCTGATGTAGATGGTTGGACGGATAATGTGCTTTCTGCATCTGCAAGGGGATCTGTCAATTCAGAATGCACTGAAATTGGGGTTAAAAATAATTCCCAATGAAGTCTCAAAGTAGCTTTTTCTGGTGGAAGCTCGGAGATGTCATGCAAATTACAAAGTTCATTATTGAAATCTGGATCTTCATACTGAATGGTAAAGCCTTTCTCTATTTGCAATTTTTCACACAGACACGTGCAAAGTTCTTCTACTGAGGATGGGGTAGGCACAGATATTTTTCTAACGTTGTCAGGTGAAAGAATGACTCGCAGCAACATTGCAACCTGGAGGACAGGGGACAGTATGAGCAGAATTGGTAAGTTTAGAACAACCAAGTAATCAACCAAGTAAAAATCTCTTTGGTACAACCATGCGTCTTCCGCCAACATTGTAAGCAGCCAGAGGATAAAAATCAACAAGCTCTTGTGGAGTCACAATTGCAACATCACAGTGCGTACTTTGATTTATCTCATATGCCCGGAAATGTTCAATGTACCATGAGGTAAGTCTGTGCACAATGAATGCAACCTCTGTGCCACAAATTAGGATATGATCAATCTGACCAAACTCTGGAAATCCATTTCCATTTCCAATACACAGAATCATTCCTCGACTGTACTGGGTTCCAGTACAGTTGCCTTTGTGGTTAAAGAAAAGGAAGTTTGGTTTGCATACTTGTTCTCAACTGCCAATCTCAGCCTTGCATCAAGAGAGGATATTTTAAGTACCTTAACATTTTCGACATGTAGAGGTGCTTTAAAAAAGCTATGCGAGTCAATTGTGCATGCCATCATGAGTTGATGCTTGTTGGATTATGTCTTGAGAAGGTTTCTGAAATTCTGTGTTTCATGAACAACCTTCTTGAAAAAACTGTGCTTTGCCTCATTGCGCATTGTCCACAGATCCACTAGAGGACCAAAGCAACAGATCAGGTGAGGATAGTGTTCAAGAAAGTGATGTTTTGGACGCAAGTATGCATCAGGAAAGACCTCTTTAAACAACTCACGATGGCAGGAAATCTTGCTTTCCAGATACCAGACAGCCTCCACTGTTAGTTTTTGGCTTACCACAAGCTCGACAATATCTTTCAAATCAATGATGATATCCCATGTCTTGTCACTCTCAGGCACCAAACCACCAATCATCAGAGATATCAGTCTTAGTAAGGTCCAGTTTTCGTGAGCGTTTCCTCCAATTGTTTTCTTTGAAGAAAAAGTCTTTGGAATTTTTTGAGGCCTGTTGACCTGGTCAGAAAAGCAGTATTGAAATGAGTGGATTTTGTTGTTTAGCTCTTCAAGAGTAAAATATTTAGACTCAATCCATTTCTTCAGACATAAACTTATCTCAAAAGGCACTATTCCCTCAAAAAGGTCGTGCATTAGATCTGGAGGGAAGCCAGTAATGGTGTGGAAGAATTTAAGATGTTTCTGGAGAACACATTCAGATTTCACACTATCCACAGATGATAAAGTCTCACTGCTGTTCAACTCTGTTATGCAGCAATCATGTTGTTCTGGACTTCTTAGCTGAAAAATACCTTCTTTCACCTCTGTGATTTGAATGTTGTTTAAAGATGCCAAACAAAATCGACAGAACTTCTCCACCCTGAAACTCTCTTGAAACCCTGCAAGTCCATGTGCTCCAAGATTATCCGCAGAAACAGTGAACACTGTTCCCCTAACGTTCTTTCCAAGCCTTTGAACAAAGATGCCATCCTGCTCAAGACACTTTAAATCTTTTATCAAAGGGTCAAAAAAGGCTTCATATCCATTTGCATTCACTTCTGAACTTTTCCCAAGCAGTGCCAACTGAATTGAATTGAGACTTGATTGATTCTGGGATGGCCAGTTCAAGATGACCCAATAAACTGCAGTTAGTTTATATTTTTTGCAGGATGTGCCCAAGGGGTTGACAACTTCAAAGTCGTCAATGTACAACCCAAGTACAAGTGAAAAATCCTGACTACTGAAAAGGCGATTTTCTTTTAAATATTTTCCATCAAAACAAGACTGATAAACACCATGAGCACTTTCATTGGTGGTAAATGTCTTCTCAAATACCTCCGGTTGATCAAGCAATGTCTGCAGGACTTTCAGAAGGGGAACATAAAAAAATGTTTGTTTGTCTGCCCTGCTGAACACATATTCAATTGGTTCAGTTACTTGGAATTTTTGTTTAAAGTAGCTGGTTCGTTTATATTCAGTTGAAAGAATACCGTTGTGAGAGCAAGCAGTCAAAAATGGGTCAGTTTCATGTAAAACATGTGCAATATCAGTAAAAACTGACTGATCAACATCACAATTATGTGACTGCAGAATGTCTTTGATTGCAGCCAAAGTATTTGATTTGGAGATAGTTAGAATATCAGTTACAGCATTGCTGATATGCTGAGAGGCCCTTTTGGACACATGTAGTTGTGTTTGCATACACAAAAACAAGGCTGCAAGTTTATGTTCAAGTGCTTGCTTAGTTTCTGCAGGGTTATCATCAGGAGTATCAGTAGTATGCACTTGTACTTCTTCGTCTAAATGCACTTGTACTTCTTCGTCTAAATTTGGTGCACATCCTAAGGAAGAAGATGGACTCGCATCATTGCACCTGTTCTCAGGACAAACTGATGTCCGGAAGTCATTTAATCCATGGGATTTGTGCTTCCTGTTCTTATGAGATGTGAATGTACGGTAACTGTTGCTAATAAAATTACAATTTAAAAATGGACAATGAACCCTCTCGTGGTTTTTAAGATGTCCTCTTAAATGGTGAAGAAATGTTGATTGAGAGCAGATGTCCCTAAAATCACAGTTGTCACAAGAAAATGTGGTATTCCCCTTGTTGCCAGTCTTTGGATGTACCCTCCACAAATGTGTTTTTAAAGCAAACTGTGGACTGTGTGACCAGCATGCTGGTGATAGTCAAGTCCACACTGCTGAAAGGGCAAAAGACCCAGAGTAATATTGATCAATTACTGTTACATCTTAAAAAAAAGAGTTAGAAATCTGTAGAAAAAATTAATTAGATGTAAAATTATATAAAATAAAATTTGTTCAAGTTTGTAGAGATTTTCTGAGGGAGGGGTTTGGCAAAACTGGTTCCCAGACTAATGCCCGTTTCACACATACTCCATTTGCAGTGCGTATGTTAACCGGTTAGAGCTTTCACACTGCAAGCGGATGCGGTCCGGCAGTGTGTTCCAGGTGCGGTATGTCTGCAGCAGTGCGGCGTTTCCGCATTGAGTCTATTTTTTGCTGTGCTGGACCCACTGAATTAAAGTGACAGCACATTGTTCGCATTAAAATAAACATGTATTGACGTGAAAATCTAGTAATTTCACCACAGATGCACATAATTTAAAGTCTACTCTGTTTCAAAGTCAACACATGGCTATTTTCCTTGGATAAAGCAAGGAAAACGACACTATACCTGGCATTTTGGTAAAAAAAAAAAAAGTGACATAATGGTTAGCACTCATCCTTTCTTGGAGGTGGAAAAACGAATTTCTTTATGACCTGCAGGATTTCTTGTAAAAAAGATTTTAAAACAAAAGAAAAGATGAGAATCGGCTGTTTTTGTCAAGCCTGTTGTAAGTTTTAATTTAAAATGTATCTGATTTCTAGTAAATCTAGTAATTTTAACACATGTGCATTTAATTTGAATATAATTTATAACTCTACTCTGTTCCAAAGTCATGTACACAATATGGCGTATCTCAATGGGATGCAAGCGGCGGAAGTGATCTCTCGTGCGTATCTCTATGCCATATCGTGTAATTTGACCTCACTTACCAGAAGTGATGGTGTGGGGACGGCTGATTTGAGGTATAAATACTGTCACTGACACATTGACGTCTGACACGAAATGATCGGTTTGTGTGAGAAACCCAACAGTATTTAATTATTAATTAACAGATTGCTATTAATAAATAGTGATTTAATTAACACTACGTAATTCTGAGCCTTATAGCTTGCCATACATGTACTGCAACACGCACATAAGCACTGCAGACGGAGTATGTGTCAATAGGGCTGTGACGGTATGGGATTTTTCTTACCGCGGTGAAGACGCAACATATCACTGCGGTTTGGCGGTTAATCGCAACCCCCCTCCCCCGACCTCCGTGGAAATATAATGACTTAAGAACGCATGCAGCTTGTAAATGAACATGGAAATAAAGCAGTCGGTCTTCTTTATTATTTAACACTCTGAGGTCTGAGGTATTGCCGGCGATACCACCGCGTTTTTTTTCTTACCAGTGTGAAAGAGACTCAAAATACTCCGTCAATGTTGCACATACAATTAAGAGTTATACACCATTTTAATCTGTGGAATATCTTCTTTCATTTGTGTACACTCAGAGTAAAAACAAAATGTTGTACTTTTTGTAAAATAAAGAAAACTAACATGATGCGTGATCTCTCGTCTCCCTCTGTACGAACTCCAATCTGATAGTTCTCAGAAAATGAACTGTAACTTAGTGGATACTAATGAAAAAAAAATTACACTTATGTCTAAAGAAACGTTGAAATGTCAGGTTTTAAATCGTGCAAGTCAAATCGAAAACAAACATTCTCTGTTTATGTAATCTGTATGAAAAGAGAGCCATGTCATACAAGAACTAACATTGTAAGTATTAGCATTGTTTCCTTGCATAGAAGATCCAAGGAATTCCTCATTCATTGAAGAGATAACACAAAAAAAAAATGTGTTGCAATGAATGAACAAACTCATCCATTATGCATTACGCAAAATGCCTCGTAGAAAACACTCTTAAGCGCTAAGATCAATCGTTATCGGGAAACCCGGCCCTGAGATGTAGGCTATATATAAAAGCTGTTTTAAAGCATTTGCTGTATGGATTAAAAAATAGGCTAGTAAATATATTCATATATCAGACAAAATTGCGTTGCAGCAAATCCTTTAAATTTTAAGGTAGGCCTATTCAGAACAGAGCAACATAAAAATCTGAATATATAAGCAGCTATACGATTATAGGACAAAGTTTTACATATATGCCATTATAATTTGTGTGGTTTTTTTTTTAGTGTATCGAATTATAAAATAAAACGCAAATTTTAATTGGGCCTGTTTTAGGCCTTTCCTTATTTTTATATTTTAGACATCCATCAATTATGGTTATGAAAAAAATGACTGGCCATCTCCTCATTGAATGTGCCTTTAGAGAGAAATGCACGGATTACATAATGAAAGAGTTTCTATTTTCGATTTGAATTATTTCGTTTTAAAGTAGTAATTTAAAGCTTTCTATATTCGTCATGCCTGTGTGAAGCGCCCCTGTTCAAGCCAGAGACGGCAGAAAAGCACAACGTTTTGTTGATATTGTGAGTGTACACGAACAAAAGTAGACCTTTACAGTTTGGAATGACGTATTACTCTTACCTTTATGAGCAAAAATGAATGCCTATTTTAAGATGTTTCCACTGTTAAAAAAAAATGCAAGAGATCTCGCTAACGCCTCCATGTCCTGCAGAGCCCGCTTCAGCTTCACTCCGTACAAACGATTGGATATGCGTCTAAGAGCGCACATTTATTTAGGTTAAACATTTAAACTAATATTGTGATATGCTTGAACTGTTTTATATCTATAGATTATATTTTAGACAAGTCCTTATGATTTGAGAAGACTACATTTATTAAAACATAGGCTATGATCAACTCATTGTCTGCCGCTGGCCGCTTGGCCATTAGCCTACTTAAAAAAACAACAACTTACATTTAACTAACAAAAAAATGCTCCAAACGTTTTTGTAAATTAATTTTATAAAGAAAAGAAACGAAATATAACCATTTTTACATTACATACAAAACTGAACTATTTTAATAGCTGAAACAGTAGTATATAAGCTGTTTTGGGAGAAGGGGAAAAAAGACTGGAGAGGGCCTATATTTGAGGACCGTGCAGGGCGCTAATCTACTTCATCCAACGCTGTTTTGTTCTCTGTTATTTTCATCTGTGAGCATGCTATATGCATTTCAGAATTTTGTTGAGTTAAAAACGTTTGACAAATTCGTTCTGCTCTTGCTGTTCGTTCGGCAGACACCCCCCACCACCTTGCAAAAAAAAAAACACAGAGGAAATACTGCAGGCGCTGCCGGGACGGAAGACAGTAAATTGGCAAACAAAGACAAATTGTTTATACTTCATATAACACACCATATGCATTCCTGTAACTTTCACTAGCAAATAATAAAAAGAAAAAAAAAAAAGAGTGCGGTGATGACCTAAACACCGCGGTCGACATCTTATCACCGCGGTTATGCGGTAATGCAGTTATCGTCACAGCCCTATGTGTCAAACGGGTGTAACACAAAATGGCCAACCACTTTGTAAATTATGCAGCCTGAATTACAGTGTCACAAATTTTAGAAGCGTCTCATGGCAGCTCTCAATAAAGCAATTTAACACAATTTAAATATCATAAGAGCTAAGGGTATTTGACACGAATATGGTATGAACAAATATGCAATAAAAACTTTTAAATACTCACTGTGAAAGTCGTAACGTTAGTCGTTCCGTTGAGTCAGACTTACGATGTTTGGCTACATTGAGAGAAAAAAAAAGTTGTAACAGAAACATATAACTAATACCTAGTGTCTCATACATTTAACATAATCACAATGTAGTTTGACAAAATTATTTAGTTCAATAAATAGAAAATGAGATATTAGTATCGGGCTAAATTACTTTATAAAAGGCTATCATGAAACCAAGGTGTGAATTCACTGTTATTCTGCAAAATACAATGTTATGTAGGCTATGGAAAATATTGTAGCGCACAGACTCTTCATAGTTGTGAAATTGCTGTTTGTTTTGCACCGGCAGTGATGGGGTTAAAGGATAAGTCCACTTTTAAATACACTTTTCCTGATAAATTTACTCACCCCCATGTCATCCAAGATGTTCATGTCTTTCTTTCGTCAGTCGAAAAGAAATGAAGGTTTTTGAGGAAAACATTCCAGGATTTTTCTCCATATAGTGCATTTCAATGGCTACCAAGAGATTGAAGGTCCAAACTGCAGTTTCAGTGCAGCTTCAAGGGCTAACGATACCAGATGAGGAATAAGGGTCTTATCTAGCGAATCGATCGGTCATTTTCGAAAAAAATACAACCGTTTATGCTTTATAAACAAAATATCACCTTGAACGTACTTTCCGCTTCCGCATTCTTCATAACGCTTACGCTGTATGTCCTACGCCTTCCCTATTCTACTTACGTAACGAACGCGGCGCCAGTTTAGTTTAAAAACTAAACTGAAGTTTAGAAACTAAAAAGGGGATATTTCAAGTTCAAGGGGATATTTTGTTTATAAAGCATAAACGGTTGTATTTTTTTCGAAAATGACCGATCGATTCGCTAGATTAGACCCTTATTACTCATCTGGTATTGTTTAAAACCCTTGAAGCTGCACTGAAACTGTAATTTTGACCTTCAACCTGCACTATATGGAGAGAAATCCTGGAATGTTTTCCTCAAAAACCTTCATTTCTTTTCGACTGACGAAAGAAAGACATGAACATCTTGGATGACATGGGGGTGAGTAAATTTATCAGGAAAAGTATATTTAAAAGTGAACTAATCCTTTAACAAAGTAAGTTCGGAGCATAGTTCGAGTTCGGTAAAGTTGGTTTTATATTCGCACATTCGGACATCCGTATTCAATAGCCTTGTTAATCACACTACATTGGACATTCAGTGGACATTCACAAGTAAATATGCCATTAAAACAATACTTGCCTATTTTGATCACTTCGGTAAAGTTGGTTTTATATTCGCACATTCGGACTTCTGATAAATTAAGACTTTCCAATAAATGTGCAATAAATTAATGTTTGCGAATTTTAAGCAGCGACATGATATTGACAACCAACGATTGTCAACTTACAACATTTTTCACAGTCGATCAAAATAGACAAGTATTGTTTTAATGGCATATTTACTTGTGAATGTCCACTGAATGTCCAGTTCGGTAAAGTCGCGGTCGGCTTGGAGCGGACCTGACTCTCATTTCACTGCTGGTTATATATGCTCTATATAATTGTGCATGTGACAAATAAATAAAACTCTTGAAAAAACTCTTGAAGTTGGTTTTATATTCGCACATTCGGACATCCGTATTCAATAGCCTTGTTAATCACACTACATTGGACATTCAGTGGACATTCACAAGTAAATATGCCATTAAAACAATACTTGCCTATTTTGATCGACTGTGAAAAATGTTGTAAGTTGACAATCGTTGGTTGTCAATATCATGTCGCTGCTTAAAATTCGCAAACATTAATTTATTGCACATTTATTGGAAAGTCTTAATTTATCAGAAGTCCGAATGTGCGAATATAAAACCAACTTTACCGAACTTGAATGTCCAATGTAGTGTGATTAACAAGGCTATTGAATACGGATGTCCGAATGTGCGAATATAAAACCAACTTTACCGAACTATTTTGATCGACTTTGAAAAATGTTGTAAGTTGACAATCGTTGGTTGTCAATATCATGTCGCTGCTTAAAATTCGCAAACATTAATTTATTGCACATTTATTGGAAAGTCTTAATTTATCAGAAGTCCGAATGTGCGAATATAAAACCAACTTTACCGAAGTCATAGTTCGGAGGGCCGGGACAGTGTTCATCTCATAGACTGTCTTCGTTCTGATTAAAAGTTCGGAAATAGAGCTTCCCTTGTCTGTCATTTTTCAGACATTACAATATACTATGTCCTCAAGTAAAACATTCGGAGAGTCGTTAATTCGTTTAACCTTACCCAATGCTAGTGTAATGGCCGCGGTAGTGTAACATTAATGCCCATGTTTTACGGTTTTATGCTGAAACATTGAGACCTGCACTCGGTTTAACGTAAACAAGACTTAATAAATACATATTTCAGTACTCACCATAACTTAAATGAAGAAAAATCTGTTTGTAAATGATGTCTGAACTTCTGTCGTCGTACTTCAGCATCGACTCCTCAGTCTCCTCAGTCTCCTCACTCTCCCGCGCAGATACATTTGAATCCACTATACCAACGGTTTCTCTCATGTGCAGGCGCCTGTCTGGCATGCGCATGCGTTTTTTTTCTCCGCAAGGCTTGTTCGGCAAACACAGATATTTCACTTTTACTTGATGAATTGG
>RJVU01011362.1:57450-101041 GCA_003731715.1 Anabarilius grahami | reverse complement strand
TGTATATTCTCATCTGTGTTGTATTCTTTAATAATTGCACTGTCCATGGAGCGGACCTGACTCTCATTTCACTGCTGGTTATATATGCTCTATATAATTGTGCATGTGACAAATAAAACTCTTGAATCTTGAATCTTGAATCTTGAATCGTTCACAATATTTTCAGAAACATTTTGCCTTACCTCAGTATTAGTATCTGCCTTTTCAGGTTGTTGCGGTGTACATTCTGTGACAATCTGCGGCCTATCAGATGTTTCGGATGGGCCTTCCTCTTCAGTATTGCGCGCTTTGTGTGGGCAGGTGAACCGTTTGTGTCCAATATCCCCGCATTCAATACTACGCAAAGTCTCCGTACACCATGTACGAGCTCTCTCCATGAAATACCCGAAAAGACACATCGAGTGTTCTAGTGGGAGAGCTCAAAAACATGTAAACTTGTCTCCTGAAAGATAGCACATGTTTAAGTGCAGCGTTTTTACAGCCTAACAGAATCTCTTTTATAGAGCCGGCAACTTTGCCAAATCTAGTTAGCTCTTTAATAATACTCTCATTACCGACGAATGGGGGTACATTAGAGATTACAATCTTCGTTGCTGGTGCCGACAATGGTGTAATAGGCACATACGTTTCGTTAATCCATATTCCGCTTTCAATCAAGTTTTTAACTTGATTTTCATTTTTCAAAAAAACAACAACTGCCTTATTCATTCTTGAAGCAGAACTAATGTTATCATGACCAACCTTAGCTCCTACAGCAAGGAGAACATCCTCAATAGAGGTATTCACCTCCGGGACACACCTGAATCCATTTCGAAGGGTGATAGGCGACGCTCCCCCCATGGAGGGAGATGCCATACTGCCTCAGACACGCACACACCACACGATATAAACTAAACAACTACCCTAAACCTAAAAACCGTGTTCAGAGGCGCGAAAGGAAAAACCCATAAGAGAAAAAGAAAAAGAAATAATAAAAATAATAAGAATCAGCTTGAATAAAGCAAACAATTTGCAAACGCTCTCTCACACACACACCCACTCCCAACACGCACTCCGACAGAGAGAGAGAGAGAGAGTTTTACACCCTTGATCAGTTATGTAACCCTTTTATTGCAGACTCACTGTGCTTCAGAGTTGCCAACTCTAATCAAACACACAAGAAGCAGCTAATCAGGCCAGTTTATTTGTAGGCCACTGACAACATAGTATTACATTATTAGTTTGATAATTAGGTTAATTCAAATATAAAAACACACTGCAAAAGATAACTTCACACTCATTTGAAATTGAACTATGACACTATATCACTATTGGTACAGGACTAGTTTTCTAAATGTTCGAGTTACAATTATTATTAAAATTATTTTTAAAATAAATTATTTTTGATATAATTCAAATTATTAAAATAAAATCTTTAAGTAAATTTCACAAGATTATAAAAGTGGCTGTTTAAAATAAATTTGCATAAGTGAGCAGAAAAATCTAGACATGTGCCTTACTATTACCTGAGACTGACATTAAAATTGTCTTTGCAGGTTCTGTGATTTGGCTCTATTTATTAATTTTTTCTTTTTCTTTTTTATCTTATACCACACATATTGAAATTAAATGAAAGTATGCTTTTGGTGCATAAGATTGGTGCACAAACAACAGCTCAGGGAGGTCAAAAAACACAGAGAATTGTGAGGATTATACAACATCAGCAATCACAGACATTCGCATTAAGGCTGGATTAGATTTCTCTGAGCACTGTGAAGTTTGCACAAATAACAGTATGTAATTTGGTCTAGAATTTTGATAGGGATTGTCTGAGAAAAAACCCAGACATTTCAGATTAGGGTGACATTCTGCACTCATTTGAAATTGACATAACATTCTGTGACATGAAAGTCATCTCAATCTAAACAATCTCTTGGATGTGGCTGTTGTGGTTTGTAATCATAGGAGCATCAGCCGCTGCAGTAAATGTGGTGTGAAATTGACATAGTCCTTTTATGTTGAACTGTTTTAAATGCCCATTGCCCGCGTGGACAGTTGACCTGAAGCCACTGGGCTTTGGCCCGTCATCGCTGCTTTCAGCTATATTTTTTTTTTTAGTTTTTGGGGTTTTTGGGGCCCTTAACATGCTCAAAAACTCTTGAAAATTGGCACACACATTGGAATCCGCGGCCATCAGGGCCGGGCAGAAGCTGGTACCCGGGCGTGGCAAGGGGGCTCGACAGCGCCCCCTTGAATGGGGTCCGAAAACGTGGTCTATAAATCAAACACGCTTGCACATACAAGTATAAAACTCTGTACATATATAGACCTCATCGGGCCGAACAACTTTCGTACTCTAAGTTATACGTCACCTCAACAGGAAGTCAGCTATTATGGGTTGTTTGAAAAACGCATGCTCTGGAATTTGATATACTCCTCCTAGGCAATTAATCCGATCGCCACCAAACTCAGTCAGCATGAAGTCAAGACATTGATGATGAAAAGTTGCCAACAGATTTTTGATATCTCAAACAGTTTGGCCGTGGCGAGGCAATTAATTTATGGCGAGAAAAGGGAACCACGAAATGTGTTTTAACATCTGCATACATTGATCGATCTTTATAAAACTTCACCTGTGTGTTTGTTGTACAGGCTGATCACATGGATGTGACTATTGTGAGTCAAAGTTATAGCGCCACCAACTGGCATCAGGAAGTGTGTCACTTTCAAAATGCTTTGAGATAACCATCTTATTTTTATCCGATTTGCTTCAAACTTCACCAGAATAATGTCAAGACATGGTGAATGTAGACTTTTGAAAGGAATTGTGATATCTCAAACACTGTTGCCATGGCAATGCATCAAACATTAATATTCGTTTTGGAAGCTTTTGAGACTCTTAACATGCTTCCAATTGCATGGAACTTAATGCACACATCAGAGATGTCAACCAGTAGACATGCGCAAAACCGTAGAAACGGACGGGGAGCAGGGCCCCTATAGCGCCACCTTTTGACAAAAGTGGTGGGGTTAGTTTAACCTACAGTCACCAAACTTGGCACACATATTGATCTCATTAAGCCGGACAACTTTCTAATTTACTGTCATTAGCTCAGACCAACAGAAAGTCCGATATTTTGGTTTGAATGTGGAATTTTTGAATAAACAAGGTCTGAAATTTTAACTACTCCTCTTAGGGGATTCATGCAATCGCCACCAAACTTTCTGAACATGATGACAAAACACTGAAGATGCTAAAATGCAAACGAATATAGGATATCTTGAACGGTGTTGCCATGGCAATGGTTTGAAATAAGAACAAAAAGGGAAACAGGAAAAGACATATTTATTAACCATGGAATTATACATCCTTTATTTCAATATAAAATAATACAAATATTGTAAATAAGCACATTTTAATTAAATTTTTTATTTCAATAAGTATTTGTAAGTTAAAATTAGGCAGATAACTGCTCTTTGGTTAAAATAAATTCGAATAATATTCAAACGTCATATATAGACTAAGCACTAGAGGGCAGCAAATACCTATTTTTAAACATGGTTGAGAAAAGTGTTTTTACAAAACTTGTGTTTTTAAACACTGTTTAAAGGTATAATTATATTCATTGGGTAATTTATTTTGATGCATATATTCAGACATTATCAAAGACTAATAGATTTTATTTTTATTTAAAACGTTGAATCTTGTGAAGCAACTTACTGATAAAACAGTGTCTCTCCCTCTCTCTCTCTCACACACCCTCTGTGTGTGTGTGTGTGTGTGTGTGTTACAGTCTTGCAGGTTTAACCCCTTCATCGCTGTGTCCTTTTTCTGCATTATAGGATAGGAAATGTCCTAGTGTTATGAATGGAGACTCAGGCAGGGGATCCAAATGCAGCGTTTTATTAACAGTGAGCGTGGTCGTACAGGCAGGGTCAAACGGGAACAAACAGGAACAGCAAGGGACAAGCAGAATCGTAGTGAGGGTACAGGCGGTAGATCGAGGCAGGCAGATATCATTCACAGGTCGTTATACAAAGCAAGGGTCAGGACAGGCAGCAATGGGTCAATAAACAGAGAACAGGCAGGAACGGTAACAAGGAAACAGGCAGACAGTAAACACAGGGGAACGCTCAGAATTGCAACAACAGTTAACAAGACTTCGCAATTAGATGGTGTGAGTGAGAGTCCTTTTATAATCCAGGTAACAAGCTGCAGCTGGGTGTGGTGATTAGTGAGGAGTGTGTGCATGGCTGTATGTGGCGACAGGTGATTGGTGTGGAGTGAACATGTGACTGACAGGGAGAATTATGGGAAGTGTAGTCCGGGGAGTGACAGGAGCAGACGGTGATCGTTACACCTAGGTCTTCTCTTCTATAAATTTGTATAACAAAATTAAGGCAAATAATCAGTTAATTTGTACTATATAGTTTTACATAATTAGCCTAATAATTTTGTTAATAAAACACCTTTAATAAATTCATCTGAACGTATAATATTTTTAACAGCGAATCATAATTTTACTATAAATAGTTTTGGTTAGTAATACATTTAAATGTATATATTAAGAGATTATCAAGTACTAATTTCTGTCACAATATAGATTTTATTCTTATTGTTTAAAATGTTTTTGAATAATCTAACTCAACTAACTGGTCAGTCTCCAACTGGTTCTTAAATCTCACTCTGTGTGTGTGTGTGTGTGTGTGTGAGAGAGAGAGTGAGTGAGTGAGTGAGTGAGTGAGTGAGAGAGAGTTTGAATTTTAAATTCAAATTAAATCGCCATCACCTGCTTTCAAATGGAGCGGCATTTAATAGACAGAGCCGTAGATCACTGACAAGCCACACAATATCGCGTTCATATCGCAGATGAATCGCCTTCGATAATGAACGCGATATTGCGTGGCTTGTCAGTGATCTACGTCTCTGTCTATTAAATGCCGCTCCATTTGAAAGCAGGTGATGGCGATTTAGCGGTAATCAGGGAACCAACTTTACTGACGAAATGCGCGTGACAATCGCATGCAATTAATCGTGCAGGTGCAGCCCTAGGTCTGGTCTACATGTATAATTTGCTCCATTGCTTTTTTCAATCTCATGGCTAATACTTTAGATAGTAGCTTATAATCAGTCGACAGTAAAGCTACTGGTCGCCAGTTCTTAATCTCTTGCAGGTCACCTTTCTTAGGAAGAAGAGTAAGGATTGCCCTTCTGCAGCTTAGTGGTAAGAATCCTTTTTCAAGGCTGTTCATTAGCACAAGTGACAAGTCTTTGCTGATTTCTTTCCAAAAAACTTTATAAAAATCCACGGGAATCCCATCAATGCCTGGAGCCTTGCCACTCTCTAGGCTCTGCAATGCTGTGTATAATTCAGCTTCAGAGATTGGACCACCCAGCTCTATGTTAGTCTCCTCTGAAACCTGTGGTAAGCCCTCATAAAAGGACTGCGCCACTTCTAGTACCTCTTGAGACTCTTTCTTAAACAATTTTTAATAAAAATCAACAGCACATTTCCGAATCTCTGCAGATTCATGTAAAAGTTGTCCAGTGTTGTCTCGCAAAGAATGCATAAGTCTCTTTTGCCAATTTTTTCGTTCTAGGGTGAAAAAAAAATGAGAAGGAGCGTCCATTTTAACTACGTTTCGAAAACGTGAACGAACCAGAGCACCTTGAACAAAAAAAACTAACAGGTTAGACAAAGCTACTTTTTTCTTTTTGAGAACTTTGTGTTCTTTTTCTCCTGTGGAGTCTGCCAACTCTTGCAACTCCAATATTTCGCTCTCTAAATCTTTCATTGATCTGGTCATATCTTTTGTAACATTTAAAGTATATTGTAAACAAAGCTGTTTGATTTTACTATTTCCTATGTCCCACCACTGCTGCAAAGAAACATATTCAGATTTTGTATTTTTAAAACCATCCCAAAAAAACTTAAAAGTATCTCTGAATACATTGTCATCAAGCAAAGCAACATAAAAATGCCAAAAAGCACTATTACATTTCACATCTTTGATAAAAATAGAACATTGAACAAGAGAATGATCAGAAATACCAACAGGATGTATTGAACAATTTCTCAATACATTTGTTTGATTTTTGAAACAATAAAATCTATCCAGTCTAGCTAGAGACAGATAATTATCCTTAACATGAGCCCAGGTGTATTGGCGCTGAGAAGGATAAAAAAACCTCCAAATATCACAAATCATTTGATTCAATTAACTTGATTAAACATTTTCCGCTGGGACCATGAGGTTCTATGTGATTCCTATCAACATTTGCAGCAGTACAGTTGAAATCCCCCCCCAGGATCATATTACAGTCATCAGAGCAATTCCTTATCACATTGTCTAAAATGTTAAGAAAAATCACCCTTTCAGTTCCCACAGTTGGAACATACACATTAATAAAGATCAACTTTACATTTTCTAAGCAAGCGTTTATCTTCAACAACCGTCCCTTAATAATTTCCTCAATTTCAACAGAGATTGGTATAAAATCTTTAGCAAACAAGATGCCAACTCCACCACTGTTATTGCTCTTATGACTAAGACACACTTCCCCATCCAATTCCTTCTTCCAGTCTGCTTCATTATCTACTGTACTATGCGTTTCTTACAAAAATACCAGCAGCTCTCTTCACATCCTCCCTGGCCCCATTAATGTTTAAAGATCCTAGCTTTACTTCACACATATTAAGTGAGTAAATACATTGGGATTGCCATTTAAACAAACCAGAGAGAATAACACATAGGAAAGAGAAGAACAAAAAACAGTTAACCATCATTGGCTATTTGCGATCTAACTTTGAGCATCAATTACTTGAGACGATAAATTTCTTGATCACTGAAAGTGGACTGATCAGACCTATCAGTGTTTTTCATAAACAACTTGACTGAATCAAGAAACATCTTTAAATCCGGGAAAAAATCATCAACTCTAACTGATCTCACGCCTTTAGTGTCCTGTAAGAATGAACGGAGTCTAGTGAAAGGATAAACGCTCTCTGCATCCACCTGTGTGTCAGCACCAAACTCACATACACTCTCCTGTGTGTCCATTGAACTCTCTTCAGACTGCGAACCGTGCGCTAAAATGAACTTTGATACTTTAAGTTCGGTAAAGTTGGTTTTATATTCGCACATTCTGACATCCGTATTCAATAGCCTTGTTAATCACACTACATTGGACATTCAGTGGACATTCACAAGTAAATATGCCATTAAAACAATACTTGCCTATTTTGATCGACTGTGAAAAATGTTGTAAGTTGACAATCGTTGGTTGTCAATATCATGTCGCTGCTTAAAATTCGCAAACATTAATTTATTGCACATTTATTGGAAAGTCTTAATTTATCAGAAGTCCGAATGTGCGAATATAAAACCAACTTTACCGAAGTCTCTCAGGGCACGAACGAATCAGATGGCCTACAGTTCCGCACCCAAAACATTTCATCAACTACAACTTACATGTACGGTGTAATCATAACCATCAATCTTAAACTTAAACACCAAATTCAGCTCATCATTATTTTTAAGCACCATAAGCACCTGCCTCCTAAAAGACATAACATGTTTTAAATGAGGTGATTTACAACTCATAGGGATCAGTTTGATTGGAGTTACTAACTGTCCGTGTCTCTGTAACTCTTTAGCCAAAACTTCATTTTTGAGAAAAGGAGGAACGTTAGAGATGATAATCTTTTTAGCAGGATCACCAAAGAAAGACTTCGGTAAAGTTGGTTTTATATTCGCACATTCGGACTTCTGATAAATTAAGACTTTCCAATAAATGTGCAATAAATTAATGTTTGCGAATTTTAAGCAGCGACATGATAGTGACAACCAACGATTGTCAACTTACAACATTTTTCACAGTCGATCAAAATAGGCAAGTATTGTTTTAATGGCATATTTACTTGTGAATGTCCACTGAATGTCCAATGTAGTGTGATTAACAAGCTATTGAATACGGATGTCCGAATGTGCGAATATAAAACCAACTTTACCGAAGTCAAAGAAAGAACAAGTACCTTGAATTACTACTCCATTCTCAATTAACTGATTCGCTTTATCAATGTCATCCAAAAAAAAAAACCACAACAGCGCCATTCATCCGCGAGGCTAATCTAATGCTACCATAACCAGCTTCTTCGCCGACCGCTAAAACACAATCCTCTACCGAACAACCGGCCGGCGAGACAGCTTAATAGCGTGCCGGCGCGTGAGTTCAATAATAACCAACTGCAGAACCGCAGAACCGCAGAACCATACGTCATGACAGTCTGAGGACGACAGAGCCAGACTAACAGCCTGAGGGCGGAAGTGGGTGGAGTAACAGTCTCACGTCAGATGTGGGCGGAGTTAGCGACAAACAAGCAAACAATCATGGCGGAAGAAGAGAACACGGTAAAAAGTTTCTTTGTGTTGTTTTTTAATCGATCACATTTATTTGTTGTGTATTTAATCAATCGTTAACACTTAACGACATAAATATTTTGTAAATGGGCTTTAAAGTCACTTTATCGCGTCTTTTGATATTTTACAAATCGTCTCACGTTGCTTGCACTTCGGTAAAGTTGGTTTTATATTCGCACATTCGGACATCCGTATTCAATAGCAGTTCGGTAAAGTTGGTTTTATATTCGCACATTCGGACATCCGTATTCAATAGCCTTGTTAATCACACTACATTGGACATTCAGTGGACATTCACAAGTAAATATGCCATTAAAACAATACTTGCCTATTTTGATCGACTGTGAAAAATGTTGTAAGTTGACAATCGTTGGTTGTCAATATCATGTCGCTGCTTAAAATTCGCAAACATTAATTTATTGCACATTTATTGGAAAGTCTTAATTTATCAGAAGTCCGAATGTGCGAATATAAAACCAACTTTACCGAACTTTCAATAGCCTTGTTAATCACACTACATTGGACATTCAGTGGACATTCACAAGTAAATATGCCATTAAAACAATACTTGCCTATTTTGATCGACTGTGAAAAACTTCGGTAAAGTTGGTTTTATATTCATATTTACTTGTGAATGTCCACTGAATGTCCAATGTAGTGTGATTAACAAGGCTATTGAATACGGATGTCCGAATGTGCGAATATAAAACCAACTTTACCGAACTATTGAACATTCAGTGGACATTCACAAGTAAATATGCCATTAAAACAATACTTGCCTATATTGATCGACTGTGAAAAATGTGAAAAAGTTTTTCACAGTCGATCAAAATAGGCAAGTATTGTTTTAATGGCATATTTACTTGTGAATGTCCACTGAATGTCCAATGTAGTGTGATTAACAAGGCTATTGAAAGTTCGGTAAAGTTGGTTTTATATTCGCACATTCGGACTTCTGATAAATTAAGACTTTCCAATAAATGTGCAATAAATTAATGTTTGCGAATTTTAAGCAGCGACAGGATAGTGACAACCAACGATTGTCAACTTACAACATTTTTCACAGTCGATCAAAATAGGCAAGTATTGTTTTAATGGCATATTTACTTGTGAATGTCCACTGAATGTCCAATAGTTCGGTAAAGTTGGTTTTATATTCGCACATTCGGACATCCGTATTCAATAGCCTTGTTAATCACACTACATTGGACATTCAGTGGACATTCACAAGTAAATATGCCATTAAAACAATACTTGCCTATTTTGATCGACTGTGAAAAATGTTGTAAGTTGACAATCGTTGGTTGTCAATATCATGTCGC
Organism: Anabarilius grahami; assembly: GCA_003731715.1. Lineage (NCBI taxonomy): Eukaryota > Metazoa > Chordata > Actinopteri > Cypriniformes > Xenocyprididae > Anabarilius > Anabarilius grahami. The sequence continues at coordinate 91,319 of RJVU01011362.1, read as the reverse complement.
TGCTTAAAATTCGCAAACATTAATTTATTGCACATTTATTGGAAAGTCTTAATTTATCAGAAGTCCGAATGTGCGAATATAAAACCAACTTTACCGAAGTGCTTGCGCCCAGGTGAAAAAATACTATAGTGTTTTTGAACCATACTATAGTAACTTCGGGAAAGTTGGTTTGTACGTTTCACACTGTACATTACTAAACCCTGGTTAACATCCTTATTTGCATATTTGCAGTGTCAGTGTCACTGATTGGATGAACAAAGCACATAATATGTTTACATATATGCTCTGGCATTGCACATCCTCATTACATATATAGTCAACTTCACTATTAAGTTTATCCTGAATGAACATTTCAGACTATAAAAGAATTAAACAGTATTTTCTGCACTGCAATTTTTGCATTTTCTTTCAGCATTTTTTTTTCTTTTTCTTTTCAATGCTGAATTTTCTATTCATATACAATGCACTGTGTTTCTGTGACTGTCAAAAGCATGTAAATATACAAGCAATAAGTGGAGCGTTACTTTACCCACGGTTAAAAGTGGTGTTTAGGACGATGATAACCCGGGGTTAAGTGCAGTGGGAAAATGTGAATTGCTTGCCTTTTGTAAAAAAAATAAAAAATATATTAAACTGAACATAATTGATTAATTTCATTAGTAACAGGGTATGATTTATGTCTTCAATATATAACCATGAGAAAAACAGAATGTCAAAACTTTATTATACATGCTGTGCTGCATCCTGACTACAACACAAAGTAGTAAATATACTTCTAACATTTCATCCCATTTGTTTGTACCCTTCTCTCATGAAGAAGCCGTGGATCACAGAAGACGTCTGCGCTGCACAACAACCAAAAGTCTTCAAGGGTTTACTGGAAGAGCTGTGCTTTCTGATATTGCAAGAGGAAGACCAGGGAAACGCCCTTCTTCAACTTTCACAGGCTGAAACGGATGATGACACACAACTGGCCAAAGAGCCTTTAGTGTTTTGCTTACAAATTAAGGATGATATGGACATTTTTCTTAATGAGTGTCTGGACAAAAACAGTCTTGTAATTAATCGCATGTTTATGGAGATTTGATCATGTACCTGCTGTTCAATTTACACTCAATTTGGTTTGATTTTGTAATTTTTTTAAGCAAAGCACAGCTAGTAGCTATATAATGCTTTTGCTACTTACATTTTAGTAATTAAATAAATATCTTTTGTGTTTTGTTTTTGGGTTTGATGGATCTGAATTTGCTTAATTCATGCAATCTAGTGTACAACCGTGTAATGCGTATTGTATATTATGAAAAACAATGATTCATTCTGAAATGCTTGAGTAAAACATTTTATGACAAATTAATAAATGTTTATAAATTTTAGTGTTTAAGCTTTGTTCAATTTATATTCAGTTAATCATTTAAGATATAAAACAAATTTATAAACTTTTAAAATATTAAAAGGTTACAAGGGGGTTTTAATACACACATAGGCTATATATATATACAGGTGCTGGTCATATAATTAGAATATCGTGAAAAAGTTCATTTTTTCATTGTAAATTATTTAAAAAAATGAAACTTTCATTTATACTAGATTCCCTACATGTAAAGTAAAACATTTCAAAAGTTTTTTTTTTTAATTTGTTGATTAGAGCATACAGCTCATGAAAGTACAAAATCCAGTATCTCAAAATATTAGAATATTTACATTTGAGTTTCATTAAATGACCATCCTTACAGTATAAATTCCGGGTATCTCTTGTTCTTTGAAACCACACTAATGGGGAAGACTGCTGACTTGGCAATGGTCCAGGAGACAATCATTGACACCCTCCACAAAGAGAGTAAGTCACAGATGGTCATTACTGAATGTGGTGGCTGTTTACAGAGTGATGTATCAAAGCATATTAAATGCAAAGTTGACTAGAAGGAAGAAATTGGGTAGATAAAGGTGCACAAGCAACAGGGATGACCACAAGCTTGAGAATACTGTCAAGTAAAGCCGATTCAGACACTTGGGAGAGCTTCACAATGAGTCAAATGAAGCCGGAGTCAGCTCATCAAGAGTCACCACACTCAGACATCTTCAGGAAAAGGACTACCAAGCCACTTCTGAAACAGAAACAACGTCAGAAGCATCTTACCTGGGCTAAGGAGAAAAATAACTGGACAGTGAACAGTGGTCAAAAGTCCTCTTTTCATCCTCCTTTTTATTTTTATTTTTTTATGATGTCTTTTTTTACATCCCCTTATTGTATAGTTATATCTTATATTTTATATTGATCTTGTATAATTATATCTTATATTTTATATTGATCTAGATTCTTAAGCTCTACTATTAGTGTTATCTGTATGCACCGGGGGTCTGAGAGTAACGCAATTTCGATTCTCTGTATGTATGTACTGTACATGTGGAAGAATTGACAATAAAGCAGACTTTGACTTTGACTTTCAGATAAAAGTAAATTTTGCATTTCATGATGAAATCATGGTCCCAGAGTCTGAAGGAAGACTGGAGAGGCACAGAATCCAAGCTGCTTGAAGTCTAGTGGGAATTTTCTGAAGTTATTAATGATTTGGGGGGCCGTGACGTCTGCTGGTGTTGGTCCATTGTGTTTTATCAAGTGCAAAGTCAATGCAGCCATCTTCCAGGAGATTTTGGAGTACTTTATGCTTCCATCTGCTCATAAGCTTTATGGAGATGCTGATTTCCTTTTCCAGCAGGACTTTAGCACCTGCCCACAGTGCAAAAACCACTTCCAAGTGGTTTGCTGACCATGATATTACTGTGTTTTATTGGCCAGCCAACATGCCTGACCCCCGAATCTATGGGATATTTTCAAGAGAAGGATGAGAAACAGTCGATCCAACAATATACAGATGATCTGAAGGCTCAATAGTGCCTCAGCAGTGCCACAGGCTGAACACTTCCATGCCACACTTCACTGATGCTGTAATTTGTGCTAGGAGCAAGTCATTTGCTGTAAAATGTGCTGCCGACCAAGTTTTGAGTGTACAAATGAACATACTTTAAAGAACTTGAACTTTTCTGTTTTGAAAATAATTTTTTTTATTGATCTTAGGAAATATTCTAATATTTTGAGATACTGGATTTTGGACTTTCTTGAGCTGTACGCTCTAATCATCAAAATTTTTAAAAAAAACTTTTGAAATGTTTTACTTTACATGTAGGGAATCTAGAATATATGAAAGTTTCATTTTTAAAAATAATTTACAATAAAAAAATTAACTTTTTCACGATATTCTAATTATATGACCAGCACCTGTATATATCGTAACGTGTTTGTGTGTATATGATTAAGCTATTAACACAATGCAAATCTATCTATCATTTCAGTTAGATCGTTTTAAAACAATATTTCACATTAACATGGTTTTTAACTTTAAAAAGCTCCAAATGGAGCAATGCCTACAGAGATAAATTGGCTCCGCCCACTTCCGCCCTCAGGCTGTTAGTCTGGCGCTGTCGTCCTCAGACTGTCATGACGTATGGTTCTGCGGTTCTGCAGTTAGTCCTATCTCCGTGAGTTTCTAACCGAGCTGATCGCCCGCAGCCATGCTGCAGCCGCCGCTCTACAAACAACTCACTAAACCTGCACTAAATATCAAACAAAAACAACAAAAAATAAATAAATAAATAAAAAAGAGAAAAAAGATAGAAAACTCACACTACCACGCGCTCTCCACGCTCAAGTCTCACCATTCACTCAGAGAGAGAGAGAGGATGAGAAACACTTTCTACTCATCTGTCCTAAATATCACAATGCAAGAGAAACATTTCTCTCCATACACTCAAAAAAATATTTAACCCCAAAAGTTAAAACTTATGTAATTCAATTAGATGTCAATTTTCCATCCAATTTAATCACATAAATCCAATGCAAAAGTTAACATTTGTTTAAGCTTCACCCTTTCATGTTCAGTTAACGTGAATTAATTAAATACATTTTATGAAAACCGATGAACTATGATTTAAGCTTGTATAATACATAAACTTTACTCATTTCCAATAACTTATTGTTACTTGCTTTATATAATCACCTTACATTTTCTTAATTCTATTAAATAAATGGCAAAACTTGTTACATTTTCAAACATTTATTGTTGTAATTGGTCCATGAGTCTAAAGTAATATCCAATCTGACCAAAAAATAAAAAAAGCATGAAAGCAACATACTGTAATGCAGTACTTAACAAATAAAAGCAACTGTTTTCTGCAGTTACATGAATCCTTCTAAACTAAATCTTCCAGTGGTTATGACTCATGTTTGACTTTTTAGTGTGCCCACAACTAACAGGGATCAACAATAAACCCTATTTTTAACATCAAAGATTAATGTCACATTTTCAAGGTAACACTGTCATATTATTGCATAGTACAGTAAACAGTGTGCTTGATCTATAACACAAAACAGAAATGTAAACGGTCCCTTCTCTTCCTAAATATTACATGTTCCCAATAAAACATGCTCTCTTTTTTACTATAACCATGTTCTCAAAGTGACCTTCAGAATCTGTTAATTTCTCGTGATATTTGTTGAAACAATTGAATAACCAGGACCCTTTATACAATAAAATATAGTACAATCAAAAAAATACAATAAATTAAAATGATTGAAATAAAAGGGAAAAAAGAAAAGCAAATATTTTACTTCACATATATCAAGTTTTCAAAACTTTTTTTAACACATATAACAGGTTTTCACATTTCAGCATTTAGGTGATTAAAACATGTCCAACTCACTGCAGAGGGGTATGCTGCATACCAAAAGATCTTCTCAGCCATGCCTTCAAGAAACCCATTGTTTGGGTGGTGGAATAAGTAGCATTCCACTTCTGCTGAACTCTGTTTTTGCTCTCTGAAGCTGAGTTTATGCAGAAAAAGAAAAACAAGAAAGTACTACAACGAGGCTAAGAACTGGAACCGTAACCCGAGACAGCCTCAACACTACTGGAAAACAAGTTATCTGAAAAGTTGACTTCCTGGACTCAATAGCAATATACATAACATCTCCTGTATCAAAAGTTTCAGAGCTACAGGAAGCAGGAAAGTGCAGTCTCTTGCATGCTGTGTCATGCTTTGTAGAAATGTTTCTTTCAGGGCATTCTAAAAGTTTTCAATGTTCCTCCAGTTGTTGGAAATATGTAGGCAACCAGTGAATATCCTATTCACTGAAACATTTTAATTTTAAGTGCTTGAACCTTTGGGGAAAGCTTGCTGCCATCCAAATTCATAAGTACCTTCTGAAAGAATTCGAATGTGAACCTGAGACTTTGAGGGTAGCTTAAGTTGAGTGCGTAGATCAGTCCGAAGAGTATTACTAATCCAAAGGAAATACTCTTCAAGTGTTGGATCAGCTTCGCACCCTCTATCACAACTCCAACATCACCCAGGTCATCCTCAGCACCAGCACCTTCTTTGCGGATCACAAAAAGCCCCAGAGTGGTCTCAGAAACTCCCTTTTCTGCTTCTTCAGCGTTGCAGTCCTAAGGCCAAAATAAGTAAATAAATATTAAATAATTTAATAATAATAAATAAATAAAAAATGAACACTTTTTCAGTTTCACTGAAATATTGGCAACATACAGGCTGGCAATGTATGTTAGGTCCTTAAAGGGATAGTTCACCCAAAAATGAAAATTTTATGTTTATCTGCTTACCCCCAGGGCATCCAAGATGTAGGTGACATTGTTTCTTCGGTAGAACACAAATGATGAATTTTAACTGCAACCATTGCCGTCTGTCAGTCAAATAATGCAAGTGAAATCCAAATGAAACCCTGCGGCTCGTGACGACACATTGATGTCCTAAGACACGAAACGATTGGTTTGTGCGAGAAACAGAACAGTATTTATATCATTTTTTACCTCTAAAACAGCACTATGTCCAACTGCGTTTATCACTCGATTCGTAAGGTCTGATCGCGCTCTGACAACGGCAGTGATGTCTCGCACTCATTGAAGTATAAGCGCGAGACATCACTTCCGTTGTCAGAGCGCGATCAGACCTTACGAATCGAGTGCTGAACGCAGTTGGACATAGTGCTGTTTTAGAGGTAAAAAATGATATAAATACTGTTTGGTTTCTATTATTTGACTGACAGACCGCAACGGTTGCAGTTAAAAATCATAATTTTTGTGTTCTGCTGAAGAAACAAAGTCACCTACATCTTGGATACACTGGGGGTAAGCAGATAAACATCAAATTTTCATTTTTGGGTGAACTATCCCTTTAAAAAGGGCATACGTATACAAACCTGGAATTCTTTGATGACTGTTGTTATATCCTCATTCAGGTACACACACAGACTCTGGATGACACAATCTCGTTTGATGTGTATGTCACCACACTGAAAATTTGACACAAAATTAAACAATATCAGAAATGGCACTATAATAAAAACTGATTATAGTTTGATATTTTTATTGCTTCTTAAGAAATTAAATGCAATTCAACACACCTTGTCTGCAACTGCCATAATGCGTGAAATCTTCTGTCCAGAAGCACCTCCTTTGCTGCTGAAAACCTTCTGTAGATTAGCAGTGCATTTGTCAAGCTGCGCCAAGAACTTTGAAATAAGAGGCACAGTCGTTATCCGCATGAATTCTGCGTTTATCTACAAGAAAAAAGGGAAATGAAGAAGATGAAATACAATATAGGCGTACTGTGGAGGAATTCACTGAAACTTACAAAATATTTATTGTGTTAATATCAATAACACTTACTTCATTTACTGTGAACAGAGCAGGCCACCTGCTTTGTAAATCAGAAACCATTGGCAAGTCCTCAACCAACTCTTGCCGCCTATAGGAGAAGGTCAAGTGCATTTTTTCCTTAACGACTGCCTCATTATTTTTCTTTTTCACTTCAGTTAAGAGAGCAATTCTTTCCTTCTCCATGCTTTCTGCTGTTTCTCCTTTCGGAAGGCAAGGAAGGAAATTCACCTCAGCTTTTTTAGGTTTTTTTATGTTTGATGCTGCTTTACCCTGACCTTTACGCTTGTTCCTAAGAGAGTTCACAGTGATTTCGGGGTGTCCAATCTTGCTTAGTTTGGAGCGAAAATTTGCCATCTTAATCTTTAGGTAGTGTTTCCATCCTTCATGGCCAGTGCGAGTTCCTTTTTCCCTCAAGCAAGGGTGGGCATTTATCAAGGCTTCAGCTGCCTGATCAAGCTGACTATCAGAGGGGTATGCTGCATACCTAAAGATCTCCTCAGCCATGCCTTCAAGAATGTCAGATCTTAGTTTGGGTGGTGGAATAAGTAGCATTCCACTTTTGTTGAACTCTGTGTCAGCTCTCTGAAGCTGAATTTCAGCAGAACATGAAAAACGAGGAACTACAAAAACCTGAGGCCAAGAACTGGTTCTCGACTCTGGAGATGTAATTAAGACAGTCTCAGCGCTGCTGGAAAATGAGTCATCAGACAAGTTGACTACCTGGACTGAATCAATGGCACAAGGGCTAACATCTCTTGTGTCAAGAGGGTCAGAGCTACATGTTGAGCTGGGTGAAGGAACAAAAATGCTGGAACAGGAAGGTGCATCAGGTGCAGTCTCTTGCATGCAGGAGTTACAGTCATCGGTTGATAGAAAAATCATTTTCAGGGTATCCCTGTCTTCAATTTGACTGGTTGACATAAGATTCATGTATTCATTTCCAAAGTCCTTATCTTTGTACTGGAGCCTGAACTTTTGCTTCACCCCAAAAACAGTCATTATTTCAAGTACAAGGTCATCCACAGACTTTGGGATTCCTGTCTTAAGTGTAAGCTTTCTTGAATCATCATCCCCACCAAAAACAATCCTCAGAATGACCGGACTTGACATTTTTCTCTTCTTCTCTAAAAAAGGGAATGAAACAGACAATGACATAAATCAGTAATACGATTTTTGTGCTGTAACTTATTTTAAATGAAAACACCTCATAAATACATTACCTTAAATGAGGATGTGCCTCTTCAGGGTCACCATTCGTCTTCCTCCTACCATATAATCATACAGTGGATAAGCATCAGTTAGCTGATCTAGATCAACCAGGGCAACCTCTCTATCAGGAGATACAGTCAACTGAAAAGCTTTAAAGTGTTCTTGATACCATGCACACAGTACCTTCACAACAAAATTCAATCTGCTTTGGACAATACAGATTTGAAGAATTTCAGCAAACTCTGGGAGCCCACCAGCTGACCCAAATGAAATCAGCATACCAGTTCTATAATTTATTCCACTGTTTGTCACATTTGTTGCAAGATGAACTTCATTAATTCCTGGATATTTTTGTCTTAAACCTGCTACCACTTCCTTGTTTAAAACATCCACAGGAAGTATGGAGACACTTGTAACTTCTAGTGAGGACTTCTTAAAGCTACAGGAATGGATCTGATAAGCAATCATTTGCTGGTGTTTGGCAGCCAGTGTGAGCATTATGTTTTTAAAACAATTTGTCTGGCGAGCAACTTTCTTAAAGAAACTATGTTTCGCCTCAAATCTCATAGTCCACTGCCCTACTAGAGGTCCAAAACATTTAATCATTTGTGGATAGTGCTCCACATAATGATGTTTCGGTAACAGCTGTGCTGGAAAAAGTTCAACAAATCTTTGTCTGTGCTCTACAATTTTGCAGTTTAAGTAGGCTATTGTTTCTTCGTTATGAATAGGGGCGACAGCAAGTTCAACTAATTCTTTTAAATCAAGGAGTACAAGCCAAGCAGGCTCAGTCTCTGGTATCAAGTCTCCAATGATGAATGGAAGCAATCTCAGTAAATTCCAATTTTCATGTGCATTACCTCCAATGGTCTTCTTGGTGGCATATGTACATGGAATAACGTGAGGTTTATTGGTTTTATCACCCCACTTATAGGGGAAGTTCAAGATCAAGCTGTTTAGAGTATCAAGAGACAGATACTTCTTGGAAACAAATTCTTTCAAGCAAAGTGCAAGTTCAAATGGGACAATGCCCTCAAACAAGTCGTGTACAATATCAGGTGGATAGCCTCTAGTAACATGAAAGTGAGATAAATTCTCTGTTAACACACAACCTCTTTTTACTCCACAAAATGTAGCAGAGTTTTCCTTTGCAGATTTAACATGTGCATCATGAATTTCCTTTGTTCTAAGGGCAAAGTCTCCGGTCTGAACAGATTCAGCCTGGATCTCCAATCTCTTCCCTATGCAAAACCTGCAAAAGTACTGACCAGAGAAGCTTTCTATGAAGCCTGCTAAACTGTGGGCCCCTAAATTATCTGCAATGACAGACTGGACTGTACCTTTCACAAACCGTCCAAGCTCTGCAATGTAGACACCGTGACTCTCTAAAGTAACCAATTCCTGTAAAAGGGGCTCTAAAACTGTGCCATATCCATGTGACTTCACATGTTCAGTCTTGCATAAAACTGACAGATATATAGATGAAAGAGTGGAACTGCATCCGGGTGGCAAATTATTTAAAATCCAATAGACACCACAAAGTTTGTGCTTTTTACGTGAGGTGCCTAAGGGGTTACAGAGCTCAAAATCGTCAATGTACAATGACAAAGATAATTTTAATTCCTCTCCACAAAAAAATGAGTTTTCCTTGCAATAAAGACCATCTCTGATAGACCTGTACTGCTGTTCTTTCTCTACCCCTGAATCAGTTTTATGTGTCTCGTGGTCACCAGTAACACACTGGAAAATATCACTGCAACTAAACAACAGCTGAAGAGAAGGCAAAATTGGTATATACTGATAGGTCTTCCGACTCTTTTGATCAAGGATAAACTCAATTGGCTCTACAACACTTACCAACCGCAGTGGCTGGGACATGCAAAATGTTTTCCAACTTTAATAAAACAAGGACAAAATTAAGTACACCTGCCTTAGAAATATCTTCATCATTATTAGCATCACTGCATGACTCTAACACAGATTCTGTTGAAAATGCGTGAAAATCAGCGGGAAAACTGGCCGACTCCTGACAGTCTGCAGTGACTGTGACAACATCTAATTTAAAGTCAGTTAGACGATGTGGATTGTGCTTCCTATTTTTGTGTGTATGAAATGTATTATAAATATTGCTTTTAAATGTACACTCTTTAAATACACAAGTCACAGTTTCATGTTTGCGCAAATGTTCATTTAGATGACTGAAATAATCTCTTTCATTTGACTCAATGCATGCACACAGCTGACATGAAAATATGGCAAACTGATCTTGTTTTGAAGATGACTGATCACGGTGGGCACGGTATATATGACTTAGGAGGTTATTCCATGATTTAAAAGTGCAAGGACAATTACTGTATACACAAGGATGCCTGAACCTTGCCCCAAAATGTCCATGTTTGAGCTTAGAATGTTTCAATAACTCATACCTAGTAGAAACTTCTGTTCCACACACTTTACATTGCCACATTCCCAAGACTTACATATCTAAAAGTAAAAAATGAATGTGAGGACATTAATACTTCAACAAAGTAATTAAACAAGTAAATTTTAGTTTTAAATATATATATAATATACAGTCATGCTCAAAATTATTCATACCCTTGGTAAATATGATCAAAGAAGGCTGTGAAAATAAATCTGCATTGTTGATAATTTAGATCTTTTATTTAAAAAATCTACAAAAATTCAACCTTTCATTGGAGAATAAGAATTGTAAATGGGGGGAAAATCTAATTATGAGAGAAATGTTTTTCTCTAATACACATTGCTCACAATTAATCATACCCTTTTATTCAATATTTTTTGCAACCTCCTTTTCCCAAGATAACAGGTCTGAGTCTTCACCTGTAATGCCTGATGAGTTTGGAGAACACCTGACCAGAGATCAGAGACCATTCCTTCATACAGAATCTCTCCAGATCCTTCAGATTACAGCTCCATGTTGGTGCTTCTTCTCTTCAGTTCACTCATTTTCTTTAGGGATCAGGTCAGGGCACTGGGATGGTCATGGCAGAAGCTTGGTTTTGTGCTCAGAGACACACTTTTGTGTTGATTTTAATGTTTGTTTTGGATCATTGTCCTGATGGAAGATCCACAGCCCATAATAAGAGTTCTAACAGGGACAGTCAGGTTTTGATTTTTTATCTGTTGGTATTTGATAGAATCCATGATGCCATGTATCTGAACAAGTCCAGGACCTCCAGCAGAAAAATAAGATTATTATTTTAAAATAAGATAATTATTCATTCAAGATCCAGCAGTATATTGCATTGTACACATGGTACTTTTTACCCCTGTGTGCACAAACTCATCTTCAGAGTTTGCTGATAAAAAAGCAAATTTTTTTTGCTTCATCTGACTATATAACCCATCCTGTTTGAATTTCCAGTAGTGTCAGTTACTTTTCAAATGTTCTATGGTCAGATGAAACAAAAAATATGTTTTTTTTAGCAGCAAACACTTAAGATGGGTTTGTGCACACAGGGGTAAAAAGTACCCCATGTGTACAATGCAATATACTGCTGGATCTTTAATGAATAATTATCTTATTTTAAAATAATGATCTTATTTTTCTGCTGGAGGTCCTGGACTTCTTGTTCAGATACATGGCATCATGGATTCTATCAAATACCAACAGATAAAAAATCAAAACCTGACTGTCCCTGTTAGAACTCTTATTGTGGGCCGTGGATCTTCCATCAGGGCAATGATCCAAAACAAACATTACAAAAGTGTGTCTCTGAGCACAAAACCAAGCTTCTGCTATGGCCGTCCCAGTGCCCTGACCTGATCCCTAAAGAAAATGAGTGAACTGAAGAGAAGAAGCACCAGCATGGAGCTGTAATCTGAAGGATCTGGAGAGATTCTGTATGAAGGAATGGTCTCTGATCTCTTGTCAGGTGTTCTCCAAACTCATCAGGCATTACAGGTGAAGACTCAGATCTGTTATCTTGGCAAAAGGAGATTGCAAAAAATATTGAATAAAAGGGTATGATTATTTGTGAGCAATGTGTATTAGAGAAAAACCTTTCTCTCATAATTAGATTTTCCCCCCATTTACAATTCTTATTCTCCAATGAAAGGTTGAATTTTTGTAGATTTTTAAATAAAAGATCAAAAGTATCAACGATGCAGATTTATTTTCACAGCCTTCTTTGGTCATATTTACCAAGGGTATGAATAATTTTGAGCACGACTGTGTATATATATATATATATATATAAAAAAACAAAAAACAACACTTACTGTAATTGAGTGATTGCCCCAAACTGAAGACAATGTGGAATGATGTCACAATGATGAGGTCTCTAAAATAGTAAAGATGACATATAACTTCAGTTTTGTAATGACAAGTCTGCATTAAAAGAATGCATTATCAACTCAATGTACAAAATTAGTTTTAAATGGAAATCCTATAAACTTTTAAATGTATCTTTCATATACTCTCAAAACTTAATGTCAACACTTTTACAAAGAAATAAAATGAGTACAGTTTAGTTATATTACAAAAAACAAACTATACATACCGTAAGTGAGTGACTGACTTTAATCAGATTCAATGTGGAATTATGTCACAACGAAGTCTCTGGAATATGAAAAACGACATGATTTGATTTTTGTAAACTCACCATGAAAAGAATGAATGTTACACTTCAAGGACACTATTTCATTTTTAACAGGACATCCTACCAAATTTTAGATGCAACTTTCATATTATGTCGAGCATGTTTGTACAACGCTTTAGCGTAGCTGCAAAGCATATTTATAGAAAAGCAAAATGTAACATTAGATGGCTAATCTATAAAAAAAAAAAAAGAACAGTCATAGACGCGCAATCTGCCAAAAAAGATGCATACAGTCGACCATATATATCTTAAAATGATCCAATTTGCATATATTTGATAACATATGTGTTTTTATGCGAGTTCCTAACGTTAAACGTTAACAGTTAGCTTACATGTTCTAACATATTTGCAAAGTGAATGTAACTTACGTCGAGATGACACTGTTTAAAAAAATAAAAATCACACATAAAATGCTTAAATGCACAAAAAAAAAAACGTACTTAACATTACTCTAACGATAGTAAATTTTAAAATGATCAAGAAAAAGTTAGCAGGGAAGGCCGAAAATATCTAAGGTTAGTTCATTCGCCAAAAAGTGCAGTTGGCAGCTAGGGTAAATCAAGATCGATCAAATAATAAAAAAAAGCTTATATTTTTAAGTCTACATCAATTATACATGAAGAAAATATCTTACCTTGTATAATCTCCTCATCTGTTCTTCACTAATCTTCCAACCGTTGAGTCACCGTCGTCCCGCCCAAATCGACTTGCCGCCTTCAGGTTTTTTTTTTTTTTTTTTTTTTTTTTTNGCATTCGCGCTCTACTGCAACGAATTATGCATAGTTTATGTAATTTGATCAGGTTGGTTTCGGATCCATTACGTTCATGTTGAGAAAGCGTAATTCGGAATAATAATAATTATTTTATACTTTTTTAAATATTCTTTATTTAAATAGTTTTCTTCATTTCAATTACTGGCAAGAATCATTTTTTTGAGTGTACTTGGAACACTGATTCTATCATTCATTGAACTGAGTGATACTGAGAAAATGCCCTTCATACTTGAAGATGATAATACAGCTACACTAGCTGCAAAATATGTGTTAGCCATTCACAACATTAGAGATGGATAACTCTCTAGAGACCTGCTTTATTTATTAATTTACTAAGATGGATTTACTTACTATGCTACATATAGCATGATGTATACATATATGTTTTGTTTGTTTGTTTATTTTATTATTTATATATAATATGTTAATGCTTTGGCAACATTGTGATTCACAGTCATGCTAATAAAGCTCAATTGAGAGAGAGAGAGAGATTTTTTTGATTTTTAGAAAAAACTTTATTTTGCCAGACAACAAATCACTGAATCAAATACATTCAAATTAGTAACAAATCAAAAATTAAATCTCCCTCAATTACAGTACAAATAATATTACCATAACACCACTGCAATTTAAAAGACTCAATATCATTCATTAGTTTATAGTATTTATATTCAACACCAATCCTAGCCTTTATAAAAGATTTAGAAAGAAGTACAACATCTTGACCATATCTGTTCTCCATTCTGTTTCTTCTTGTGATATAAAATCGCAAGTTTGGCTTGTCCAACAATAAAATTCATTAACTGCCATTTTATTCTCTGTTTTTGACAATATCTTGATCCTAAAACAAACACATTAGGAGTGAATTGTTCCTGAAATCTTAAAAACAAATCCTTCAATAAAACAAAAAGTGATCTCAATCTAATACATTCTGTAAAACAATGAAAAACCGTTTCTCTTGCTCCACAAAAAGCACATTTGTCACCAACATCTGAATTTATAACAGAAACAAAAGCATTAACGGCTATAGCCCCGTGCAAAATTCGCCACTGCAAATCACCGGTTTGTTTATTCAATGGTGGTTTGTATATCACCCTCCAAACTGGCCTTTCTTCCTCTTTTAATCCGAATTTTTCTCGCCACACAGTGTCTTTCTTCTCATTTAGAGCCACTTTATTTAAAACTTTAACGAAACACCTATAAAACAATTTTCCTGAAACCAAACCCAAATCCAAATCATATATCCCTTTTAAATCCAGCAGTATGCTAGACATACCCTTTAAATCTGGTGAAATAATTTTTGGAAAGGGATCCCTCCTATCTGGAATCAGACTTCCATTACCAAAATATTGCAACAAAATTTATTCTTCCTCTGTTAACCTTCCTTTCCACATTTAAAAAAAAAACTCAGTCTGACGTGAAGATCTCTGGCCTAATGCAGAGGCCAAAGCAGATACATCACTTAAGTCAGGTCCTGCCACATCAGTTAAACTTCTTAATTTTACCATAACAGAGTCACATAGCCTTTGTGTGAGACCTGGCAAACCCTCATTTGATAAATCAAAACGAGCACCTTTAACCAAAGGCTCCTCGGGCAACCAAAACAGAGATTCTGTCTTACAACCCCTGGTAAGATTAAAATGACCCCACATTTTAAAAAGTCCACGGTAAAAAGAGGATAAATCCTTTAAATTCAACTGTCTATGATCCAGAAGCGTCAAGGTGCAGTCAAGTCCAAGTCCATCAGTCTTCTGCAGAATAATCTGGGCAACTTTTCTCCATACCAGATCTTCGGGTCCAGTTAACAGTCTTTGGATAAATTGCAAGCGAAACGTTGCTAGTCTACTTGCACCAGTCCTTGACCTCCTTCATCCACAGGCAAAAAAAGTACACTTTGGGGAACCCAGTGAAGCCGATCCCAGAAGAAATCCACAAACATCGCTTGCAACCTAGAAAGCAAACCGGGAGGAGGATCCACACATGACAATCTGTGCCACAAAGTTGAGGCAGTCAGTTTGTTAATTATTAAAACCCTCCCTCTAAAGGAAAGCTGTGGATGTATCCACTTCCACTTCTTTAATCTACCCTCCATTTTTTCAACCACCCCAACCCAATTTTTTCCTTGCGTAACAGTATCCCCAATAAAAACTCCAAGGTATTTGATCCCTCCTTTTTTCCAAGTTAACCCACCAGGCAATAATGGTGGACCGTTCTCCCATTTTCCAACAGCCAAAGCATCACTTTTACTCCAGTTTATTTTAGCAGCAGATATAGTTCCAAACTCTTCAACAATTTTAACCAAAGTATTTATGTCGTTCTGTCCATTAACCATAATCATTACATCGTCAGCATAAGCTGATATCTGATGATGCAAATTGTCATGAGATAATAGTAAACCTTCTATTTTAGAACGTAACTTATTTAACAACGGTTCAATTGCTAAAGAGTACAGCATTCCAGAAAGTGCACATCCCTATCTAATGCCTCTATTAACTTTAAAAGGGGCGCTCAAACCACCATTGATTTTTAGCATACTTTCAATATCCTTATATAACACTTTGATTAATCCAATAAAACCTGGGCCAAAATCAAAAGCATTTAGAGTTTTCCAAAGGTACTGGTGCTCAACTCTGTCAAACGCTTTCTCTTGATCAATGGAAATGAGCCCTAGATTGATACCCAAAAGGCCAGCAAGTTCTATTATGTCCCGAACAAGAAAAATATTATCTGAAATAGACCTACTAGACACACAATACATCTGGTCAGGATGTATGACCTGCCCCATCACCTCTCTCAGTCTGTTGGCCAGAGCCTTAGAGAAGATTTTCAAATCCGAACACAACAAGCTCATTGGTCTCCAGTTCTTAATTTCTTGCAGATCGCCTTTTTTGGGTAGAAGAGTAATCACAGCTCTCCTACAATTCAGGGGTAGAGAACCCTCAGCTATGCTCTCCTTGAGAACATCCAAGAGATCCTCACCCAACACCTCCCAAAAGGCTTTATAAAATTCAAGTGGAAGACCATCAATACCAGGAGCTTTTCCACCCTCCATGTTCTGCAGTGCATTCCAAAGTTCTCCCTCACACAGAGGCCTCTCTAGCACTGCCTTTGATTTTTCTTGAAGCTTTGATAAGCCTGCATAAAAACCTGCAGACAATTCTTCGTCTTCCTCATATTCACTCACAGCCCGCTGTCTTATTTCAGACGACGCTGTCAGCTCTTGCCCATTTTCTGAGCGTAATGAGTGAATATACTGACTCTGGCCATTTTTTCTTTCCAAATTAAAAAAGAACTTGGATGGGGCATCCATTTGCGTAAGATTTTGATAACGCGACCAGACCAAAGCTCCCTTTGCCTTCAAGCCTAGCAGGTCTGCAAAACATAATCTTTTGGACTTAAGGGCATCAATACCACTCTGCTCTCCAGTGACCTCTATCAATGATTGTAACTCTACAATTTCAGCTTCAAGTTTTTTCAATTTTTGTGTTATATTTTTAGAAACATTAAAAGTATACTTTTGGCATAACAACTTTATTTCAACTTTCCCACAATCCCACCACTGGCGCAAATTCACAAAACACTCTTTTTTCAATTTAAATTCCTTCCAAAAGAAAAGAAAAACCTCTTTAAACTTTAAATCACTCAACAGAGACACATTAAAATGCCAATAGGCACTCTTTGACCTTATATTTGCTATAAAAGCTCTACATATAACAATAGCATGATCAGAAAAACCATAAGGACTAATGTCACAGGTTTTCACGATATTAAAATTATGTTTAAAGCAATATAATCTATCTAATCTGGCCAAAGAAATTAAATTGTCTCGAGTATGTATATTGCTTATCATTTTTATTCAAAAACCTCCATATATCACACAACTTATGAGTTTCAATCAAAGTTCGTATGGCACAACTTGAGGCTGCATGAGGTTCAGCATGATTCCGATCTAGTACATAATTCTCTGTGCAATTAAAATCACCACCTAAAAATAAATACTTATCAGAGTTACAACTTTGCAAAATCCCATTAAGACTATTAAAAAAACAAACTCTCTCAGTACCATTAGTGGGAGCATACATTAATAAACACAACATTAAATCTTTCAAATTGTGCCCGTATAAAAATAAGTCTGCCAGGAATTTCATACTTGACCTCAAAAGCAAAAGGAGTAAAATGTTTAGCAAATACAACAGCCACCCCTCCTCTAGTAGAACTCATATGAGAGCACAATACCACTCCTTCCCATTCTTTCCTCCAATCAATTTCGTTTACACCATCACTATGTGTCTCCTGAATAAACACAATATCAATTTGCTTTTGTTTTATTAATTCAAAAAACAGTGCCCTTTTATATACATCTCGTGCCCCGTTCATATTAAGAGTGCCTACCCTCACCACACTCATAAGAAAGAATGAGAAAAGGAGTGGTCTCAAGACAAACTTCAGCATGTGTGAGCAAAAAAAAAACTATGTTGTTTCAAAGCCATCATCTGCTTGAAGTTCTGATCTCAGTTTTGCAGCAATTTTCTTTAATCTATATATTTCTTGAACAGTAAGGGTTAGGGTGTGTGTGTGTTTGTTTTACGGCTTATAAGGACAGATTTCAAGACATTTCACAGAGCTATGAGGACCCTCCTGTTTAGGAGGACAGTTGGCTGTCCTCATAAAAATAGCCCATATAAAACCTTTTCTAAGCATGTTTTAATACCCAAAATGTGGTTTTCTCAAAAGTCTTTGTATACCAAAAACCTGACATATGTTGTATATTTGTGTGTCCGCCACTGCCCCCTATCGGTTGTTGTGGTCCCTGCATTCAGCAACACACAAGCGCAGGAAATTATACACAAACGCGGGAAATTATACACAACGCGCGAAATTCAACACTACGCATGCTCAGATTAGCATTGCTCATTTTGATTGGCTGGATGGGAGAGAGCTTCGACTATCAACAGGTGATTCCATTTCCCGGGAGTTCTGGAAGTGCACGTCGTGGAGAAAAGGTAAGAAATCAATTACAAAACGTTCTAATAGGTTCGAATAATAAGTATGGTTATGGTTTTGGTATTTAGCAGACGTTTTTTTCCAAAGCGACATACAAATAACAACAACAAAAAGTTAAACTTAACAGTAAAACGCGTCATTCCACGAAATCAGGAGTTCGGTAAAGTTGGTTTTATATTCGCACATTCGGACTTCTGATAAATTAAGACTTTCCAATAAATGTGCAATAAATTAATGTTTGCGAATTTTAAGCAGCGACATGATATTGACAACCAACGATTGTCAACTTACAACATTTTTCACAGAGTTCGGTAAAGTTGGTTTTATATTCGCACATTCGGACATCCGTATTCAATAGCCTTGTTAATCACACTACATTGGACATTCAGTGGACATTCACAAGTAAATATGCCATTAAAACAATACTTGCCTATTTTGATCGACTGTGAAAAATGTTGTAAGTTGACAATCGTTGGTTGTCAATATAATGTCGCTGCTTAAAATTCGCAAACATTAATTTATTGCACATTTATTGGAAAGTCTTAATTTATCAGAAGTCCGAATGTGCGAATATAAAACCAACTTTACCGAACTTTTTCACAGTCGATCAAAATAGGCAAGTATTGTTTTAATGGCATATTTACTTGTGAATGTCCACTGAATGTCCAATGTAGTGTGATTAACAAGGCTATTGAATACGGATGTCCGAATGTGCGAATATAAAACCAACTTTACCGAACTAAAAAAATACTATAGTAATTTATAGTAAATACTATTGTGTTTTTGAACCATACTATGGTAAATGGTAGTATACTGTATATATTATAGTATTTACAACACTTTGTTAATGAATGCTAGAGCATACTGTAGTATCAACTACAGTGAACTGAAACTGTAATAAATACTGTAGCATACTTTATTTTTTACTACAGTAAACTGTTGTGTATTGTAGTATAATATACCCTAAAGTTATAGAAAAAATAGTACAATATTGGGTAAAGTTAGTTGTTATATTACCACATCAACTATAGAATTACCACGACAATTAATTCAAGTACTTTACTATAGTATGGTTCAAAAACACTATAGTATTTACTATAAATTACTATAGTATTTTTTTCACCTGGGTGTTACAGACACATGCCTTACTATACAATAGTTTTAATTGGAACTATGTTATAGTTTTCACATATATGAGCATAGTAACAGGACTGACAAGAGTAACAGGGATGACAGGACGTATTCTTCAGTATACTCTGCACATATTTGAAAGTGAAAGTGAAGTGAAAGTGAAGTGACATGTGGCCAAGTATGGTGACCCATACTCGGAATTTGTGCTCTGCATTTAACTCATCCAAGTGCACACACACAGCAGTGAACACACACCCGGAGCAGTGGGCAGCCATTGCTGCGGCGCCCGGGGAGCAGTTGGGGGTACGGTGCCTTGCTCAAGGGTCTCACCTCAGTCGTGGTATTGAGGGTGGGGAGAGCGCTGGACATTCACTCCCCTCACCGACAATCCCTGCCGGACATGAGATTCGAACCCATGACCTTTGGATTACAAGTCCGACTCTCTATCCATTAGGCCACGACTGCCCCCCACGACTGCTTGTTTACATAATATTGTAAAGTTTTACCTTTTTAAATTGCATTATATTGTTTTGCACTCTTATAGTTGTATTAGTGAAACACATTACATTTCTAAGAGATCTAAAGCCCGGTTTCACAGACAGGGTTTAGACAAAGCCAGGAAATGTTATGTGAATGTTATAAAAGCATAGAACTCAATTGAAACTGTTTGAATATCCATGCTATTAGTGAGATGAAAATTAGTGAAGTTGTGTTGTTGTTTACATTTTTGTTCTTAATTTCCTTAGCAAATTCTGTCATGCCATGGAGAACTACTCCCCTTCAGGATGCCATTAATCACATCCTTGCGGAAAGAGACAAGAATTCAATGTTAGAAATCAAATATATTAATCCAGTTAAAGGTGAGTGACTTTGACACACTGCAGGCTAGACTGGGGGGTTACATGGCACTGGTTCTTGAATTGATTTTATGACCAGTGGTTTTCAGTCTATGACTATTAATTGTACAAACAAAGTTGTTAATAGTATTTTAATAATATTTTAGTTAATAATGGGCCTGTCTGTTGCTGTATTCTACACTTGGACATGTATTCATTATTCTACATGTAGAATTGAGAAAAAAAAGCACAACGTTGCATAGTAGCAATTTATAGGAATAATAAAATTTTATGTGATTATTTGCAGTGCTGAGTTGTATCCAGTGGATAGTCTGCTAACCCCTGTGTCTAATAATGTTGTGTCTGCAGGTCGTGGCATCTTCACTTTCTCTGCTTTCAATCAAGGAGACTTTGTGGTGGAGTACAGAGGGGAGCTCATTGATGCAGCTGAAGCTGAACATAGACATAAACTGTACCACAATGTATGTTCGATCTTCATGTTTGACTTCATATGGAAGCGGAAGACATGGTGGTAGGTTCAGAATGACTAATATGTTTAAATTTCTATAGTGAGAAGTCAGGATTTCTGAAGTAAAGATCTCATGTTGCTCTTTAACTTGCATCGAACAACTATACTTGTATTGGATGTTGGCATTAGTGTAGTTGCTTATAAATTAAAGTCCAATTCAAAAGCATGTCACTATAAACGTCTGTTTAGTGCATGATGTTTGTAAATTTGCAGTATTGATGGAGCACTTGAAGATGGGTCATTTGGGCGACTAGTAAACGATGAGCACAAGGCACAAAATTGCAGAATGAAGTTGATCGAAGCAGAAGGGAAGCCACATCTCTGCCTTTTTCCACTGAAGGAAATTACAGCAGGAACTGAAATCACTTATGACTATGGTGGGAAAGAATGGCCCTGGCGTAAAGAGATGGGTCATTTTGATTATTTCCCCTATGAATTGGTGTCAAGGTTTAAAGCCTATACATCTAGACATCTTGATAACAATGAAATCATCTCTTCTTTTTTTTTAGGTGCATTGTGTCAGAGGTCAATGTGGCACTGAGAAAGAGGGGATTGGAGAAGTTGGTGTCCAGCACCAGGAGGTGTCACCCCCTGTGTTCTCAACAGACCTTTCCAGTGGTCAGTTAAAGTTTTGAGTAAATGTTGTTAACTTCTGGCAATGCATGGCATACCTGAGGGTTTGCAGCATGAAAAACATGTGGCAATATCAGGCCATTTTTAGATTATTATTTTGTGTCTTGAAGGATATTTTGAGTAGAATTGTGTCTGTCAGGAATATGAGTTGAGTATGTTATGCCTATATGTGGTTTTATGACTTGAGGAAAGCCAAGCACTGAATCTCCCTGTGTTCCCTTGTACAGAGACCGAATCGAGATCAGCGTGTCAATCATCCAGAGCCGCGCCAAACGACTCTGCTTGTGAGGTGAATTTACCTTTGTTTTGAAATTGACCAATGGTTAGAAGTACTGTGATGTTCCATGGAATACAATTTCCAGTGTTTTAGTAAACGTCTTGCAGCTGCGGTAGAAATGTCCTCTATTCAGTATGGATGGTCTTCTCTAACCACGGTGTCCCCCCAACACTGGTGTTTTTCTGAGTGTGCCACACACTGGGACTTCAACAGTGGAAGACTCAGGGTTTGAGCATGGATGTCATTACAGGTCCGAAGGACAGTGTCCTTGCATACCTTGAGTTTGTCTGTGTCACACACATGTACACAGATGTTCAATTTCTACCTTTTTACCTTTATTTTATACTAAATTACTTTCTTTTCTTACAATTGTTTTTACATTTCTTGCTTTACTTAAATAGATAGTCCAGGGTTAATAAACCCTTCCCTTGCTGTTAGGGGTGGCAGTGCTGTGGCTAGGAAGAAGAAGAATAATTGGTACAGCATTGGCCGAAGATGTAGGCTAAAACTAACTAATTGTGTTACCTGCTGTTTTGCTTTTAGTCTGTTTTGTAATGTTCTTGTTCTTCCAATTGACAGCACTCGGTAACCTCAAACAACAGGTCTATAGGTTGATTTACCCTGAAGTTTAGCTTTTAGTGTTACGTAAAGCCTTTGATAGGCAGAGATTCCTGTTGGCATTTTCATTTTTATAGCAATGGTGTGCTTCAAACATCATGTAGTTCCTCCACACCTGTAGAGAAGTTTTGTTCCAGTAAAATGACAGCAGGGGTAGTGAGGAATGATTTTTCTCACATTGGAATTTGAATTAGCTTAATGAAAAAGTTTTAAGTTAGTCTTTTTTTTTATCATCAATTCAAAAAGGAGCTATGTGAATTATCATTATTTTGACAACATTAGACACTTCTTAATTTGCAGTGGTTTATGGTATAAGCTCATTTACTTGGACAATAGCATATCTATGCAGTCTTTTATGTTTACTTTTTTATTATTGTAATGAAATGTTTTCTGGTCATTATTTACCCCATAGTTAGCATAGTATGATTTTTTTTTTTGTGTGTTGGTATTTAAATAATTACATTTTTTTTCTTGTCATCCTACATAGTTGTGGAAATTTTAGAACATGTGGCTTTAAACTCTTAGTTCAACTTCACAATAAATGTATAGGTGATGTCCAAGTTCTCATCTGTAAACTGATAGGGGAAGGAAACTCCATTTCAGTGTCGTTTCCCTGCCTGGCTCAGTTAGCTTTAGCCTACAACTTCGGCCTATGCTTTACCGATTATTATTCTCCTCCTTCCTAGCCACAGCACTGCCACCCCTAACAGCAAGGGAAGGGTCTATTAACCCTGGACTATCTATTTAAGTAAAGCAAGAAATGTAAAAACAATTGTAAGAAAGGAAAGTTATTTAGTGTAAAATGAAGGTAAAAAGGTAGAAACTGAACATCTGTGTTCGTGTGTGTGACACAGACAAACTCAAGGTATGCGAGGACACTGTCCTTCGGACTTGTAATGACATCCATGCTCAAACCCTGAGTCTTCCACTGTTGAAGTCCCAGTTTGTGGCACACTCAGAAAAACACCAGTGTTGGGGGGATACCGTGGTTAGAGAAGACCATCCATACTGAATAGAGGACATTTCCACCGCAGCTGCAAGATGTTCACTGTATCTGTTCAACTTTTTATACACAGCAAAATAGTGCAAGCTTCCCTTCTGGCCAACTCTCCGTTGCAGAGCTTGGTGACCACGCCCATGACTTGGAACCCAATGTTTCCTCTACAGACTTCTTCAGAGGTGAGTCCCTGCTTGAATAAGCAATGCCTGGTAAATACTGGGGTCTTGCAAAGCACTGTGCCTTCATGTCCTGTGTTCTCTTCAACAGACACCAAGTCGAGAGCAGAGTGTCAGTCATCCAGTCCCACACCAGACAGCCCTGAGCATGAGGTTAGTTTGAATTGAGCTGTTTATTATGGGATGTATGAATGTTTAGTTTCGTAAGGGACATATTAATCCGTTAATTACAATTAAACTGCAGGTACAGTCTGAAAATCTTTGTCGGTGCAGATAGTCATCAGTGTAGACAGGCGAACACATTGTGTTCGCCTGTCTACATCATTTTGAGTGTCATAAACATAAGAGGGACACCCTCACTCAAACCTTTTGGTGAAATGGACACTCTACCAGTTGATGCCTGTTCATCTTTGCATATTTCTGTTCTTTTTTTAGGTGCATTGTGTCAGAGGTCAGTGTGGCACTGAGAAAGAGGGGATTGGAGAAGTTGGTGTCCAGCACCAGGAGGTGTCACCCCCTGTGTTCTCAACAGACCTTTCCAGTGGTCAGTTAAAGTTTTAAGTAAATGTTGTTAACTTCTGGCAATGAATTGGCATACCTGAGGGTTTGCAGCATGAAAAACATGTGGCAATATCAGGCCATTTTTAGATGATTATTTTGTGTCTTGAAGGATATTTTGAGTAGAATTGTGTCTGTCAGGGATGTGAGTTGAGTATGTTATGCCTATATGTGGTTTTATGACTTGAGGAAAGCCAAGCACTGAATCTCCCTGTGTTCCCTTGTACAGAGACCGAAACCAAGATCAGCGTGTCAATCATCCAGAGCCACGCCAAACGACTCTGCTTGTGAGGTGAATTTACCTTTGTTTTGAAATTGACCAATGGTTAGAAGTACTGTGATGTTCCATGGAATACAATTTCCAGTGTTTTAGTAAACGTCTTGCAGCTGCGGTGGAAATGTCCTCTATTCAGTATGGTTGGTCTTCTCTAACCACGGTGTCCCCCCAACACTGGTGTTTTTCTGAGTGTGCCACACACTAGGACTTCAACAGTGGAAGACTCAGGGTTTGAGCATGGATGTCATTACAGGTCCGAAGGACAGTGTCCTTGCATACCTTGAGTTTGTCTGTGTCACACACACGAACACAGATCTTTACCTTTTTTTCACAAAATTACTTTAGTTTCTTAGAATTGTTTTTAATTTTATTTAATTAAATAGATTAGGGTTAATCAACCTATTTCCTTGCAGTTAGAGGTTATGTAGTGCTGTGGCTAGGAAGAAGAGAATAATCAGTTTCCTTGCCCCTATCAGTTAGTTACCCACATTTAAAAAAAACAAAAAACAACACATCTAGTTTCTGAAACTGTGTCCAAAGCCAAATTTAGATGGTCTGTATTGTAGAAAATTTCTCATTCTTTTTCCTACCTACAGCACTCGCTGTCTTCAAACAACAGGGCTATAGGTTGATTTACCCTGGACCTTGAGTTTAACTTTTAGTGTTAAGCAAAGCCTTTGATTGGTAGAGATCCCTTTTCTTTCTTTTTTTCTTTTTTTTGCAGATTATAGAAGTTAAGCAGGGTAAATCTAAATTTGGCTTTGGACACAGTTTCAGAAACTAGATGTGATGTTTTTAGTTTTTTTTTAAATGCCAGACAAAGGTTTACTTCATTATTTAGAGGAATTGTCTTCTTTGCCATCATCACAAGAGTTCCAAGTAGAAGCATATCTCTCTCTTGTGTGTGTGATGAGTGACGCCCCAACAGTTAGCCAAGCTTAACATAAGTCACAGGAATTGAATGGATATTCTTCGCTATTGTATCTCAAAAGTAACTTCTTTCCCCCTTTTCATCTCTCCTGAAGGATTTGTAGAAAAGCTTGTGTGAAAGTAAAACAGCCAAATGTTTTTTTTTTGTTGTTTTTTTTTAATTCATGATATAATTTGTGTGTGTAAAGGTGTTTGTTTTATTTCATGTTTTGACATTTTTTTTCAGTGTACAATCCATAAGCTGGTTTTTGAATTGGTGAGAACTGACAAATGTTGGATATGCCATTCACCTTTGACATCTATCAGATGGCACTGTGTAAGATGCAAACGTAAGTGTTATTCATCTTCTTTTAATTAATGCATTTCTCAGTATACTATAAGTAGTTTAATTTCATGCCATGTGTCAGTTTAAGACTCACACCTATAAAGCATAAAAACAGGTTGCTTGAATGCTTTATCAGTTCAAATCATTGTGGTGGAAAACACTGTAGTGGCAGATACTATGACATACCACGAAAGTGAGTTTGCAAGCTGAGGCATATGGCAGAGAACAGAGAGCATACTGCAAACTAGTCGCCTTTTGGCAAAATGTACCATTTTGGAATCAAAATAGGCCATTGACGTGAAGCGAAGGAGTTTTTTATTTTGGGGTGGTAAGGGGGGTCGGCGAGTCGAAGAAGCCGCATCACAAATCTATCACGCAGGGTTTCCCTATCCCTGGAGACTTTTGCCTTTGGATGTTAAACAAGTCCTTAATTCCTTTGCTATTATCATTTATATTATTAGGCTATCTACATTGTCCTATTGCTCTTTGTTGATTAGACTTAGCCCTAAGTTAGGCTACAACCTTAAATCCTTGTAAATGTTTCACTCTTTCATTCTGTTCGCTGCTGCTCGCCACTGTTTGAATTGTTGTGTTGGAAAATGCAAGGTCTTCCCTGAAAGAGACGACATCTGGATGGGAGCATATGTTGTTCTAGAACTTGGATATATCTTTCAGCATTGATGGTGCTTTTCCAGATGTGTAATCTGCCCATGCCACACGCACTCATGCAATCCCATACCATTAGAGATGCAGGCTTCTGAACTGAGCGATGATTACAACTTGGGTTGTCCTTGTCCTTTTTAGTCCGGATGACATGGCGTCCCAGTTTTCCAAAAAGAACTTCAAATTTTGATTAGTCTGACCAAAGAACAGTTTTCCACTTTACCACAGTCCATTTTAAACGAGTCTTGGCTCAGAGAAAACACCTGCGCTTCTGGATCATGTTTAGATATGGCTTCTTTTTTGACCTATAGAGTTTTAGCCGGCAACGGCGAATGGCACGGTGGATTGTGTTCACGACAATGTTTTCTGGAAGTATTCCTGAGCCCATGTTGTGATTTCCATTACAGTAGCATTCCTGTATGTGATGCAGTGCCGTCTAAGGGCCCGAAGATCACGGGCATCCAGTATGGCTTTCCGGCCTTGACTCTTACGCACAGAGATTGTTCCAGATTCTCTGAATCTTTGGATGATATTATGCACTGTAGATGATGATAACTTCAAACTCTTTGCAATTTTTCTCTGAGAAACTCCTTTCTGATATTGCTCCACTATTTTTCGCCACAGCATTGGGGGAATTGGTGATCCTCTGCCCATCTTGACTTCTGAGAGACACTGCCACTCTGAGAGGCTCTTCTTATACCCAATCATGTTGCCAATTGACCTAATAAGTTGCATTTTGGTCCTCCAGCTGTTCCTTACATGTACATTTAACTTTTCCGGCCTCTTATTGCTACCTGTCCCAACTTTTTTGGAATGTGTAGCTCTCATGAAATCCAAAATGAGCCAATATTTGGCATGACATTTCAAAATGTCTCACTTTCAACATTTGATATATTTTATTCACAATAGAATATAGATAACATAAGTTTATGAGATTTGTAAATTATTGCATTCCTTTTTTATTCACAATTTGTACAGTGTCTCAACTTTTTTGGAATCGGGATTGTACATCTCGCAGGATTTTTTTTCTTTTTTAATCTTCTAATCTTTTTTTTAATTGTTCAGGTTTCCGTGTTTCATCGAGACGGTGTGTGAAAAGACCATGGTCCGAGGAGGAGATACAAGCTGTGATGAAACATATCAGGCCTTTTATTGAAAACTGTGTCACTGTCACCAGTGAGCAGTGCCTGAAGTGCAAGGAAAAGGAACAACCGATCTTGGAGACAAGATCCATTCAAAACATTAGAGATTTTGTATGCAACAGAGCCTTTAAAATGCATTCAAATGCTAAACACTAAATGCCCTTTTGGACAGCCTGAGCCTTTACCTTTCTAGGCATGTATTAAGTTGGTGTAACTTCATTTATTTTGCTCACAGGCAGTGTTTTGTTTTGCTATGTGGTTAGCCTGGGCCTTTTAATGACAGGATTCACTTTTATTTTCCTTTTATTAATTTTTACAATGCTGTCCTTTAAGGAATTGATTCTTGAGGTGACTAAATCAAATATAGTTCATTGATTCAACAAATGTTGTGTTGTGTGTTAATAATGACAAACCTAGATTGTTATTTTCAACAATTTTAGCTTAAATGCAGAGGAGTTAAATTTAGTAGTCAAACATAATGAAATAAACTTATGAGCTAAATATATTTGGTGAGACCTCAGCAAGTTGCGATCCTATTCGCAATCTCTACAAATCAACAAAAGAGCAAACATAAATCACGTCTACCTATAGGAATACAACGTCTATCACAGCATACATATATAATATAGCTCCTCAGTATTATCAGCTGCTATCGCATTCTCCAGAGCTCATTTACCCTCCTCCATCCCCAGCTCGTCCTCTTGTCCAGTCAGGATTTGCTAATCTAATTCCCCTTGAATCAGACAAAATTTCTGAATTAACTTGTACATTTTAATACCAACATTAATGATATGTGCAATACAATATGTTGGTTCTGTTCTGTTTACCCTTAGGGGGTTTATTGCTGCTCTCCCTGCTCTTATCCATGCTAGGCTGCATGGATGCACGGAGTTCCTGCCCAGAACAGAACCATACTGCAAATCCAAACTATATGCTAATAGTCAATCAATCATCATTGATGATAGTGGTCCTGACAGAATTGTAATAATGTGATTAGGTTGTCTGAGAGAATTGAGGTTGTTTCACTGTATTGAGACTATAAAAGAGGCTCTTTTCTCAGGTCATGTATTATCGGTGCAGTGAGCGATCGCAGTGTGGATGTGAAACATTATTGCAGGTTGGCAGTTGGTTCAGGACATGGAAAACTACTGGTGGGGTTGAGTTTGTCCCAGTGGATGTAAGCACTGTTTTTGTGTTATGCTCCTAGTTGTTTTAATGACACTTGGCCCACCTGTTAGTAGATCCCATCAGATAAGAGCTATGATGTTAGAAGTGTAGAATGAAGTGATTGTCCTCCTTATGTATATTATCTGCAAAGTATGTCCCGATGTGATGAGTTATTTACAACTTATGTGCCAAATTTTAATGCACAACAGAGGTCAACAGAGAAAACAAAAATGATCTCTTAATTTATTCCATATTATTATAATGGTGTGCCTCAGTCACTTTGGACTTATAATCCATGTGTCCTTGCACAGCAGGTTATACTCTGTGTATGTGTATGGTGACCTGGCCTTACACACCCTGTGTCCTTGCAAAGCAGGTTATACTTGGTGTGTGTGTGTATGATGACATCACTGACCTTGTACACCACACTGTCCTTATAGACCGTGTTACAGAAAAGTCTTTACAAACCACCAGAGTCTGAAAAATAGCCTTTTTTTATATATCTCAGTTGTGCAAAGAAAATCTTTTAATTTTAAGTTGTGTATAGGTTCGCTGATTTTTTTCATGATTTTTGTAGCTCTAGCACCACTGGAACCTGGTGTCCCCACAGCCCTATGCCCAGTCTGATTTATGAAAAATTTCAAAAATTGTCCCTCTAGCCCGATGTGTGTGTGTGTGTGTGTGTGTAAGAGAGACAGTTTCACCCTTGATTAGTTCTTTAAACCTTTTCTTGCAGACTCGCTGTGCTTCAGAGTTTAGTGCCAACCCTAATCAAACACACCTGAAGCAACTAATCAAGCCAGTTTATTTGTAGGCCACTGACAACATAGTATTATATTATTGGTTTGATAATTAGGTTAGTTAAAATATAAAAACACACTGCAAATGATAACTTCACACTCATTTGAAATTGAATTATGACACTATATCACTATTTGGACAGGACTACTTTTCTAAATGACACTTGAGTTACAATTCTTATTACCCGTCAACTGTGATTTTGTAATGAAGGGTCAACAGAGTGAAGATCCATTTGCAGCTTTTATTGAATGGCATACAATGCAGACAGGGTAAAGGCAGTGGCATAAACAGGGACAGGCAATGGTTGTGGTAAGCGGCAGACAAACAGAGTCGGGTCACAGGCAAGGATCAGGACAGGCGGCAACACAATCAAAGTCCAGTAAACAGGCAGGGATCAGGGCAGGGGGCGAGGGTTCACAGAGAATAAACAATCCAAACGGTAACAGGTAAACAGTCCACAGAAAATGCTTTGAAATGATCACCAAGGCAAATCAAGACTTCGCGGTGTGTGTGTGTGTGTGTGTGTGTCTTAAAAACTGTGAGTGTGATGCAGTGCAGGTGTTGGTGCAATCAGTCCCATGAGGGCCTATGGGTAACGTAGTCCGAATGAGGGATGATCAATATTCAGGTGATGGCTCCCTCCGGCGGCCCGGAGGAAGAGCCGCGGTAGCCATAGTCGTGACAGATTTCATGTATTGATTCAGACCAGACTACCTTTTTTTTCTTTTCTTTTTTTTCCTTTACAAAGGAGAGAGTGTGTTTTGTAGACATGGGCATTACAGAAGGTCATGTGCTGTGTTTGCGAACACATATATGACATATATATCTTTAAATTAGTTATTTATATAATTCTAGTTTATTCAAAACCCATATTTACATAAATTTCACATGATTTTATAAAAGTCTGTTTATAACAAACTTGTATAAGTGAGCAGAAAAATCTAGACACATACCTTACTTTTACCCTAGACAGATATTCAAATCATCTTTGCAAGTTTCGTGATTTGGCTCTATTTATTTATTTTTTTATTTTTTAGATCAAATACTACCCATACTGAATTTCAATTAAAGCAGGATTTTGGTGCATAAGATTATTGCGCAAACAACAGCTCAGGGAGGTCAAAAAATACATGGAGAAGTGTTAGGGTAATAAAACATCAGCAATCACAGACAATCGGATTAGATTTCTCAGAGTACTGTTGAGTTTGCGCACATAACAGTAGGTAGTTTGCTCTGGAATTTTTATAGTGGTTGTCTGAGAAAAACGCAAACATGGCAGATTAGGACGATGGTATTCTGCACTCATTTGAAATTGACTTGGAATTCAACTACATTTAAAGGGGACCTATTATGCCCCATTTTACAAGATGAAAAATAAGTCTCTGATGTCCCCAGAGTGTACAGGTCCTTCTCAAAAAATTAGCATATTGTGATAAAGTTCATTATTTTCCATAATGTAATGATAAAAATTAAACTTTCATATATTTTAGATAAAAGACCTGAAATATTTCAGTTGGTGTGCATCATTGCACACCAACTGAAATATTTCAGGTCTTTTATTGTTTTAATACTGATGATTTTGGCATACATATGGAAGTAAATTAATGCCAAATGTTTTCGAAATAAAAAGCTTGTTGAATTGCACTAATTGAAAAAAAATATGCATTACATTAGCTGTGTTTGCATTTAGATGCATTGTATTTTTAAGGCTTGAATTTTTATGGGCTGAAATTCAACATGGTTGTATATTTAGCTGTGAATATTTCAATTAAAAATATTTCACACACATTTTCATTATTAAAAATTCAATAATTTATTTTCACCTTTCAGATTTCACTTCCAAAATATTCATTCTGTTTAAAAATACAACCTATAAAATTCGACTAGCAATTTTCAGTCCATTTTATTTCGATTTACAAATTCGCTTCCACAAATTCAGTGGTTCAAATTCGGCAGAAAATTCAACATTTCACATCCGGGAACTGCAGGAAAAGCAGTAGAGTACCGATGCATGATCTCTATCTGCTGTTAGTCTTCTTTGCCAGCAGGTGCCGCTAGCGGCTGTGTTAAGACCAGATCACGGCTAGTAAGTCATCATTCATTCATTCATAAAAACGGATTTACAGAAATGGAGCAAGTGGTAAGTGAATGTGTGATGATTATCAGGGCCAGTATAAATGCAGAAAAGCTGATAAAGACACAAAAGCTGCATTTATGATTAATTCAGTGTCTTTATGGTTACCTGTGTAGTCTACATAAGCAGCTTTCTCTACAGTGAACGAGATTATAACGTTATTGCCCGATGCTGGTGTACAGATCAAACGTTAAATCTGAGGTAGATATATTTCTCTCTGTTTAGTTTCCCTAACTTTATATCCCAGCGCTGTGTTGTAATACTAGGGTTTCCCTCATCCGTCATAGGATTCCCCTGCCATCAGGACATATAAAACACTTAACACAGCTTAATGGACTCGTACAGTGATATAAAAGATCATTTGTGATGTAAGTTATTATATAGGCTCCAAGAAAGCAGATACTGGCATAAAGTTGATTTGACGCTGAACGTTTGATATACGCAAATTTAGGGACTCTCTCTAAAGTTACGACATTGGTATTCACGTTTCTACCTTCAATAGCGTTTAAAGAGAATGATTTACAGTCACAAAACCAACTGTAAAGTGTTCATCTAGGTCTCAGGTATAATGCAAACCTTTTAGATCTTTGATGTTTATTAAAATAAAAGGTAACACTTTATATTAACTAGATAATATGAACTAACAACGAACTGCACTTCTACAGCACTTATTAATCTTTGTTAATGTTAATTCCAGCATTTACTCTTACATTATTAAAATCAAGAGTTGTATTTGTTAACATTAGTTAATGCACTGTGAACTAACATGAACAATGAACTGCTACATTTTTATTAAGGTTAACAAAGATTACCAAATGAAGTAACAAATGTTGGCTATTGCTCATGGATAGTTCACGTTAGTAAATACATTATGAACCTTATTGTAAAGTGTTTCCAAATATACTGTCAAATAATATGTAAATATTGCTATGTATTTCACTACTGTATGGGATCATACAAAAAAATGCCATAATTTAAATCTCAATAGCATGTGATGAGTATGATTTACAGTCACAAAACCAACTGTAAAGTGTTCTAGGTGTCAGGTCGAACAGTGATTCAAGTCATTCTCTTTAAACGCTATTGAAGGTAGAAACGTGAATACCAATGTCGTAACTTTAGAAACGGTCCCTAAATTTGGAAAACCCTAGTATTACAACACAGCGCTGGGATATAAAGTTAAGGAAACTAAACAGAGAGAAATATATGTCTACCTCAGATTTAACGTTTGATCTGTACACCAGCATCGGGCAATAACGTTATAATCTCGTTCACTGTAGAGAAAGCTGCTTACATGTAGACTACACAGGTAACCATAAAGACACTGAATTAATCATAAATGCAGCTTTTGTGTCTTTATCAGCTTTTCTGCATTTATACTGGCCCTGATAATCATCAGACATTCACTTACGCTTGCTCCATATCCGTTTTTATGAATGAATGAATGATGACTTGCTAGCCGTGAGCTGGTCTTAAACAGCCACTAGCGGCACCTGCTGGCGAAGAAGACTAACAGCAGATAGAGATCATGCATCGGTACTCTACTGCTTTTCCTGCAGTTCCCGGATGTGAAATGTTGAATTTGAACCACTGAATTTGTGGAAGCGAATTTGTAAAGCGAAATAAAATGGACTGAAAATTGCTAGTCGAATTTTATAGGTTGTATTTTTAAACAGAATGAATATTTTGGAAGTGGAAACTGAAAGGTGAAAATAAATTATTGAATTTTTAATAATGAAAATGTGTGTGAAATATTTTTAATTGAAATATTCACAGCTAAATATACAACCATGTTGAATTTCAGCCCATAAAAATTCAAGCCTTAAAAATACAATGCATCTAAATGCAAACACAGCTAATGTAATGCATATTTTTTTTCAATTAGTGCAATTCAACAAACTTTTTATTTCGAAAACATTTGGCATTAAATTACTTCCATACATACAGCTCATGAAAACCCAAAATTCCTATCTCAAAAAATTAGCATATTTCATCCGACCAATAAAAGAAAAGTGTTTTTAATACCAAAAAAGTCAACCTTCAAATAATTATATTCAGTTATGCACTCAATACTTCGTCGGGAATCCTTTTGCAGAAATGACTGCTTCAATGCGGCGTGGCATGGAGGCAATCAGCCTGTGGCACTGCTGAGGTGTTATGGAGGCCCAGGATGCTTCGATAGCGGCCTTAAGCTCATCCAGAGTGTTGGGTCTTGTGTCTCTCAACTTTCTCTTCACAATATCCCACAGATTCTCTATGGGGTTCAGGTCAGGAGAGTTGGCAGGCCAATTGAGCACAGTAATACCATGGTCAGTAAACCATTTACCAGT
>RJVU01011362.1:0-44930 GCA_003731715.1 Anabarilius grahami | reverse complement strand
TTTGTACTCGCTCATGTTTCCTGACAAAAGACCGGCGTTGTAAGCAGCAGTGCGTTTGTTTACTGCTGCACGTATTGTTCTGTCAACCCAAGGTTTCTGATTTGAGAAGGTCCTTGTAGTTATTTTATCCGTAGCTTGTTCGGCTAGTGTGTTTACAAAGCTTAATGCTACATCCGTGAACTCGCTGACGTCAGATGAACTTGCCCGAAACATGTCCCAGTCTACGTCATCAAGAGCCGCCTGTAGCATATCTTCTGAGTGGGCAGACCAGCGCGTCACCTCCCTCTGCACCGGAGGATCTTGAACGAGCCTTTGTTTATATTCCGGTGTAAGGAAAATGGCGGCATGGTCTGATTTGCCGAAAGCCGGTAGTGGGCGAGCTTTGTAGGCAAGCTTAAACTGAGTGTAGCAATGATCCAGTGTATTCGGTCCTCTGGTTGGACCGAATACAGGTGAGTGAATAAGTATGTCCGAAACCTCAGTATTCACAAAAGAGTAGGCGAGAAGTCCCCGGATGGCCTACTGCCAAAGCTACTGGAAGGCAAGCCTGCAACCTTTAGCCAAAAAAGCGTAACTGCTAATGCTAACGCTCCGCCCCTGGCGGTACGCAGTGAAGGAGACCGAGGCTGTTTTTTGAATGGATGTCAATGGATGAGTTGCTTCAATATGCTGATTAAACAGCTTTTGTGGGGAAATAGCTAATCATTTAATTAATTGACAGCCTGTTTGCTAATCTTCAGCATGTTTTACACTAAATGATACTTTCGTTGGGAACTATATGTAGATTTTAGCTTGATAATTTTTTTTTTTTTTTAAGAGTAGGCAGACTAGGGAATTTTGCGACTGATGTCACTGCCATTACACGATAGGCTGAGAGGTGCAGCACGTGATTAAGTTAGCCGTTACACTTTCTCCAATGGTAAGAGATACAGACCCTCTCATCTCCCTATTATATACAATCTCTGCTACTGCTTCCGCCCAGATTCTGAAGTGTTCCTCGATGGATACTTTTCTATCCCAGGAGGCCACGGGACAGGATACGTCATAATCGAACACGGAGGACAAAAGTGGCGCGGATGCTTTCAAATGTGAGTATTGATAACCAAAAACATGGTTCCTTGTGTTAAAATCTTTTGAAGTGCTGAAGGTGTATAGACGCAAGACAGTATAGTATAGTTGTGATTTTGATGTAAACACTTTTTATTATGTACAGCTAACAGGGGAGCTTCAATAAGCACACGTTTGTCTCCAAAGTGAATTTACATGAATTCTAAACCACATACATCATAAAGTCGATTACTAAATAAATACTAAATAAGTATTGCAGATGATGAGCACATCACAACATGAAATAGACATCTGAGTGAGTGATGTATGTGTGATATTATGTAGAATTCACTGTTGTCAACACCGTTTACATTATACATGATGCAAGTAATGTAAATAAACAAATCTACAGTAACTACACATAAGTTATCTATTTTATTTGTCCGTTAGTAGTGTTGATAAATTAAGAAACATTTGTGTTGGATAAAAAGTGAGTTAACACATCAACTACCTCAACATGTAGTATTGAGCACATAAATCTCAGAGGAAACTTGAATCTTGTCTGGATGTTACAGGGACAGATGATCACACGTGTGTTTATCCGGTGGAGAGAGGCTGATGAAGGAATGATGCCATCAAAGGCAGTGAGTATACTACAGAAATGAATAAAAAAAATCTACTTAAATCTTAAGTTGTAGTTTACTTTAATTATTGTAATTTCAAACAGAGTTATTACAGCACTTTTCTGATTCTTGATTTCTGTGCATTTGTTGCAGAGCTTTTGTGGTGGAGCAGGACCTGCAAGGCAAGGTGACGGCGGCATTTGTGAACAAAAAAAAAAGGGAAAACCTGAAATAAAAATATAAAATAAGATCATTTTGTTACTTCTAATACAGAAATGAGATGACAGTGTGCTGTTAAAATGACTGCTTTTGTGTTATGTTTGTATATTTTGCATATAAAATAAAGAAATTAACAACATATTCACGCGAATTTGGGTTTTCGTAACAAAAAATAAACTGTGGGTTACATTAGTAGTAAACAATAGAACTTTAAATTAACTCAAAATATATTAGTTGTACTACAATTACAAAATTACTGGGCAGCTGTTTCTTCAACAAGACCACAAAATAAGCAAGTTTAATCACTATCAATATATTTACAGATAGATGAATTAAACCTTTCCCTCATATCTTTTAAGTTGTTCCACTTGTGATACGTCGTAGGTCACATGATAACGTCAACATGGTGGATTATGTCCGGAACGCATTCATACTCAACGAGATTTGGCTATTAAGTCTACTCATTGAGTAGACAGTTTCGGACGCAGCCTGCGTGAACCGAACATGTCCCCTCCCGGTCACCGTACATAATATAGGCTATCACAACTGCATGTGGACGAAAACAAAAATGAACTTGGTTAAAAACTGATGCACATATTTATGGATAATGCAGTAATTAAAACTTGGCAGAATGATTTTTCATAATTTAACTTGTGCCTTTGTTTCCTCAATCTCGCATGCTCCGCGTTTGTTGGTGCAGCGCACGTGTAATCGGAGACGGCTGCTGTAAAAATAGACATATGTAACTGGTGGCTTGCGATACACGGCCAGCGACACCAGTTATTAAAAACTTGTTCTGTGTTGTGTAGCATTGTGGAGACAGACACGGGACAGCAGGAGGCAAATTCACTGGATCTTTTTTTACGAATGTCTTTTTACTTATGAAAACAACAGAAAAGCAGCCTCTGAGTGACTCGCCCTTATTGTGCTCTCTTCCATGCATTTACAATGCCAAGAGCTAGGAAAATCACAATATTCAAGAAATAAATAAAGAAAATAAATAAATAAAAAAAACATACCTGATATAAAAACAACAGAAAAGCAGCCTCTGAGGGACTCACCCTTATTGTACTCTATAAAACATTTGTACATTTATCACCATGTGATCACCATGTGCTAATTTCCATATATTAGACAAATTTAACTCAAAAAGTGCAAAATGACAAAATAATCACACAGATAACCAAAACATTATACACATAAATTGGAGTGAAAATAAAGACAAAGTAGGGATGAATGCTAGAATATATAGCCTACCAAGCTCATGTACTTGTATTCGTACTCGTAAAAATACTCCCGACAGCAAAGACCGATACCTCACGTGACGTAACTGACAGAATTTTCCGCGCACAAAGACACCGGCGGGAGCAGCAGAAACAATGTCAGCCTCAGGAATGTGGCAATACTTTAAAATTAATGATGACAACCGACACGTTGTGAACTGCATGCAAATCGCGCTCAATGACAGACCAGAAGCGCTCTTTCTCGCACGCGATCCCCGTTCTCTCAGACAGCGCGTGATCAGTTCTCCTTGCGGCTGAATGGTCAAATGTACAAATAGTTGAGTCCATCGTGTGGAGTATCTCATGTAAATACAGTCGGTTATGGCTTAAGTGGACGCAAACACATGGATGAAAGCCGGATATGTGTCAGTATACATGGATTCGGTCATAAAGGGAGAGTAGCCTAATTAAATATTTGTCTGTCATTA
The DNA here is from genome assembly GCA_003731715.1 of Anabarilius grahami. Classification (NCBI taxonomy): domain Eukaryota; kingdom Metazoa; phylum Chordata; class Actinopteri; order Cypriniformes; family Xenocyprididae; genus Anabarilius; species Anabarilius grahami. Next base: position 41,330 of record RJVU01011362.1, on the reverse strand, counting down.
ATGTTAATAAACAACAAAAGATGTTATATGTATGTATGTATGTGTATATATATATATATATATAATATATATAATCGTGAAATAAAATCTCATATCATGGTCATATTGCCCACTCGTCCTGTATTCCACAATGAGAAATCTGGTTCCCTTTCAAGGGAACTCGCGTTGCGTCGAGAATGACGCTGTGGGAACGCTCTGCGTAATTGCGTCATGAAGCACCTATGAAATCAGTCCAATGGCGTGACGGAAGGTGGGTGACGTCATGACCAGGAAACTATAAAGCAAACCCAGACCAAACAACGTCAGCTTCTGTGCCTTCAGCAAGCGCTCTATGTGATATTGTCTCTGTCTATTTATTGTTGTTTGTCCACAAGCTTAAATTTATCTAGACAGAAGTATAATGGCGAGCAAACAGCAGTTTGAATCATGTGTTCCTCCTTGCACTCGCTGGGGATACACGTGATTTATGTGTTGTTTGTATGGGAGTGGAGCATGTGTGCACGTCAGCTCTCTTTTGGGCTGACAGAATTAAAAGCATTCATAAAAATGTCCCGAAGTGTAAGAAAAGCATGCACTATCATGAGTTTTTTAGGTCCGCTCCTGTTGGCTTTATTCTCGAGGGAATAAAAGTCTAATGCAAGGCTCAGATCTCGTGTTTGCAGAGGCAACGCGTGGATTACGGTCTGCAATAAAGATCAATGGCTCGGATCTCGCGTTTGCCGAGGCAGCGCGCAGATTTCTGGTCTACAATAAGAATATAGTGGCTCGGATCTCGCGATTGCCGAGGCAGTGCGCAGATTACTGGTCTGCAATGAAGAATGGCTCGGATCTCGCGTTTGCCGAGGCAGCGCGTGGATTACTTTTCTGCAATAAGAATATAGTGGCTCGGATCTCGCGTTTGCCGAGGCAGCACGTGGATTACTAGTCTGCTATAATATCAAGGGCTCGGATCTCGCGTTTGCCGAGGCAGCGCGTAGATTACGTGCCTGTAATTTATATAAATATTTATATACTTTAGGAGGGAACTGAGCAGACGGGAGTTTCCCTTTCTCTCTTGTCCCTATGATCGCTTGCAAACTATTACGAGCTACAATTCTTTGTGTCTAATATTTCAGCTAGGACATTCAGCATGTATTCTTGTGTGTTTGTTTACTGGCTGCATTTAATTTGAGAATTAAATGAAAATTTGTGTGCTTTGAAAAGTTTGTGTCTGTATGAGAATACCATATCCAGCCTATCATCTAGACCGTTTTTACTTGTCTGGTTGATATGGCTGCATTTAATTTTTTAGAAATTAAATGATAAATACTTTTCAGAAGTTAGACATCTGTATTAATACACTATATTCAGCCTTTCATCCAGACCGTTTTTACTTGTCTGTTTGATTTTGGCTACATTCAATTCTGAGGAATTAAATGTTAATTACTCATCTGTTTGGGGGAATCAGATGTATGTATTAATACACTATATTCAGCCTCTCATCCAGACCGTTTTTACTTGTCTGGTTGATATTTGGCTGCATTTAATTTTGCGAAATTAAATGACAATTACTCATCTGATTTTAGAGAAATCAGATTCCTGTTTTACTCACTATTTCTGCCTTTAGTCCATGCCTTTACCGTGTTTACTTGTCTGGTTGATTTGGCTGCATTTTAATTCTGAGGAATTGAATGGTGAATTCCGGGGGGGAAATGGATAACACCTCATCATACGGTGCCCATCTCCCTTTGGCGCTATTAGCTGAAGTCTCCTCTGGGTAAGACGAATCTGAAGATCGTCGTTATCACGAAGAAGGCTTCGGTGAAGAGGTTCTGACATCAGTGGTATCAGACCTCTGAGGGCATCCCCTCCGGGGTAAATGGGTTACACCTCACTTCACGGTGCCCATCTCCCTTCAGTGCCCTCAGGGGGCATTTCTGCCAACCCCGCCACCTCGGTGCTTTGGGGCGCAGAGGTCCCCAGCGAGTTCTAGTTCGGTTGTTCCCTGCCGGTCTCCCGTTTCAGGGCACCAAATTGGCTACTCAAGTTATGTCAGAGCCCAGTCTCGAGAGGCTGGTTTTCTTAGTACGAAGTCTTTTCGGGGTAAGACGGATCTGAGGACCATCATTATCTTCAAAAAGGCTGCGTGAGGGCAGTCCCCTTCGGGGGGAAGTGTTCGACACCTCATGACACGGTGCTCATTTCCTTTCGGTGCCCTCAGGGGGCCATTTTGCCAATCCTGCCACCTTGTGTGCTTCGGGACGCAGTGGTCTCCAGTGAGCCTATATCTCAGTGTCCGCCTGGAAACGTAGCCGCACTGGGATGCTCGCCCCCTCTACGCAGGGTCTCAGAGCAATCAATTTGGCTGTTCCCTGCCGGTTCGCCGTTTCAGGGCACCAAATTGGTTGCCTGAGTAATACCAGAGACCAGTCTCGAGAGGCTGGCTCTCTTGGCCTCAGAGGGAAAGTGGTTAACACCTCCCTATACGGTGCTCATTTTCCTTCAGGGCCATCAGGGAGCCGTTCTGTGGTGGAGCCGTTCTGTGGTGGAGATCATATCGAGGTGCAGACTTGGCTGAGGCTGTGTCTGTACACGGTTTCCCTGATCGTTCTACTCCCGGGAGTTCTGGAGAGCAGAGTTATGGAAGTATGGGTTTGGCCTCTGAGGGGGCCCAACTCGTAGACTCAGGTCTCTCAACTGAGGTTGTAAGACCATGCTAACTCCAGAGCTCCCTGCACAAGGAAACTGGCAGAATCATCAGCGGGATCCAGTTACTGCCCGGCTGGTAGAGTGCTGGAATTCTGCAGAATCGATTCTCTGCAGGGTTATTCCCCTCCACTCTAAGGGTTTACGTGGCGGCCTAGCTGCTTACCACGCACCTTTGGGTGGTATCTTTGGGGAGAAACCCATTGGTGTTTCCTGTGTGGTGCGTCGGATCAGGAGTATGGCGGCTTTGGAAGCCTTTTTATAGGGGTATCCCTACAAGAGATCTGTGATGCGGCGGGCTGGTCCTTTCCACACACATTCATCAGGTTTTACAACCTAGATTTGGGCTTCACCCCTGGGTCCCAGTTGCTTTGTCTTAGTTGTGCTCGCCTGTTTTCACACAAGACAGTCACTGGTCAGTATGGCTGCGTGGGTATAAACGTTCCCACAGCGTCCTTCTCGACGCAACGCGAGTTCCCTTGAAAGGGAACGTCTCGGTTATGACTGTAACCTTAGTTCCCTGAAGAGGGAACGAGACGTTGCGTCACCCTGCCATACTTCCGGCATGCCTGTGATTGACTTGCTTCGGCCTATCAGAAGCTGACGTTGTTTGGTCTGGGTTTGCTTTATAGTTTCCTGGTCATGACGTCACCCACCTTCCGTCACGCCATTGGACTGATTTCATAGGTGCTTCACGACTCAATTACGCAGAGCGTTCCCACAGCGTCATTCTCGACGCAACGTCTCGTTCCCTCTTCAGGGAACTAAGGTTACAGTCGTAACCGAGACGTTCTTCATTTATTTATTTCTTTTACACACACACAAAAAAAATTAATTAGCCAGGGACTTCTGGTTACATATTGAGGTTTCCGCCCAAGCATAAATACAGGCATAGAATGGTGCGTAAAACAAATTCATAAGGAAAACTGTAAAAAACAAATCGGCTCCATTGCGGATTCCAAGTAATCAAGGGCTTCCATTTAAAGGGCTACTTCACTCAAAAATGAAAATTCTGTCATTAATTACTCACCCTCATGTCGTTCCAAACCTGTAAGACATTCATTCATCTTCAGAACACAAATGAAGATCTTTCAAATGGAGAGATCAAGTCAAGTCATCTTCATTTATATAACGCTTTTCACAATACAGATTGTTTCAAAGCAGCTTCACAGTGATAATAGGAAAGGGTTGTGTTTACATTGGTTCACAGTGTTATGTTATAAACATTTGTTCTGTGATATTTGTTTAGCACTTTTTGAAAGGCAGGTTAAAAAAGACTTGATTTTTTTTATTATTATTTTTTTTTTATTATGACTTTAATAATTATGCCCTTTGAAGGTTATTGGACATTGTGAAATTTGTGCTTTAAGTTTGTGACAAGCACATAAAAATTATTACTTTTTCATTGGAGTAATAATAAAGAAGCTGTCCTACATTCATTAGTCTCACTGTGTTGTGCTTGGAAAACTGCAACATCACCAAAAAAAAAAAAAGAAAAATTAATAATTATATTTTAATATTTTTAAGAAATTAATAAATGTATAGGCATCAGTATCGGTATCAGCGAATACCAGAAAAAAAGTATCGGTACTCGGTCCTTAAAAAATGGTATCGGTGCATCCCTGCATAAAAGCATTAATTACAATAAAGATTAATTAAGATTATCAGGAGTCAGATGACAACTCACTTCTTCCATGCATTTACAAGGCCAAGAGGAAGAGGAGTGGACAGAACAGGAAATTATGTTGGCTCATGATGACTCGTATAATTCAGGCATCTATATCAGGTATATAAAATAAACAATTTTTTGTGAATTATAACAATATATGTATTTAACAGTACACTTTGTATACCTGTTACACATACACATAAATGATAATGCACTTTCATTATCAGATAGATTATTTTTTTTCACTCCTAAGCGGTCCTCCTTCAGTCTTGCCTACTTCTTATTGTAGGTTTTGTTTTTGTTTCCTCTTGTTCAGTCAGATGGGGCATGTACAAGGGGTGTGTTAAACAGCCCTTGGGTTGCTTTAGAGTGCTCATAAATGGCGCACGTCTTCTTTTTTTTTTTCTTCCTTCATGACATGGCGGGCCAAATCAAATTACATCAAACCCTAATCAAACCCTAGTTTGGGCATCTCTGTTCTTGGGTATCCCGTGATGACATCCTGGACCCCTCCTTACTCACCGAATTCCATCAGAACCACCCTAATCGTCCAGCACCCAGGGGCCGAGGTCGTCCACGTTGCCATCCTCGGAGGTCTTCAGGAGCAGCCCCTGGAGGAGGGGGTATTGTCACAGAACCAGCCAACACCACAACACCAGATCCCCTCACTCCACCCATATGATCTCAATCAACAGAATTAATCAAGGACTCTTTATAAACCAGGACTTCACAAACACTAACTGTCTGGTCTTGTCAATGTTATGTTGCTCTTTGTGGACTGTGAATACTTCATCATCATCATCATCAACATCATCATCATCATTGTCGTTTTCTCCTGTGGCTCGCTCAAGATACAGACTTTCTGCTCAAGATTTCAAGTCAAGTCACCTTTATTTAAATAGCGCTTTTTATAATGTAGATTGTGTCGAAGCAGCTTTACATTGATAACTGGTACATAATTTTGGCTGCACAGCAGCTCTTAAAGAATAGTGTCAATGCAGGCAGATCAGAAGCACTGTTGATTAAATGTCAAGAATACTGTTGAATATCAAATGTCAAGTCAAATGTCAAGTGTCCCCAACTAAGCAAGCCAAAGGCGACAGCGGCAAGGAACCCAAACTCCATCAGGTGACATCAGGTGGCAAACAGGTGGCAAACAAGTGGCAAATAGGTGTTAAAATGGAGAAAAAAACCTTGGGAGAAACCAGGCTTAGTCAGGGGGCCAGTTCTCCTCTGGCGAACAGTGCTTTGTTACGAATCAGGTTGCTATCATAAGTCTGATAGGATCGCAACAATCAAAGTGTTTATTTCAGTTCCATCCAGTTGAGGATCGTATTCATCACGGCGGTATGGACGGTTTGTTGAACTGTGCTACTGGCTGTCGTGTCGATGAGGCCTTCACAACGGATGATCTAGTTGACTCGATCTCTGCTGATACTTCAGGGCTGCGTTGTGGTCATGTCCAGTTGAGGATCGTATTCATCACGCCGGTATGGATGGTTTGTTGAGGAACTGTGCTACTGGCTGTCGTGTTGATGATGTCTTCACAATGGATGATCTAGTTGACTCGATCTCTGCTGATACTTCAGGGCTGCGTTGTGGTCGTGTCCTTGTCCTTGGTCTCAGCTGGATACGGCCCGGATCATGAACGCATGAACTAACTGTTCTGCATTTTTCATTGAGAGCATATGTGACCAGTCACGGAAAGTAGGGACACAAGTCGGTTCTGGGGCATTTTGAGTTATTCACAGATTCTGAAAGTGTAGTCTCCAAGCACATGGAAATCTGATAATATTTGGAGAAGTTGTGGCCATTTGAAGGTAGGCACTCAAGAAAGCTCTATAGGGAGAAAAACGCCTCTAAAGTTGCAGTTCTCACCTGTTCTCACCTGCTGGGAGTGACAATAGGGCTCATTTACATCTCATTTAGATAAGCCATACCCCCTGTAAAGCTTCCCTCTGTAAAGCTGCATGGACCACATACTATTAATAATAAAGGATAATGTGCATTGTAAATGTCAGTAAATTATCTTTTTTGACTTTTATAAAAATGATTTAGAGGCTGAAATATGTGAGTTTTATCTTTTTATAAAACTTTTTTGGTCAAAACTCTATTTGAATTTGTGCATTGTAGATAACATGCTGCAAGACACTCCTTTAAAATCTGCCCATCATTTTTAATGTTATTATTTTAATGTTTATGTAAAGAAAAAGTACATATTGATGCTAATTTTATTAGTTATTTGCTGGTTTTCCACATAAAACTTGGTGAATTGATTTCATTGTGTAGCATTAGGACTTTTTGAACAGGATTCTGTGATAACCGTGATCATTTTGGTCACTATAATCATGAAATGATTTTTATCTTCTCACCTGAGAAGACAAAAGAATCACATAATAATGACCTGAAATGACTTGCATAATAATGAGGCCTTTCAGTCAGGTAGGCTGTGATAAAAACCCTTTGTGATGTGATCATGTCTCAAGCTCATCATGGTGTATATCAAACATACAGAAAAAACAGCAATACTGATAAATATAATTACAATTTAAAATAATGGTATTATATACTTTAAAATATAGCCTAATGTATTTCTGTGATGCAAAGTGTCTGAACAATGTTACCTCTATGGCATTTCATATAGGCTTTTAGCTTAAAAGCATGCACATTTGGAGAAATATTGATGGATTCTCATATGTTTGTCAATTTTCTATACAGAGGAGTAATATTTCTTCAATATTTTTTATTACTATGAGCGCTGGTGTTTCCAATTCATACTTGCAGCCGGAGGGCGCTTTGTGCACCTTTAGTCCACAAATACCTGCTAAAGAAGAATAGGCGATCCAGGAACTAACTGAACTAACAGAGGCCAGAGATCACTAAATATGGCTATTCAAAACACTTTTCAAGACAATAAATACACGATTGAGATGATGTCTGCATGTATTGATTGAATTTGCCCCTGAATAGCGCTCGTTCCGTGGGCGTGGCCGCATTAGCGGATAATGAGCTGAATCACAGACTTCTAACATGGCTCTCTTTTCATGCAGATTACATAAACACAGAAGGTTTGTCTTCGATTTGACTTACACGATTTAAAACCTGACATTTCAATGTTTTTTCAGACATGAGTATAATTTTTTTGTGATTAGTATTCAGAAGTTAGTTAATTTTCTATCAGATTAAACTTCGTTCAGAGGGAGATGACAGATCACGAATCATGTTTTCTTTATTTTACAAAAAGCACAACATTGTGTTTTTACTCTGAGTGTACACAAATAAAAGAAGACATTCTATAGTTTCAATTGATATATTACTTATGTCTCTATGACAAAAAATGACGGAGTATTTTAAGTCTGTTTTGCTGCAATGTGAAAAAAATCCTGCAAAATGTGCCGGCGCGTTACCCGACTCCAGAGAGATAATGTCTTATTATGCCGCTTTCATCGTCTTCAGAATCAGTGAGCGCTTGTTCATAAGCATCCGGCTTGTCGAAGAAGTACCTCAAAACATTTTCGGTGTAACGGCCACGGTTCTTCATTGAATTTTGATATCAGCTAGAGCCGGCCAGAGCGCTGCATAATAAGTAGCCACGCTTCCCAGTATGGAAATACACACAGACAATGACACGCCCCTACTGAGTGCTAGAATCTCCGAAAAACAAGCTGATTTCAACCTCAAAATGTACGCTTTTAAATATACCAAAACTGCTATCTCAAACACGTAAAGGCTTCTTCATGATCTCAACTAACAGATTCTGCAAAAAAATGAAAATCACCAATTTTGAAAAAAAATGCTTCTTTCTCATTTTGCTCGAGAGTTGTGCTGCCGACTTGTGTCCCTGGTTTCCGTGACGGGTCACATATGTCATAGTTTAGATATATTTTTAAGATGGAAGAATGCGGTTTTACAGATGCTAGTAACATGGCCTTCAAATGAAAGATTGGTATCAAAGAGCACACCCAGGTTCCTAGCTGACGACGAAGACTTAACAGAGCAGCCATCAAGTGTTAGACAGTATTCTAGGTTATTGCATGAAGAAGTTTTCAGTCCAAAAATTTGAATCTCTGTTTTTTCTGAATTTAGTAGTAGGAAATTACTGGTCATCCAGTTTTTTATATCAGCTATACATTCTGTTAATTTAGCAAATTGGTAAGTTTCGTCAGGGCACGAAGAGATATAGAGCTGAGTATCATCAGCGTAACAATGAAAACTAACGCCATGCTTCCTAATGATATCTCCCAAGAGTAGCATGTACAGAGTGAAAAGCAACGGTCCTAGTACTGAGCCTTGCGGTACTCCATATTTAACTTGTGATTGATATGACATCTCATCGTTTACTACTACAAACTGACAACGGTCAGATAAGTATGATTTGAACCATGCCAATGCAATTCCACTAATGCCAACATCGTTTTCGAGTCTATTTAGAAGAATATTGTGATCAATAGTGTCAAATGCAGCACTAAGATCCAGTAACACTAATAGAGAGATACAACCACGATCTGATGATAAGAACAAATCATTAGTTACTCTAATGAGAGCAGTCACAGTACTATGGTACGGTCTAAATCCTGACTGGAAATCCTCACAGATACTATTTCTTTCTAAAAAGGAACATAGTTGTGATGAAACTGCCTTTTCTAGTATTTTTGACAGAAAAGTGAGATTTGAAATTGGCCTGTAATTGACAAATTCTCCAGGATCAAGTTGTGGTTTTTTAATAAGAGGTTTAATAACAGCCAGCTTAAAAGTTTTTGGTACGTATCCTAGTGATAAAGATGAATTAACAATATTAAGAAGAGGATCTATGACCTCTGGAAGCATCTCTTTCAATAGCTTAGTCGGTATAGGGTCTAACATACATGTGGATGATTTTGATGATTTAACAAGTTTAGACAATTCTTCCTCTCCTAAAGCAGTAAATGAATTGAATTTTTCTTCAGGGACACTACAATGCACTGTCTGATACAATACTGTAGTAGACGGTTGCATGGTTATAATTTTTTCTCTAATATTATCAATCTTGCAAGTAAAGAAGTTTATAAAGTCATTACTGCTGTGCTCTTTGGAAACATCAGAAGTTGAAGCTTTATTTCTTGTTAATTTAACCACTGTATCAAATAAATACCTAGGGTTGTGTTTATTTTCTTCTAAAAGTTTTGAAAAATAGGCAGATCTAGCCGTTTTTAAGGCCTTTCTGTACTCAATCATTCTCTCTCCACGAAATGCGAAATACTTCGTTTTGTTTTCTTCCAGCTGCGCTCAATTTTTCTAGCTGCTGTTTTTAGGGCCCAAGTGTGCTCATTGTACCATGGCGTTGGATTAATTTCCTTAATCTTTTTTAAAAGCAAAGGAGCAACTGAGTCTAATGTGCTGGAAAAAACAGAGGCAATAGTTTCTGTTGCAACATCGAGGTCTTCTAAGCTGTCTGGTATGCTAAGGCGATGAAACTGATCAGGAAGATTATTTATAAAGCGATCTTTAGTGGTAGAAGTGATGGTTCTACCATATTTATGGCAGGGAGGCAGTTTAGCCTCTTTAACTAAATGTAGTATACACAAGACTAGATAATAATCTGAGATGTCGTCACTCTGCTGCAGAATTTCAACGGCATCAATATCGATTGCATGTGACAATATTAGATCTAAAGTATGATTACGACAATGAGTGGGTCCTGACACGTGTTGTCTAACACCAATAGAGTTTAGAATGTCTGTAAATGCCAATCCCAATGAGTCTTTTTTATTATCTACATGGATATTAAAATCACCAACAACAAGGACTTTATCTGCAGCTAGTACTAATTCTGATAGAAAATCGGCAATTTCTTTGATAAAGTCTGTATGGTGTCCTGGTGGCCTGTATACAGTAGCCAGCACAAATGTCAACTTACATAATGTTACGTAAAGCACCATCACTTCGAAGGAATTATATTTGAAAGACTTCTGGCTGATACTGTAAATATTACTATAAATTACAGCAACACCTCCCCCTTTGCCTTTCTGTCGAGGATTGTGTCGATAATCATAACCTTGAGGGCTAGACTCATTTAAAGTATTGTAATCGTCCGGTTTTAGCCTGGTTTCTGTCAAACATAGCACATCTAGATTATTGTCTGTGATAATATCGTTTACAATAAGTGCTTTTGAAGAAAGTGATCTAATATTTAACAACCCAAGCTTTATCATTTGTTTATCATTATTATCTCTTTTTTTATTTGTTGAACATCAATTAAATTTTTACCATTAAATGGGTTTGGAAGTTTTTGGTTTTTACTAATTCGGGGTACAGACACAGTCTCTATGTGATAATATCTAGGTGCGAGAGTTTCTATGTGTTGGGAATTATCTGACTTCTGTAACGTGAGGCAGCTAGCAGACGGTCGGTTTAGCCAGTCTGTCTGCTTCCTGACCTGGGCCCCAGTTTGTCATGTTTTAGTTCTAAGACTATGTGCCATATTACTAGAGAGAAGAGCAGCACCATCCCGAGAGGGATGAATACCATCTCTTTTCAACAGGTCAGGTCTGCCCCAAAAACTTTTCCAATTGTCTATGAAACCTATATTATTCTGCGGACACCACTTAGACAGCCAGCCATTTAGTGATGATAATCTGCTAACTATCTCATCACTCCTATGAACAGGAAGGGGACCAGAGCAAATTACTTCTCCTGACATTGTACTTGCGAGTTCACACACCTCTTTAATGTTAATTTTAGTGATCTCCGACTGGCGAAGTCGAACATAATTTGTGCCGACGTGAATAATAATTTTAGAGTATTTACGATTAGCATTAGCCAGCACTTTTAAATTTGCTTTGATGTCAGGTGCTCTGGCTCCCGGCAAACATGTGACTATGGTGGCTGGTGTCTCTATTTTCACGTTCCGTGTAATAGAATCGCCAATAACTAGGGCACTTTCAAAAGGATTCTCAGTGGGTGCGTCACTGAGTGGGCAGAACCTGTTTGATGTTCTTATTGGAACAGAAGAGTGGTGTTTTCCGCGGCAAGGCCGCCTCACCGTTACCCAAGTGCCCTGCTGCGCGGGCTCTACAGCCGGAACCGAACAATGTACAGAGTTCACTAAGCTAGTCGCATCCAAAACAGTATCTGAAGCCCCTGCATTCTTACTATCCTCGATTAAAGTTTTCTCTAATTCTGAGATTCTCTCTGTCAGCCTGACTATTTCCCTACATTTATGACATGTAAATCCCTTGTTGCTGACAGAGAGAGATATACTGAACATGTGACAAACTGAACACGAAATAACACTGGGAAAGGATGACATGACTCACCGTGTTTGTAGACTGATCCGAGTTACCACAGCTGTTTGATGAATGCGTTGAAAAAGGAGCGTGCGAGACTGATGACAAGTTAACAAGCTAGCGAGATGCAAATGCGTTGTAACAGCGATTTAGATTCAAAGATTACAAGCTAGCGATGTCAGTTTAATGTGGTAGGCAATAATAATAATATAAGCAACAATGAATAAAAGTAAGAGATTCAGTAAAAGTAAGAGAAAACAAAGCTATACGGAGACGCAAAACACCAGCAGCGAGGCAGAGGCAGACAGGAGCAATCGAGCAGGAGCAATGCAAGCTAAGTGTCTTACCTGTTGTTGATTCTGCATTTTTGAAAATAAACCTTTTGAACTGTGAATTCTGAGTCTCCTCTTCTGTGGTGTGTGACATATACAATGTTTTAATCCAATGAATGAATGATTTTCCAAAACAAATTTTTCTAATGTTGCAAAAATAAAATTCCAGCTGACTTTGTCGAATGCTTTTTCCGCATTTAGTGATACTACAATTATTGCATGTTGTGGTTTGCTGATATTCATGATATTAAATAAGCGGCGAATGTTGTCTGATGAGTGACGTCCTTTAATAAAACTTGTTTGATCTGGGTTAATAAGACTTGAGATGACTGTTTCTAATCGTGAGGCTAAGGTTTTACTAATTATTTTCATGTCAGTATTGATAAGGGATATTGCTCTGTTACTTGTGCATAATTATGGATCTTTTCAAATCAAATCTTCATCTGATTTGAGGCATTAGATTTGTTGAATATTGAACTAATAACTGTATTGAAGTCACCCCATATGATTACAGTTGATTGTGAAAAATCTGATAATTGAGAAAAAAAGTGGGGAAGTTGTCATTAATGTTTGGTCCATAAATATTGGCAATAGTAATATTGTTATTGTTAATGGTAGAAATAATAATAATACATCTGCCCTCTGTGTCAGCTATTGTTTTATCGATGGTAAATGTTAGGTTCTTTTGTATGAGGGTGGCTACTCCTCTCTTCTTTGAGCTATAAGAGGAGAAGATATGAGAATTGTGAGGTTTGAAGTTTCTTGTGTTCAGATTCTAGTAGATGAGTTTCTTGCAACAGACATATGTCCGCGTTAAAGTGATTTAATATGGATCTTTTAATCGGTGAATTAATGCCTCGGACATTCCAGATAATAAATTATCCCCTTTTTTTCTTTCCATTTTAGGATAGATGGTATTGTACATTATTAACGTGATATTCTATTGTAGATTGTTCATATGTGCTATGTTCAGTAAAAGGTGATATGGCATCATATAACATTTAACATACAGTATAACACATTTTAGAGAGTAAATGGCATACACTGAAGTTGGTGAAAAACATGTTTATCAAGTGCGAGTTTCAGACATTTAATCTTTATGCATAGCTGATCGGTGACCTAATGATCTAGCATTGTCTGATGTTAAGACCAAGTGGTATCAGAGTCTCTGTAAAGTTGTCCGTTTGTGTACAATTTGTCGACGTTGAGATTCACTCGTTTTCCTTCTTTTCGATGCGGTTTCATTATTGGGATAAGTTTATTTACAAAGGTAGCAGAGGACAGATGCAATAAGCAGGTGAGTTGATGAGAGATACAGTTGTGTTCAAAACAATAGCAGTCCAACATCACTAACCAGATCAATCACTGTTTTTTGGTAGAAATTATATTTCTACATGGCAAATATTTTACTAATAGGTTTAGTACAGTGTTTCCCAACCCTGTTCCTGAAGGGACACGAACAGTACATGTTTTGGATGTCTCCCTTATCTGATCCATATATTTCTAGTCTTGGAGTTTCTACTAACGAGCTGATGAGTTGAATCAGGTGTGTTTGATTAGGAGGAGTTGGAAAATGCATAGTGTTGGTGTGCCTCCAGGAACAGGGTTGGGAAACACTGGTGTAGTAGAGTAATAGAAAACCAACAGACCCAACAGTCATGACATGCATGCTGCTGATTGTGTAATTTAATCATTAATTGAAATGGGTGTGTTCAAAATATCAGTGTGGAGTTCAATTAGAAATTAATCAATTTGAATTAATTCTGTGAAAAAACTGATGTCAAACAAATGGCCCTTATTTAAGGACAAAGGCAGCAAATGTTGTACTGTGAGTAAATCGGGTCGTTCCAGACATTGTTTAGAAGAACAGCGTACTTTGATTAAAAAGTTGATTAGAGAGGGGAAAACATATAAAGAAGTGCAGAAAATGATAGGCTGCTCAGCTAAAATGATATCCAATGCTTTAAAATAGCAACCAAAATCAGAAAGACATGGATGTAACGATTGAGACAAATCAGATACAATTATTGGTTAGTTAACCAATAGTTTTAAGCTCACTCTGGGGTCTGTCCCCTTCCCCCGGGAAGTTCTCAGCTACAAGTTTATTGCGCCGAGGAATGTGGCTGCCGCATGGAGAGCAGAGAAGAGACACAGAAAATCTGCATCTTTCCTGCATTTTCCACACAGAACACAGCCTCTATGGCATTAATGTATAGACAGACTGTGATATAAATGAATCCTTCCCAGGAAATGGTATCCATTATTACTGTTGTTGTATTGTACTCATTGTATTTACAGGTTTTATGATTATTAAATGTTATGACCTGCAAGGTAACTTCAATTATGCCATGTTTGGTGTCTATGCGTTTGTATCGAGCAGATTTAAATGCTTGTGTATGCGGTATGTCCATACCTGCACAAGACATAAGTATTACGAGAAGCTTTAATATTTCCTCTTCAAAGCTCAGCCAGTTTAATCTTACTTGGTCATAAAAGCCCTGACAAGGGGGTGTGTGTCACCCGGAAATACAACATCTTCATTGGCCCCCATCATTCCGAAGAGGTTGGACTTTGACCAGAGGTTAAAAACCAGCGAACAGTTCCACTCCCTCTTCTTCCTTGCTTCTGGACCACCGAACAGGTCTCCTTGCGGCCGGGCTCTCTAGGCCCGGCCGCAAGGCTGGTAGGCCCCCGGCCTACAACACCCAGCCATGTGCTCATCACCCAACAGACTGGCAACCACTTCAGAGATAACCTCAAGATTTATCCTCAACCTGCAGATCCGACGCTCCTCAGCCTAAAGGCATCTTGCAAGTATCGTACATTTTAATGCTAAACAGCGATTTAGTATTGATTTGTAAGACTCACCTTTGCTATTGCTAAAAGAAACTGATGAGTCCTTTCCAGAGTGTCTTTGACTTTCCTATAGCTCTAGTAACAGTACCTCTTCCGGTTCAACTCTATCATTACTCATTCTGACCTACATATGTGTGTGACCCTTTATGTTATGTTATGTTATGTGTTTGCTAGTTTAGTTATGTGTTTGTGAGTTAGTTAATAAAGATTGTGCACAATACATGTTTGGTTCTGACTCCATCTGCTAATGAATTGCCTCTTAAGTGATATAGACCCGAACCTATGCTCTAAGTAGCACGGTGCGATAAGAAGGTTATTTTTCCATAACCTGGAAATGAACATTTCTTAGAATTATTAAACAATCAACACTAAGTGTTCCCTGGACAACAGGTTAATTGATTGTAATATTAAGATTAATGTAGCTATATCCAGTAAATCTGATTAACCGATTTACATATTCATAATTAATCATAATTGATAAATCATATTGAGTTATGAATAATTATTAATATTTCCCCTTTTGAGTTAAATCGCTACATGGAAGAAAATGGAAAACGTCTCGGTTATGTATATAACCTTAGTTCCCTGAATAGGGAAGGAGACGCTGCGTAGTCGCTATGGGAACGCCTCTGCGTGATGTAGTCATGAAGCACGTATGAAATCTGTCCAATCGGGAGACGGAACGTCATAGGCAGGTGACATCACTGACCAGGAACTATAAAGCCGGCCCGAAAACACTCACATTCAGCTTCTGAAATACTGAAGCAAGTCGCTTACGGGCATGCCGGGAGTATGGCAGGGCGACGCAGCGTCTCGTTCCCTATTCAGGAATTAAGGTTATATACATAACCGAGACGTTCCCTTTCAAGGGAACTCGCGCTGCGTAGTCGCTATGGGAACGACAATCCCAACGTCGCCATATGAGCAAGTGACCGTTTGTGTGAAGCCGAAGCTCACAACTCACAGTAACACCTGCGCCCCTGGAGTGGAGCCGAGGTCTAGTTCATAGAACCTCACAAATGTATGCGGTGAGGACCAGCCTGCTGCATCACAAATGTCACTTAGGGAAACCCCTGAAATTAAAGCCTTGGAGGCAGCCATACTCCGGGTCGAATGAGCCCTAACAGCCAAAGGTGAAGGCTGTCCAACTGACTCATAAGCAAGTGAGATAGCCTCGACCACCCACTTGCTCATTCTCTGCTTGGATGCTGGGAGACCCTTCCTAGGTGCTCCGAAACATATAAACAGCTGTTCAGCTTTTCACCACATGGCAGCTCTGTGGATATAAGCATCCAGTGCCCTGACCGGACACAGCAGGTTAAGCTTTTCCTGGTCCGAAGACGTAAAAGGAGGAGGACAGAAAATCTATCCTGCAGGAACTCCAGTACTGCGCTAACCAGGCAGTTAACTGGATCCCACTGATGATTTTCACACCAAGAAGTGAATAATCTCCACTTCAAGGCGTAGAGTTTCCTCATGGAGGGAGCTCTGGACTGGAGTATGGTCTCAACAACCTAGGTTGAGAGACCGGAATCTATGAGCTGTGCCCCCTCAGAGGCCACGCCCACAGCTTCCATAACTCCGGGTGGGGGTGCAGTATTAGACTGCCCGCCTGAGAGAGAATGTCCTTCCTGATCGGGATCTCCATCGGAGACCCGTCGAGGAGAGATACCAGGTCCGAGAACCACACTCGGGATGGCCAGAATGGGGCCACTAATAACAGACAGGCCCTGTCCCGGCGAACTCTCTCCAGAACTCCCGGGAGCAGTGCAATCGGGGGAAATGCGTACAGCGGTAGCCTCTGCCACGGCTGTACCATAGCATCCAGCCCAAGAGGTGCTGGGTTTGACATCGAGAACCACAGTGGACAGTGAGTCGTCTCTCGAGATGCAAACAGATCCACTTGGGCTTCGCCGTAGTTCTCCCATAAGAGCTTCACCACCTCAGGGTGAAGTCTACATTCCCCGGGCCTCGGCCCCTGCCTCGACAGGATGTCTGCTCCCACATTCAGGTCCCCTGGGATCTACACTGCTCTGAGGGAGAGCAGTTTCTCTTGGGGCCAGAGGAGGATCTGATTCACCAGCTTGTATAAGGGGCGTGACCTCAGACCCCCCTGATGATTTATATATGAGACCACCGATGTGTTGTCTGATCGAACTAACACATGATGGTCCCTGAGGTCTGGGAGGAAATATTTCAGTGCTAGAAATACCGCCATCATCTCCAGGCAGATTATGTGCCACGAAAGATGATGGTCCTGCCACAGACCTCGAGTCGAGCGACCACTCATGATTGCTCCCCAGCCCGTGAGGGATGCATCTGTCGTTAGCGTGACGCGACGACTGAGAGCCCCCAGCACAGGTCCCTGGGACAGAAACCAAGGTTGCTTCCATATGACTAGAGCACGTAAGCATCGCAGCGTGACTCTGATCATACGAAACGGATTCCCCCTCGGTGAGAACCCCTTGATTTTGAGCCACCACTGAAGTGGTCTCATGTTCAGCAGGCCAAAAGGTATCAAGTTGGACGCTGCTGCCATAAGACCTAACAGTCTCTGAAACTGTTTGACAGTGAGTGACTGGCCTAGCTTTATGTCTGAGACGGTAGTGAGGATTGATGTTATACGAGCCGGAGATAGACGGGCGCGCATAGTCACCGAATCCCATACCAAGCCTAGATAAGTGGTCCCCAGAGCTGGAGAAAGCACACTTTTCTTTGCGTTTAGTCTCAACCCCAACCTTCTCATGTGAGCGAGAACAACATCTCGATGTTGAACCGCCATCTGCTCTGATTGATCCAGAATCAACCAATCGTCTATGTAGTTCAATATGCATACTGCATACGCAAGTGCATCAGAGCTGCGTCTACACATTTGGTGAAGGTGCGGGGTGACAGTGCTAGGCCGAAGGGAAGAATCCGATATTGGAATGCTTCGCCCCCGAAAGCAAACCTTAGGAACTTCCTGTGATGCGGGAGGATTGATACATGGAAGTATGCGTCTTTTAGATCTATCGTCACAAACCAGTCCTCGGACCTGATTTGTGACACGATATGTTTGATTGTCAGCATTTTGAACTTGAGCCTTGCTACCGTTCGATTCAACTGACGAAGATCTAAAATCGGACGCAATCCCCCATCTTTCTTTGGCACAATGAAATAGCGGCTGTAAAACCCTGACTCCCTGCTGGGAGGAGGAACCCTTTCTATAGTTTCCTTTCGCAAGAGCGTCTCTACTTCCGGGGCCTACCACCGTGGGCAGGACCCCATTGAGTCGGGGTGGGCGTGTTCTGAACTGAATCGCATACTCCTTTTCTACTGTGTGCAGGACCCATTGAGATACTTTTGACAGATTTTTCCACTCTGACAAAAAATCTACTAAGGTAACCAGCCTCTCGAGGCTGGCCTCTGGTGGAATATGGGCAGCCAGCACAGTGCCCTGAAACGGAGCCCCGGCAGGGAACAACTGACTTGGCTGCAGAGAGAGCGCGCCACCCTCGGGTGACACGCGGGGAACTACTGCGCCCCGGCATTGCGGTGGGGTTGGCAGAGTGCCCCCCTGAGGGCACCGAAGACAAGCGGGCACCGTAGAGAGAGGTGAATGCCGCTTGACTCCGGAGGGGACCACCCTCAGGATCCTGACTGTTCTGGCATCAGGATTTCTTAGACAAAGCCCTCTTAGCGGCAATGACGGCCCTCAGATCCATCTTGCCCTTCGAAGGCTTTGCCTGAGAGGGTTTTCCCGCATCCCAGCTCCTCGGAGGGGGAGTATGTGTAGCAACGCTCTGCTTCTGGTGTCGTCTATATTGCGAGGAGCTCGTACTCAGCTTTGGCTGCTCCCGCCCAGCAGCCGAAGGGACTTGGGTACTGCGGGGAAGAAACTGCTGCAATGCGGCAGACTGTTTCTTCGCCTCCTGAAAACCTCTCGGTGACGTATGTTATAGCGTCACTGAAGAGGCTCGAAGGATTGAGTGGGGCATCAAGGAGAAACGTCTTATCTCTGTCTTTAATCTCGGCGAGATTAAGCCACAAATGCCGCTCTGTGGCCACCAGGGCTGCCATAGAGCGGCCAACTGACTTGGCCATCTCCTTGGTGGCACGGAGGGCTAAATCGGCAGAGAGATGCAACTCCTGAATGAGGTCTGCACCCACTTCATCACTTTCCCCCAAGTCCTTCAGCAGGTCAGCTTGGTATGCTTGCATGATGGACATAGTGTGCAAGCACGCCGCAGCTTGACCTGCTGCCGAGTACGCTTTGCCCACTAGCGCTGATGTTGTCTTCAGTGGCTTAGTGAGCAACGTCAGGGCTTTAAGGGACGATGCTGCCTACGGAGAGAGATGGCTCGCAAGCGACTCTTCCTGGCATTGCCCCGTACCCGTGTTTCCTCAAACCAACCACATTGCTGTAGATGGAAGTCTGAGGTGTGTAAACACGGGTAGACACTGGTCTCTTCCACGACCTCCACACCTCGGTGTGGAGGTCGGGAAAAAAACGGTAGTGCCCGACGTGGAGGCTGAGCAGACCTAGATGGTAGATGGTTCATCTAGTTTGCTTTTTACATGCTGCTCTTGCTTCTCGGCTGGCCAGTCGATGTTTAACTTGGCGACAGCGCCAGAAAGCACCTCCATGAGCTCCTCGCTCGCGGGAGATTGAAGTGGCGAGTCTTCAGATTCTCCCGTTGCCACGCTGACAACATCCAGCTCCTCAGAACTAGACGCCATCAGCGTGACTGTATCCACCGGAGCGGAAGAAACCGCAATGCGTGCTTCCTGCCTCTGGATAGATACATTGGATACAGCAGGTGAAGGCAGAGATAAGGCTGGGCCCGTCTCTAACCCCTCTGTTACATCCATTTGCGAACCCCAGGACATGAGGCGCTGCCCTGCCTCAGCAGAAGCGGGATGCGATCCCTGAGGGACGCGAGCCGAGCCAGGGCCCTCGAAGAGGGTCCGGCGAGAGCGCAGCGTTCTCAACGGTAGCTGCTCACAATGCACACAGGCAGCCCCCTCGAGAGCTGCCTGGGCATGCTGCACTCCCAGACAAACAACGCACATTTCAAGTGTATCCCCACCCGGGTTGAAACACGGGCAGGGATGAACACACTTCTTGAACAGTTGTTCGCTCGCCATAGCACAATATATAGTGACAGACAACAATAAATATGACAGACAAGATCACACATAGCGCTTGCTGAAGACACAGAAGCTGAATGTGAGTTTTTTCGGGCCGGCTTTATAGTTCCTGGTCAGTGACGTCACCCGCCTATGACGTTCTGTCTCCCGACTGGACAGATTTCATACGTGCTTCATGACGACATCACACAGAGGCGTTCCCATAGCGACTACGCAGCGCGAGTTCCCTTAAAAGGGAACTACCATTCGAATGGATCGAAGAATAGCCAAAATGGCAAAGACTCAGCCAATGATCAGCTCCAGGGAGATCAAAGAAAGTCTAAACTTACCTATGATCATCCACTGTGAAGGCCTCATCAACACGACAGCCAGTGGCACAGTTCCTCAACAAACCGTCCATACCGGCGTGATGAATACGATCCTCAACTGGATGGAACTGTAATAAATACATTGAATGTTGCAATCCCATCGGGTTTACGTTAGCTACCTGAATCGTAACAAAGCACTGTTCGCCAGAGGAGAACTGGCCCCCCGACTAAGCCTGGTTTCTCCCACGGTTTTTTTCTCCATTTTAACACCTGTTTGCCACCTGATGTCACCTGTTGGAGTTTGGGTTCCTTACCACTGTCGCCTTTGGCTTGCTTAGTTGGGGACACTTGACATTCGATATTCAACAGTGCTGCCTGCATTGACACCATTTTCTTTAAGAGCTGCTGTGCAGCCAAAATTATATACCAGTTATCACTGCAAAGCTGCTTTGACACAATCTGTATTGTAAAAAGCGCTATATAAATAAATACTGTAACAATTAGAAGACGCCTACGTGAAGCCAAGCTAACGGCAAGAAGCCCCCGCAAAGTCCCATTGTTGAAAAAAAGACACGTGCTGAAGAGGTTACAGTTTGCCAAAGAACACATTGACTGGCCTAAAGAGAAATGGCGCAAGATTGTTCTTTTTGGGTCTAGGGGCCGCAGACAGTTTGTCAGGCGACCCCCAAACACTGAATTCAAGCCACAGTACACTGTGAAGACAGTGAAGCATGGTGGCGCAAGCATCATGATATGGGGATGTTTCTTGTACTATGGTGTTGGGCCTATTTATCGGCTTCCAGGGATCATGGATCAGTTTGAGTACATCAAAATACTTGAAGAGGTCATGTTGCCTTATGCTGAAGAGGAAATGCCCTTAAAATTGGTGTTTCAACAAGACAACGACACTTCGGTAAAGTTGGTTTTATATTCGCACATTCGGACTTCTGATAAATTAAGACTTTCCAATAAATGTGCAATAAATTAATGTTTGCGAATTTTAAGCAGCGACATGATAGTGACAACCAACGATTGTCAACTTACAACATTTTTCACAGTCGATCAAAATAGGCAAGTATTGTTTTAATGGCATATTTACTTGTGAATGTCCACTGAATGTCCAATGTAGTGTGATTAACAAGCTATTGAATACGGATGTCTGAATGTGCGAATATAAAACCAACTTTACCGAACTGACAACGACCCCAAACACAACAGTTAACGAGCAGCATCTTGGTTCCAGACCAACAAGATTAATGTTATGTAGTGGCCAGCCCAATCCAATAATTTAATTAAATCCAGTAACCTTAATCCAATAGAAAATTTGTAGGGTGACATCAAAAATGCTGTTTCTGAGACAAAACCAAGAAATGCAGAAGAATTGTGGTGTGTAGTGCAATCGTCCTGGGCTGGAATACCTGTTCACAGGTGCCAGTTTTCACAATCCTTTGCCACATTTCGTTACATTTCTAAACTGCACCCTCTATCCACTCCATGCAACACAGATGTGAAGCAGTTCTAAGAAACCGTGGTTATACAACTAAATATTATGATTCACAAGAAAGCAAAATCTTTAAGCATTTTTCAGTTTATACAGTAAATGTTTGACTTTGTAAAGAAAAATGCAGACGCTATTTTTTTGAACAGCCTAATATTCCTTTTTCTTCACTTTCTGTAAAGTAATAACAAATTTGATCATTTTTTCTACATATTTTGATTTAGAATAAAATGTGCAGTTTTCCCAATGCATTTGTGTGTATTGAAATAAAGGTTATTAAAAGGATTTTGAGCTTTACTTAATTTTTAAAACACTATTATTGCTATGCTATTATTTTGAACATAACTGTAGATCGGTTGCTGGAACTTAGCTTGTCAGTAACTCTTTTCTTTACAGGAGAGGATGTGTTGCAGTCTGGATAAATGAGCAGCCTATGAAGACAGGTGAGGAACATGGAGAGTCAGGTAAGTATCAATGAGACCAGACAATGAGGTGTGTGAAGAGGGCTGGTTAAATAAGGTGAGGTTATAGGCTAGTGCAGGTGTGTCCAATTAGAATTTGGGTGACTGTGCACAAGTAGGTGGAGCTAAAGGATCTGGTGTGGCAGATGGTGTAGTCTCCATGACAGTTACTTTTTATGAAAAGAAATGTGTTATATTACTTTTGCGTTACTTTTTCTCACCTCATCTGATATTCTGTTTAATTTAGCTGGGCTTGCTTGCTTGTTTTTTAATAAAAACAAAAGTTCTAATTTGGGCAAATTGAATGGCCCTTTCACACCAAAAGTGAAATGAATAAGCCTCAGGCTAAAGAAAATGCATATTCACACCTGTACAGTAGAGGGCACAGCTCAAACAAACCTTTCAGCTGTGCTGCCAATCTGGATTAAAGAAGAATAGGATAGAAAGTTATTTCTAAATCTTATTAGTATGGTTGAATTAGATCATTAAAGGTCAGCAGCAAAGACATTGGTTAATAAAGTGAGATTAAATACATAAAGTATATTTGTGTAATTTAATATTATAGGTTTGCATAAAATTCTGATATTGCATTTCTGTTTTTAATTAATTTTGAGGCATACTGAATGATGTTGTGCAAATAAGATGATTAAATGTATATTCACAATTAGTCTAGAACTACAGTAACCACCATCATGTACTCTGCACTTTATTTCTCTCAACATGGGGACAGGAGAGCTGTCAGTCAATAAATGTGAAAAAGTCATTTGCATTACTTATTTGAAAAAATATTTTGTATGTTTTGTTGTAAATTGAAAAAGTAATGCATTACTTTATTAGTTACCTGAAAAAGTAATGATTACGTAACTCAAGTTACTTGTAATGTGTTTCCTCCAACACTGATAACTGTAGCCTCAAACATAAAAGATTTTTGTACAGTTGAGTGGCATCATTTTGATTAAGATTTGCTAATACAAGAAGCTAGAGACTCAGCACATCACAGAAATTTGAGGTTTATATTTAATTTTTTCATCTTGAAAAGTCTCTTGTGACAATCAGCATACTTTTTTTTAAACATTACTGTACAGATAAGAGAACACTCAGTGCAATAAGACAAAGGACATAGGCTTTCTACCTGTCACAGTGCACATTTTACATACAAAGAGATTTACATCGTTACATTTCTAAACTGCACCCTCTGTCCACAAGAGAGTGAATTTCAAACAATCATCTTTTTTGTTGATCTGCAGACAACGTAGCTTGGCACACATACAAATAAACAGGCTACAACATCTCACAACCTTCATATTTTTGAGACTGCAGTCCAAGTGCTACCTCGGTTATTTGTTCTCCTTAATGTCTAATCTGGATCAGGTTACTCAACCTCTTTGACTGCTATGAGGGAAAATAAAATGGACAATCTGTTTCATACTCTCAAACACTATTTCAGCTGTTTTAATAGTTTTATTTCTCCCCCAAATCCAAAACGCCTGTGAACCAGCAACCGGTACACGATAACTTTACCCCTGATAGTCTACAGTCTTTGCGACCTCTCACCCAGTGTGACCCAGTTACAGTGAGCACCGGTCTCCAAGGCAACACATTTTGTACAGGCATCAGTTTCAAACATGGGGGTCAAAGGGAAGAATAAGACAGGGGGATTGGGAGGGAATTTTTTACTAAAAGATCTAAGTACTTTGGCAATGCAATGTTGCATTTGTTGTGCAAATGAATGACCACTTGAACTGATATGAGAGGTTGAGGTAGAGGGAGAACTGTATGTATCCAGTTAGGTAATATGTGGCAAAGGATTGTGGAATTGCAGCTCTCTTGTGTACAGCCTCTTTGTTTATGCAGCCATAATTCCTGTTACCAGACCATAAGGGCTTTCACACTGAATAGTTCTAGGAACTCTTTACTAATAAAACAACTAATTTCTCTCCCGGGCCATGTTACTGGTTGCATTCACACCTGGAATAGGAACTCTGAAGCGGCCGACAGCGGTGCCTTTAAGCACGGCATTTACAAACGCTAAAAAACAGTGGATGGAGGATGACGTGATCGGAGCTGTGTTTGTTGTGTGTCATGGGTTTTGTGATAACAGAGACGGAATTTAAATGCATAATTTTTGCGACTGAAAGAGCGAAAAGTGGGGCTAAGAGACGAAATCTCCTATGACAACTTTCAGTATTACATATTGTGACGGAGAAAAGAATACAACCCTGCAGACAACAGATAAATGCCATTATCACTGTTTTCCATGTTCGTGAAGTAAATATGTTTACACAGCTTTTTAAAAATGCCGGGTGCCGGTGTTTGACATGCGTTTGACCAGCGTTTGACCAGTCAACGTACACTTACATCACTGATAGTTCCTATAGTGCTGGTATTACTCTAAAGTAGGAGCTAATTTAGTTCCCCAAAAAGGAGTTCCTAGAACTAAAATCATTCCAGTGAAATCCAGGTACTTCAGCCAATAGTTCTAGGAAATATGAAAAGGTTCCTCCGGTGCGAAAGCCCCTCATGCGGCCATTGGTACTACATACAATAGCTGAGAGCTATCAAACATTGGTGTGTGTTGCTAATATAGATATTGTGTCTGTCTGAAATTTCCAATCAATCTACTCCATTAAAGGGTTAGTTCACCCAAAAATGAAAATAATGTCATTAATAACTCACCCTCATGTCGTTCTACACCCCTAAGACCTTCGTTCATCTTCGGAACACAAATTTAAGATATTTTTGATTGAATCCGATGGCTCAGCGAGGCCTGCATAGACGGCAATGGTACTTCCTCTCTCAAGATCCATAAAGGTACTAAAAACATATTTAAATCAGTTAATGTGAGTACATTGGTTCTACCTTAATGTTATAAAGCGATGAGAATATTTTTTGTGCTCCAAAAAAACAACGACTTTTTAACAATATCTAGTGATGGCCGATTTCATGACACTGCTTCTTGAAGCTTCGGAGCTTTATGAATCAAATCAGTGGATCGGAGCGCCAAAGTCAGCAGTTTGGTGGTTTGATACGGGATCCAAATTACTGAATCGGCCATCACTATATATTAAGTAGTCTTTTTTTTTTTTTTGGTGCAAAAAAAATATTCTCGTCACTTTATAATATTAAGATAGAACCACTGAACTCACATGAACTGATGGGCCCGTCTCTAACCCCTCTGTTACATCCATTTGCGAACCCCAGGACATGAGGCGCTGCCCTGCCTCAGCAGAAGCTGAGGCAGGGCAGCCTCAGTTTTAATACCTTTATGGATCTTGAGAGAGGAAGTACCATTGCTGTCTATGCAGGCCTTGCTGAGCCATCGGATTTAATCAAAAATATCTTAATTTGTGTTCCGAAGATGAACGAAGGTCTTACGTAGAAAGACATGAGGGTGAGTAATAAATGACATTATTTTCATTTTTGGGTGAACTAACCCTTTAATGTATGATAAATAATGGCACAGTCGTTACACAAGACCATTGCACAAAAATCTTTTCATTTTACAATTATCCATGTACACAATTCTTCAATAATGCTGAGATGCAAAAAATACAACTTTGATATTCCAGATTGTCATTTATCTCTGGGTGACCATCCTTGCTGTGCACTTTGGAGGATTCTCACTGGCACCTGCCAGCTATTGCCACAGACCCAAAAAGGAGAGGGTCACCCCTTATTTTTACAGTTCTACACACCATGTACACACAGAACAGTTACAACATCCCTTAAAAGAGACATTTTCTGTTTTACACAGAAAATAACTGTTACCCTTTTTCTATGTGCAATGACCTGACCTTAAATCAGAGTCATACTCTCTGAAACCTACCACTACAGAAAATAAAGGCAGAACAAATAAGATTGTGGTTAAAAACAATGAAATCCTTCTCAAAGGACTTTTGAGAAATGCTTTATCGGTTTATTTCTTAATATTAGACATTCAAATAAATGATCTAATAATGTCTGGAAAGGCAGAGAGAAGTAAGCTAGCACTAATCCAATCACCATAACATCCAGTGTTGAAATATAATTCATTCAGTGTGGTAAAATACCACAGAAAGGTCATTTCCAGAGGTCCTGAAATAGAAAGCTAAGTCAAAGCTATTGATAAAAAGGTACTGACTGTGAATTGCAATGTTAAAAAATAAATCAGTAAATAAAAATGGAAATAAATTAAAGGTAGAAAAACAACGATTACATTGGACTAACGCTACATAATCTTTGCAAAGATATTCTGTTTAATTTAGAAAATATCTATTGATGCTAGGTCATTAAGGAATCACACAGTATAAAAATATTAGATATTAACAATGATACGAAAACCTCATAAACTGCAACCTCTGAAATATTGCTATATTAACCCCATCCACCCATCCTCAAGTGGGAGCACACTCTGACTGGCTTCAACCCTGCCTGAAAATAAAGGGCAGAGCATGACCCTAAAGTGCTCACAAGACCAAGTCAAATGGCCGTGTCCCAGAAGACAGTAGTCTGAGTGGGGTAGGGGGGTGGGCTGTTCTTCTTCTCCCCATTTGTTTTCTTCCAACTTGGCATCGTAGGCAGGCTTTCTTTTTTGCATGGGCTACGATCAGGAAGCCGCTGACGAGAGCGTATCTCCAGGCAGAGGCGTTGTTTCCTGTCGATCATCTCCAGCATGGTGCTGTCACCATACAGCCATGGCATAGGGGGCATCTTTTGGACACATGGAGAAGATAGGCTGTCAGTTCTGTTATTTTACAGCTGCAGAAATAAAGGTTCAGTGATAAAGACACAACCTGTTGGACATCAGAAGGCTGTCTCTGAGGTGTGTCTATTGGAGATGGTGCTACTGCTGTGGAAGAAGACCATCCTGCCTTTGAAACTGTCTTCAGGTCTGAAAAAAAAAAATTCAACAGATGAACATGAAACATCAGCTATGACATTGTCTTTCCAGCTGAAAAGATCAGCTTTGACCAGCATGAATTTCTGTGCTGTTCCAGAATAGATCAGGCTGTTTATTGCTGGACTAGCAAATTTATAAGGAAGCTGATCAACCAACACTGCCTTTTTACTCTGCTGAAAAAAACACACCAGCCAGATCGGGACAATCTTTTGGCTGGTTTTAGAGAGGGTTCAACACTTTTTTTTTAGCTAGTCAGGCTGAGAAATTAGCTGAGCACCAGGCTAGGAGGCCTAGTAGGGTACAGAATTTGGTCAATCAGCAGCATCAGCTGACAAGCAGTGCTCAAAACTTACCAGAGTTTGAGTTCCCCAATATTATATTTGGACTCATGGAGGATCGTCCAGAACGACTGGATGACGCCATGGCTGAAAATCCAGACCTTGTGTCCTTGTCCTGTACTTTGGGTGATTCTGTGTTATAGTTGCTTCTATCTTTTGCCTCATACCAGGGTAAAGTCTCAGTTGTGTGTACTCCCCTATCTTTGCAGTCCCGCCTGCTCATGACATCATCGCCATTGCTGATCCTCTCCTTGCTCCCCCGCATGCTCTCTGCACTGTGGTTGCTCTTTTCCTTGTCCTGAACAGATTCTATGCCATGCTTGCCACCATCTTTACTATCTCGTTGACTTTCCAAGCCTGTTCTGCCCTGCTCCTTATTTTCATGTCTGGGAGGAAGGTCTATCCCATAGCAAACTTTCTCTCGGCTGTCACGTCTGGTGTCTTGACCATTTCTTAGCAGTTCTTTACTGTCTTGCCTAGGGAATAGCTCTGGACCAATACAACCTCGGTCTTTACTGTCCCATCTGGTGATAGGTTCTGCACTGCTGCAGCCCCTGTCTTTGCTATCTCGTTGAAGCAGTACCTCAGTGCTACTGCCTCGATCTTTGCTTTCTTGTTGGGGCCCCTGCTCTGGGCCGTTACATCCACTGTCCTTGCTGTCCCTTCTGGCTAATGGTTCAGCATTACTGTAGCCACAGTCTTTGCTGTCCCGTCGATGAGAGGACTTGCCATTGCTGCTGCGGTCTTTATCTCGCTTCGATTCTTTGCTGTGATGGCTCCTCTCCTTGTGCTCCCGTTTGGACTCAGAACTGTGACCCTTTCCCCTGGTTTCAACTAGAAGAGAGAAACATTACAGATATTTCAGTGATCTCATGCTGAACAACGATAGGCTCTTCACACTAATGCGTTCCAATTTTTTTTTTTGTAACACTTTATTTCGAGGTCCAGTTTAGACATTCTACCAACAATATGTAACTTTGCAACTACATGTCAACTAACTCTCATTGTCTGCTTAATATCTGCTAACACACTATTTTGATGGTCCTTCAACATATATTCTTCTGACTATAAGTAAATTAGCATGTACGTGTCAACTTACTCTACTAACCCTAACGTAAAGTTGCAGTATAATATTGACAGCTAGTGGTTGAAATGGGTACTGCAGTCCAAATTCAAAATATTGGAGAGAGTTGTTTCTCTCCTCCTCAGACTCGATGCTCATGTGTATTGCCAGATTGAGGACACGCAATTGCAATCTCTGACCCAATTTGTTTGCTTCCATGGCTGCAAATATGCAGTGTTTTTACGTCAACTGACAATCCAGGGTGACAAAATACTATTGGGCACATTTCAAAGTAGAAACACTGGCTGCAGCATTGTTTTTTGGAGAAACAAGTATTTGAACTTAGCATGTTCCCCAAATTTCTGCAAATATACTTTGGTAATGTTATGCTTTAGCACAGACCAAAAAATAAATAAAAAAATAATAAATTACATACAGCACCATTAAACTTAACCTAACAGTGTAGTAGGCTACGCTAATGAAAGTTAGTTGACAGATTGTTGAAAAGTTACTTATAGATAGAAGAATATCTAAAGTGGACTATCAAAATAAAGTGTAACCGTTTTTTATTACAGTTCTGGAATTTGTTCACCAGGTGTCCCTGTGATTCTTATGGATTCATGAAGCAGGTTTGTTGTTTTGTGTTCCTCTTTGGACTGTGTGTGGTGTCAGTGCATTAGGCCATTGTGACAGGTGTGGTATGCACACATAAAATATACAGATGGACTGCACAATATGTTTCACCCTAGGCTGGTTTCACACCTCATGCGTCAGCAGCGCGTATTATTTTCGGCGCCCATGTTAACAGATTAGAGCATTCACACCACACTCAGAGGCGGGGCTGTGCCAAGATGGTGGGTTGAGCAGTCGAGTTTTCCGAAGCTCGTGATAGTTGTTCCCAAAAGTTTGAAAAAAGTGAGTAATTCCAACTGTTTATGTCAAGATGTCTACACAAAAACTGATTAAACCTGCCAAATTGAAATTAGACCCCAAAGGGAAAGATCTGAATCCTAATATTGAAAAGAAAGATGAGGCTAGAGAAACGGTGCATGACTACGCGATGGAGGTTACTGTGCTAAATAAAAGAGAACGCGGGGATTGTTCCTTTCCTTTAACGCTATGTAAAACTCAGGTGGAAAAAAGGGTTAAGCCAATAGCCGACAGAGAGAAGAATGAAATCTCTAACAAAACCATTTTGGAGGCAATTTTAAATCTGGAAAAGAGGGTGGATGAGAAGTTGGCAGATTTGGTTGAGCAATCCAAGCAAAGCAGCGCCATGATTGCAAGCTTAACAAAGTCGATTCAGTTCAACACAGAAGAGGTGAATGAATGCAAGAAAAGAGTAAAGGACTTGGAGATACAAAATTAACATCTGCGCAAGGTAAACAGTGTGGTCATTGGTTGATGATGGATACTGAAAATTGATGTTCTTTTTTTCATTTGAATTAATATTTATGGCTTTAACAATGCTGCTCAAAACCAAAAATTAGTTGAAGATATTTCAAAGATAATTTTAGAAACTAAAGTGCTGTACCCATCTGATAATATTTTAGCTGGAGAGGACTGGAATATGGTTCTAGATGAATTGAAAGATAGATGGCCTCCTAGACTTAACAAGGGCCAGCTCAATATTAGTGTTGATTTTTTGAAGACAGAAAATAATTTGAATGAAGTTTGGCTATATTTAAATCCTGAGGTTGAATGTTTTTCATGGTTTAAGCCTAATGGGGAGTGCAAGTCTAGAATTGATTATTGGATGGTCAGTGACAACATTTTAAAATATACTTCACAATCTACAATTTCTAGAGCTCCGTTAACAGATCATTGCTTTATAGATCTTGTTTTAGAACCCAAATCTAAGCAATTTAGAAACAAATATTACTGGAAGTTCAATGCCTATCTTTTAGATAATGAAGTATTTTGCAATAAAATCAAAGGATTAATAAGGGCTATAGAGAGGGATGATTCTTTTGATTGTTATATAAGTAAATGGTAATTTCTAAAATTTAAAATTAGGGAATTTTCTATAAGTTTCTCTAAGAAACTAAACAAAGAAAAAGAATGAAATGAATTTAATTTGTGAAATAAGTCAGTGCTGTAGCAAACCAGTTTTAAATAATTATGAAAATGATAGGGTAATGGAGCTTCAAAGTAAATTAGATCATTTGTATCTTGAGAGGGCACAGGGTGCTTATATAATATCGCGCGCCAAGTGGATTGAGGAAGGTGAAAAGAACTAAAAAAAATAGACAACAAAGAAACTCTATCAGTATTTTAATGATCTAAGAAGAGGAATGCAAAGATTTTAGAAGAATTGAAAAAGAAGTGTTCCAGTTTTATTCAAAACTATATTCTTTAGATTTCTCCTCAGATGAGTCAGATCTTTTTTTTTTTGCTAAAATCCAAAACAATATTCCATGTATTGAGAGCTCGTTTAAAGTTTTATGTGATTTAGATCTTAAGATTGAAGAATTGAATTCAGTGGTGGAGAGGATGCCTTTAAATAAATCCCCAGGAACAGACGGACTCTCTAATAATTTTTTTTAAACTTTTTTGGGGGATTTAAGAAATGTGTTATTCAATTCCCTTTTAGAATGTATTGAAAAAAATTGATAGAAAGTATGAAGCAAGGCTTGATTACATTGATTCCCAAAACTTTTTTTAGACAATTTGAGGCCTATCACTTTGCTTAACACTGATTATAAAAAATGTTCTGGGGCTATCACTGCTAGGCTAAAAAAGGGTATTTCTACTATAATTAGCGAAACACAATCAGGGTTTCTGGGAGGAGGGACAAACCATTAATAATATTAGGTTGGTGCTAGACTTAATTGACTATAGTGATGTGGTTCAAGGGAGTGAGTTTCTTATTTTTTTAGATTTTTACAAAGCATTTGATGTCGTTGAACATCCATTTATTTTGAAAACTTTACAGCATTTTGGTTTTGGAGTAAGATTTATAAATTGAATTGGAATGTTAAATAATAAATAGCTCTGTAGCTCTTGGTCATGGAACCTGCACAAGATTCCCAATTAAAAGGGGGATTCGTCAGGGATGTGGTAGCATCCCTGTGGTAGCATTTATAATGGTTGCAGAGCTTTTATCTATATTCAGTAAAAATAATGGTGTTAAAGGTTTAACAGTGTTGGATAGGCAAATAATTATAAGTCAGTTTGCTGACGACACAACGCTGTTTCTAAAAAATGAACACCAAATTCCACTAGCCTTACATGCTTTCAACCAGTTCTCTAAAGCCTGGGGGTTACATTTGAACCTAAAAAAATTTGAAATGTTAACATTACATGACTTCCCTTTACAATCATTGTTTAATATACAAATCAAGAAGGAAGTTAAATATTTGGGGATTATTATTTCTCCAGAAATAATGGATAATAAAAATGTGTTGAAAAACATAGATAAATGTAAATCTATACTAAATAGATGGCTGCAGAGGGATCTTTCAATCTTTGGAAGAGTTCTTTTGTCCAGATTAATCTACCCAGCCTTCTCCTTGCCCATATCGACACGAATGATTAAATTAATAAATAAGGTGAATTTCAAATTTATTTGGAGGAATAAATGTCACTACATAAGAAAGGATGATATGATTAAAAATTATGAAGACGGCGGTGTGAATGCGATCGATTTTGACATTATGAATGGGGTTTTGAAATTGAAGTGGATAAAATCCTTTATTCAAAATAGTCACTCTTTTTGGTTTATTGTCCCCAAAGCAATTTTTAGCAAACTTTTTTTTTTACATTGTGAGTGTACCTAGTTACCAGTTAAACTTTCAGCCTTTCATCAGCAAGTGCTGCTCTATTGGAAACTATTGTTTAAACATAACTTCACATCTCATAACACTCCAGTTTGGAATAACAGATATATAAGGTTTGGCAGAAAATCTGTATATTTGTGGAATGGAAATCCAAAGGGATTTGGGCGGTTGCCCATTTTTTAGATGATAATGGAAATATGTAACTGTATAGAGAATTTTGTGAGAAATTCCAACTGCATTGTTCTGTTAATATTTACAATAGAATGATTAGAGCTATTCCAATTGTTGTAAGATTAATGGTTGAAGAAGACATTTTGCACTCCAAAGTCTCCCCAGAATCGAGGCAGCTCTCCTTAGAAGGTTGTGATTTTTGTGGCAAAAAATGCACAAACAGAGTCATTAGACAATTAATTTTACATGCTTATTATCCAAACCCTGTTAAACGGGATTACATGCTTAAGGATTTTGATACCTCTGAAATTAAAAAAATAAGGAAAAATTTTAAATGAGATTTATCCTACCAATGAATTTTTAAGATTGAAATTTAATTTTGATGTGAATAATTGTGTTTTTTGTGAAACAAATATTGAAAATTTAGAGCTATGTTCTTTTGTTGTGATATGGTGCAACCTTTTTGGAGAGATATGCCGAACTGGTTAAGGTCTAGGGAGGTTGAACTCCCTCCCCTTACTGTAAAGATATTTAGATTTGGTATTTGTCTGGAAAACAAAGAGTTTGATTTTGTTTTTAATTTTTTGTTATGTCTTGGAAAGTTTTTCATTCATAAGTGCAGATGGTTTAAATCTAAACCTAACTTTAACCAGTGGATGACTGAGGTTAAACTCTTGTGCAAATCTTTAAAACTGGTTAAAAACAAGAAAGCCCTCAAGTTGATTTCTCTGTTAGACACGTATAAATTAATTTAAAAAGCCCCTTTTGATTTATCTAATTTATTTATTTATTTATTTATTTATTTATTTTTGTGTCAGTTTGTTTTATTGTGATCTCTGTTACTGGCTATGCTCAATTTATGGCTGATCATACGTTGTTTTATTCAGTGACTTAATTATGTACCTTGTTAATTTGTCTGTTTGTGAGAGGTTACAATAAAAAAATAAAAAAAAAAAACACATGCAGAGGCTGCGCGGCAGTGTAAAGCGGGAGCAGAGCAGAAGCAGCAGTACCACGATCGTTTCAGTGCTGGGTTTATTTTTGCTGCGCTGCTGAAAGTGAAAGTACACTTTTGATGGACAATATAAATATGATTTTACACAAAAAGTGCTAAAATGCACAGAATAAGTATGTCTAGAGTGTTTTAACAAGAATTGGAGTATGTCAGAAAAGAAAATTAAGAATCAAAAATATTTATAGAAGATTTTCCCATTTAACTTGTTTTTAATTATTCATTTTAGGTGAAAGTATGGTGTATTATAAAAAAAACTAAAGTTTGAAACAAGAAAATCAGTTTAACCCAGTCTTTACTGCAATACCTCTACTATCTTTGACAAAGTACCTTCTGCTTTTGTCTGTTTCTGTTTTTTTCTAAAGTAACCTATTGTTAAGGTTACATTATTAACATGCGTCATTAGGGCCCGAGCACAGATGGTGTGAAGACCCTATTGGATCAGTTCCATTTATTAGGGCCCAAGCCACTGGTGGCGCAGGGGCCTCTTGATCCCCTAAGGATTAAAAGGGCCCAAGCCGAAGGCGAAGGCCCTATTGTGTTTTTTAGCATTATTAGGGCCCAAGCCAAAGGCGAAGGCCCTATTGTTTTCTTTAGGATTATTATTATTAGGGCCCAAGCCGAAGGCGAAGGCCCTATTGTTTTCTTTAGGATTATTATTAGAGCCCAAGCCACTAATGGCACAGGGCCCTCTTGATCCCCTAAGGATTATTATTAGGGCCCAAGCCGAAGGCGAAGGCCCTATTGTTTTCTTTAGAATTATTATTAGAGCCCAAGCCACTAATGGCACAGGGCCCTCTTGATCCCCTAAGGATTATTATTAGGGCCCAAGCCGAAGGCGAAGGCCCTATTGTGTTCTTTAGGATTATTAGGGCCCAAGCCAAAGGCGAAGGCCCTATTGTTTTCTTTAGGATTATTATTATTAGGGCCCAAGCCAAAGGCGAAGGCCCTATTGTTCCCCTAAGGATTATTATTAGGGCCAAAGCCCTGTAAAGGGCTGAAGGCCCTATTGTTAGGGCCCGAGCACCAAAGTGCGAGGACCCTATTGGATTTCGTCCGTTTATTAGGGCCCAAGCCACTGGTGGCGCAGGGCCCTCTTGATCCCCTAAGGATTATTATTAGGGCCCAAGCCGAAGGCGAAGGCCCTATTGTTTTCTTTAGGATTATTATTAGAGCCCAAGCCACTAATGGCACAGGGCCCTCTTGATCCCCTAAGGATTATTATTAGGGCCCAAGCCGAAGACACAGGCCCTATTGTTTTCTTTAGGATTATTATTATTAGGGCCCAAGCCAAAGGTGAAGGCCCTATTGTTCCCCTAAGGATTAGGAAAATTTTCCTTAGGAAAATTATAATTTTTTGAATATTCTGGCATTTTTGGGGCACTTAACATGCTCAAAAACTCTTGAAACTTTGCACACACATCAGAATCATCGGCCATCAAGGCCAGGCAGAAGCTGGTACACAAGTGTTGCAGGGGGGCTCAATAGCGCCCCCTTGAACAGAGTCTAAAAACTTGGTCCATATATCAAACACGCTTGCACATATTTGTATAAAACTCAGTACACATATAGAACTCATCAGGCCTAACAACTTTCATGCTTTAAGTTATACATCACCTCAACAGAAAGTCAGCTATTATGGGTGGTTTGGAAAACGCATGCTCTGGAATTTGATATACTCCTCCTAGACGATTAATTCAATCACCACCAAACTTGGTCAGCTTGAAGTCAAGACATTGATGATGCAAAATTGTGAGTGGATTTTTGATATCTCGAACGGTTTGGCCGTGGCGAGGCAACAAATTTATGGCGAGAAAAGGGAAACAGGAAATGTGTTATAACATCTGCATTCACTGATTGATTTTTATGTAACTTCAGCTCTGTATCCGTTGTTTGAGGCTGATTGTGTGTCAAAGTTAAAGCACCACCAACTGACAGCAGGAAGTGTGTCACTTTCAAAATGCTTTAAGATCACCCTCTTATTTTTACCCGATTTGCTTCAAACTTCATCAGAATAATGTCAAAACATGGCAGATGTAGAACAGTGAATGTGTGTGATATCTTAAATATTGTTGCCATGGCAACAAGTCAAACTTTAATAATATTCTTCAAATTGCATGAAACTCGACACACACATCAATATTGTCATCCAGGAGACATGGGCAAAGCCTTAGAAACGGGTGGGGAGCAGGGGCTCTACAGCGCCACCTTTTGACAAAAGTGTGTGTGTGTGTGTGGGGGGGGGTAGTTTAGCCTACAGTGACCAAACTTGGGAAACATATTGATCTCATTAAACCAGACAATTTTCTAATTTAATCTGTGTGTGTGTGTGTGTGTGTGTGGTGGGTGGGTGGGTGTGGGAGTAGGGGTGTGTCTGTGTGTGGGTCTCTGTCTGTGTCACTGTCTGTGTATCTGTCTCTCTCTCTCCCTGTGTGTGTATGTGTGCATTACAATCTTGATTTTTTTTCTAAATATTGTTTGTTACAATTATTATTTTTTACAATTACAGTTAGAATTTTTAAATTCATTATTTATTGATATCATTCAAATTTATTAAAAACCCATGTTTCAGTAAATTTCACATGGTTATAAAAGTGGCTGTTTCAAATAAACTTGCATAAGTGAGCAGAAAAATCTAGACATGTACTAGACATGTACCTGAGACTGACATTAAAATTGTATTTGCAGATTCTGTGATTTTGCTCTATTTATTAATTTTTTCATTTTATTTTTCATCTTATACCACACATATTAAAATTAAATGAAAGCATGCTTTTGGTGCATAAGATTGGTGCACAAACAACAGCTCAGGTAGGTCAAAAAACACATGAAGAGAAGTGTTAGGATTATACAACATCAGAAATCACAGACATTCGCATTAAGGCTGGATTAGACTTCTCAGAGCACTGTGGAGTTTGCGCAAATAACAGTATGTAATTTGCTCTAGAGTTTTTATAGGGCTTGTCTGAGAAAAAACACAGACATGTTAGATTACAATGATATTCAGCACTCATTTAAAAATTGACTTATAACATTCTATGACATGAAAGTCATCTGAATTTAAATGATCTCATGGATGTGGCTGTTGTGGTTTGTGATCATAGGAGCATCAGCTGCTGCAGTAAATGTGGTTTGAAATTGACATAGACCTTTTATGTTTAACTGTTTTAAATGCCCATTGCCCACCGTGCACAGTTGCCCTGAAGCCACCGGGGTGGCAGTGCCACCGGGCTTTGACCCGTCATCGCTGCTTGCAGCTATATTTATAAATTTTTTTCCGACTATTCCGGCACTTTTGGGGCCCTTACCATGCTCGAAAACTCATGAAACTTTGCACATACATCGGAACCTGCGGCCATCAGGGCCGGGCAGAAGCTGGGACCTTGGCGTTGCAGGGGGGCTTGACAGTGCCCCCTTGAATGGGCTCCGAAAACTTGGTCCATTTATCAAACATGCTTGCATGTATTAGTATGAAACTCTGTACACATATAGAACTCATCGTGCCTAACAACTTTCATGCTCTAAGTTATACACCAGCTAAACAAGAAGTCAGTTATTAGGGGTTGTTTGAAAACGCATGCTCTGGAATTTGATATACTCCTCCTAGGCCATTAATCCGATCACCATATCAACGGATTTTTGATATCTCTAACGGTTTGGCCGTGGCGAGGCAACGAATTTATGGCGAGAAAAGTGAAACACGAAATGTGTTATAACGTCTGCATACATTGATTGATTTTGATGAAGCTTCAGCTGTGTGTTCGTTGTAGTGATCACTGGGATGTGACTATTGTGAGTCAAAGTTATAGCGCCACCAACTGGCAGCAGGAAGTGTCACTTTCAAAATGCTTTGAGATCACCCTTTTACTTTCACCCCATTTGCTTCAAACTTTATCACAATAATGCCAAACATGGCAGATGTAGACCTGTTAATGTCTCTGTGATATATTAAATACTGTTGCCATGGCAACACATCAAACTTTAATAATATTCTTGAGTGTTTTTAAGGCTCTTAACATGCTTCAAATTGCATGAAACTCGACACACACATCAATATTGTCAACCAGTAGACATGGACAAAGCCATAAAAATGGGGGTGGTGGAGGGGCTCAGCAGCGCCACCTTTTGAGAAAAGTGGAGGGGTTAGTTTTTCCTACAATCACCAAACTCGGTACACATATTGTTCTCATCAAGCCGGACAATTTTCTAATTTGACATTCATTAGCTCCGACCAACAGGAAGTCAGCTATTTTGCTTCAAATTGTATGAAACTCGACACACATCAGAATTGCTATCCAGTAGACATGGGCAAAGCCTTAGAAACTGGCAGGGAAGAGGGGCTCTATAGCGCCACCTTGTAGTGCAGTAAATGTGGAGTGAATTTGACATACTCCTTTGATGTTTAACCATTTTAAATGCCTATTGCCCGCTGTGCACAGTTGCCCCGAAGACACCGGGGTGGCGGTGCCACCGGGCTTGGGCCCACCATCGCTGCTCGCAGCTATATTTAGGGCCAAAGCCCTGTAAAGGGCTGAAAGCCCTATTGTTTTCTTTAGGATTATTATTATTATTTTTTTCTATGTTTTTGGGGTTTTTGGGGCCCTTAACGTGCTCAAAAACTCTTGAAAATTTGCACACGGGTCAGAATCCGCGGCCATCAGGGCCAGGCAGAATCTGGTACCCGGGCATGGCAGGGGAGCTCGACAGCGCTCCCTTGAACTGAGTCTGAAATCATGGTTACATACTAGCACATATATATATGAAACTCAGAACACATATAGATCTCATCGGGCCGAACAACTTCCGCACTCTATGCCATTAGCTCTGGCCAACAGGAAGTCAGCTATTTAGGATTGTTTGGAAAACGCATGCTCTGGAATTTGATATTTTAAGATTAATAAAGCAAAAATTTCATTTTAATTTTATACTGTATGTGCAGGTAT
This sequence comes from Anabarilius grahami, assembly GCA_003731715.1. Lineage (NCBI taxonomy): Eukaryota > Metazoa > Chordata > Actinopteri > Cypriniformes > Xenocyprididae > Anabarilius > Anabarilius grahami. The sequence continues at coordinate 2,941 of RJVU01011362.1, read as the reverse complement.
ATTTAAACATTTATCAAAGACTACTTTGTGTCACAATTTAGATGCTATTTTTTTGTTTAAAATGATCAGCTCAGTCTGTCTCTGTCTCACTCACTCTCTCCTTCCTCTCCCCCTTAAACCCTCAGGTTCACTCGGGGGTGTGTGTGTGNGTGTGTGTGTGTGTGTGTGTGTGTGTGTGTGTGTGTGTGTGTTTGTGGTGTGTGTGTGTTACAGTCTTGCAGGTTTAACCCCTTCATTGCTGTGTCCTTTTTCTGCATTAAAGGATAGGAAATGTCTTAGGCCTTCTCTTCTATTAATTTGTATAACAAAATTAAGGCAAAGAACCAGTTCATTTGTAGTTCACTGACTTTATAATTTTATATAATTAGTTTAATAATTTTGTTAATAAAACACTTTTAATAAATTCATCTGAATGTATAATATTGTTAACAGCGAATGATAATTTTACTATAAATAATTTTGGTTAGTACTACATTTATATGTAAGAGATTATCAAGTTCTAATTTCTGTCACAGTATAGATTTTATTCTTATTGTTTAAAATGTTTTTGAATAATCTGACTCAACTAACTGGTCAGTCTCCAACTGGTTCTTAAATCTCACTCTGCCTCTGTATGTGTGTGTGTGTGTATGTGTGGTGGTGGTGGTGATGATGGTATGTGTGGGTGTGGGTGTATGGGGGGGGTTNGACACTTTTAATAATTTAGACAAATATATATTAAAAACCTTAAGTCAAATACTGGACTTAGATTAACATAGACTTAGAAAATGTTGAGCTGCAAAAGAAAACTCTGTACTAATTTCAAGGCGACCTATGACACTCCATTACATGAAATTCATCTAATTTTAAATGATTTCATGGATGTGGCTGTTGTGGTTTGTGATCATAGGAGCATCAGCTGCTGCAGTAAATGTGGTGTGAATTTGACGTAGTCCTTTTATGTTGAACTGTTTTAAATGCCCATTGTCCGCCGTGCACAGTTGCTCTGAAGCCACCGGGGTGGCGGTGCCACTGGGCTTTGGCCCGTCATCGCTGCTTGCAGCTATATTTACTAATTTTTTTCTAAGTTTTGGGGGTTTTTGGGGCCCTTAACGTGCTCAAAAACTCTTGAAATTTTGCACACAGGTCAGAACCCGCGGCCATTACAGCCGGGCAGAAGCTGGTACCCGGGCGTGGCAGAGGGGCTCGACAGCGCCCCCTTGAATGGGGTCCGAAAACGTGGTCTATAAATCAAATACGCTTGCACATACAAGTATAAAACTCTGTACATATATAGACCTCATCGGGCCGAACAACTTTCCTACTCTAAGTTATACGTCACCTCAACAGGAAGTCAGCTATTATGGGTTGTTTGAAAAATGCATGCTCTGGAATTTGATATACTGCTCCTAGGCAATTAATCCGATCGCCACCAAACTCGGTCAGCATGAAGTCAAGACATTGATGATGAAAAATTGCCAGCGGATTTTTGATATTTCAAACGGTTTGGCCGTGGCGAGGCAACGAATTTATGGCGAGAAAAGGGAACCACGAAATGTGTTATAACGTCTGCATACATTGATCTTTATGAAACTTCACCTGTGTGTTTGTTGTACAATGCTGATCACATGGATGTGACTATTGTGAGTCAAAGTTATAGCGCCACCAACTGGCATCAGGAAGTGTGTCACTTTCAAAATGCTTTAAGATAACCATCTTATTTTTATCCGATTTGCTTCAAACTTCACCAGAATAATGTCAAGACATGGTGAATGTAGATCTTTGAAAGGAATTGTGATATCTCAAACACTGTTGCCATGGCAATGCATCAAACATTAATATTCGTTTTGGAAGCTTTTGAGACTCTTAACATGCTTCAAATTGCATGAAACTCAATGCACACATCAGAGATGTCAACAAGTAGACATGCGCAAAACCGTAGAAAAGGGCGGGGAGCAGGGCCTCTACAAAAGCGGGGGGGTTAGTTTAACCTACAGTCACCAAACTCGGCACACATATTGATCTCATTAAGCCGGACAACTTTCTAATTTACTGTCATTAGCTCAGATCAACAGAAAGTCAGATATTTTGGTTTGAATGTGGAATTTTTGAATAAACAAGGTCTGAAATTTTAACTACTCCTCTTAGGGGATTCATGCAATCGCCACCAAACTTTCTGAACATGATGACAAAACACTGAAGATGCTAAAATGCAAACGATTATAGGATATCTTTATAGGAACGGTGTTGCCATGGCAATGGTTTGAAATAAGAACAAAAAGGGAAACAGGAAAAGACTTATATTTATTAACCACAGAATTATACATCCTTTATTTCAATATAAAATAATACAAATATTATAAATAAGCAAATTTTAATAAATTTTTTTATTTCAATAAGTATTTGTAAGTTAAAATTAGGCAGATAACTGCTCTTTGGTTAAAATAATTCAAATAATATTCAAATGTCTTATATAGACTAAGCACTAGAGGGCAGCAAATACCTATTTTTAAACATGGTTGAGAAAAGCGTTTTTACAAAACTTTGTTTTTAAACACTGTTTAAAGGTATAATTATATTCAGTGGGTAATTTATTATGATGGATATATTTTGACATTTACATTTATGCATTTGGCAGACGCTTTTATCCAAAGCGACTTACATTGCATTATCCTATACATTTGTATCCGAGTATGTGCAATCCCTGGGATCGAACCCATGACCTTGGCATTGCTAGTGCCATGCTCTAACCACTGAGCTACAGGAAAGCTGTATCAAAGACTAATAATAAATAAAATCTATTAGTCTTTGACATTATCAAAGACTAATAGATTTTATTTATTATTTAAAATGTTGAATCTTCTGAAGCAACTTACTGATAAAAAAGTGTCTCTCTCTCTCTCTCTCTCTCTCTCTCAGAATCAGAAAGAGCTTTATTGCCAGGTATGTTGTTTACACATAC
>RJVU01011283.1:2852658-2881647 GCA_003731715.1 Anabarilius grahami | reverse complement strand
TTTACAGCGATCCCAGATGAGAAATAAGGGTCTTATCTAGAGAAACCGTTAGAAATATTCTACAATATTCTAGTGCAAGTATATAACAATTAGTTCAAACTTTGACCTGTGGAGGGCAGTAATACACTTAGCAGTATCTACACTGCTGGAATTCTAATAGAGAAGAAGAAGAGAGCTAGTTCAAGATGAGCATTTATGGTTAAAACGTATAATTTATTTATTTATTTTTTAGAAAATGAGCAACGGTTTCTCTAGATAAGACCCTTATTTCTCATCTGGGATCGCTGTAAACTGTAATTTTGACCTTCAACCGTTTGGGCTCCATTGAAGTCCACTATATGGAGAAAAATCCTGGAATGTTTTTATCAAAAACCTTAATTTCTTTTCGACTGAAGAAAGAAAGACATGAACATCTTGGATGACATGGGGGTGAGTAAATTATCAGGAAATTTTTATTTGAAAGTGAACTAATCCTTTAATTTGTGTTCCAAAGGTCTTACGGGTGTGGAACAACATGAGGGCGAGTAATTGACAGAATTTAAATTTTTGGGTGAATTAACCCAAAAAAATCTAGACAGTGTGCAACCTAATGGTGTTGGACTACTTTAAATGCCATCTTAAAGGGATTCCAAAAATGAAAACTGTCCATTTTATGGATATAGATCCACAAATCGCTTTTTGTTCATGAAATGCACATGCCCTCTATACAAACTCCTGGTGGTTTGTGAAGCTAATAATTATTTAAATCATAAAATATGAAATTAAAATAAAGACATTTTTAAATAAAAACTAATAAATATAAAAGACTTACTGAAAAATATAAAATACTGCATTTATTTACTTGCATGTCATGTGACCGTTAACCGATATCAGAGAACAATGAATGTGCAAATGTGTTGTTAAATTATTGAAATATTAACTTATCTATAAACTTAAACTTAAAATCTCAAGGGGTACTTCAAGTTAATATTTTAGGTCAAAAGCGTTTGGCAGACAGTACATTTCAGGAATTTCTGCTCTAAACTGTAACACATAATGCACTGCTGCAATAGACATACAAATGTTTTCTCCTCCAGAATTTTTCTTTCATGGCAGGAACTTGCCAAAACAGAATGACATTGTATTTTTTTAATGGACAAATCATCTCATTTGTAGGTAGCAACCAACAGAAGGGTGACCTCCAGCACTAAGATCACTGTCAGAAAACTCTCCACTGACTGAGCAAGCTTTTCTTCTTGTCAAAGCTAAAAATGTCTTACTTGCTTCAATTAAACACAAAGTTATAACTATCATGTACCCATCCTTGTTCCTCAAGGACATTTTTTGTAACACTGCTCAGCTAAGACAGATAGTGAACTCACAGGGAGGGCAAACCACAGAAAAGTAGAGAAAGTCTGTATTGACAGTTTTGTACAAACAGTCTCCCTGTAAATATTCTGCCTCTAACTGTCTCCTCTTTTATGCCCATGAAAAAATTTTGCTCTTTAGCTCTCACACACAAACATACACCCTGGAGAGAGCAGAAAAGAAATGGCCAATGGGGAAAAAAGAGAAAAAGAAAAAGCGCATGAGAGAATCTGCCGCTCAGAGAAGTGTGCATACTAAAAGAGACACCTTCCTCTTTCCTAGAACTTTATTTTTTCATGAATGATTAAATATTAAACCTACATTTCTGCTCCAGTTAATTGCATGTCAACACACAGGCAGGAGAGGCCAGAACTGGAAGAGAGTGTGTCAAGGGGTGGATGGAGGGCAGCACATGATCCACATCTACACGGAATATCCTGACAGGGTCTGGAAAAAGATGGGTTAATATCAACGACAGTGAGTTTGAGAGCAAGAGTGTGTGCGTGTGTGTTCTGGAGAGTACAACTGTCAGGAAGAGCAACACCATCACTAATTCATGGGTAGCTTCTGCTCTTCCAGGCTGGCGTTGCTCTTGAAATGACCTTTCTTCTCCCACAAACACACTTCTCTGCAGTAAGTTGCCAATGTATGTTGCTGCTCACGACTCTGAAAGATAAAGGCACAGATACAAGTTAATGGAGCATGCATGAAGGGCTGATATTATGCTAAGTTTAATGTTGAAGAGATCAGAGAGCTGGCTGACCCAGGGTTTGTATGATAGATGGTTGGTACTCAAACATCTTCTGGCCTAATAGGAATAGAGGTGTCTACCTCTGTGTGAGTGGAGCCTTGGGTGAATCATCGATTTGTAATGTTACAATTGTATGCCGTCTAGACAGGCCTACGGTGGGAGGGTGGGAGCAACGAGAGGGACATATTGTGTTCATTCATCTCAGAATGCTCAGTTTGCTCACTTTAGAAAGCATTCAGGCTGACACAGGATGACTGAACACTACAGTCATGCTTAAGACTTTATTCTTTGCTATTTCTCTCCCTCGCTATCATGCAAATTCCTGCAAATGAGTCAAGTTAAGGATGGCATCCACACACCTACGTGCCACATGTCCACAAAAACATCTTTTGAAAAGGAAGGAAAACTCCTCTCAATGATATAATTTCATTGTTTGTTTGTTTGTTTGTTTTGGTTAGACCACGTTATTTTAGTATTATTTATATACTATTACAGTATGTATTAATGTTTTGAATTAGCTTTTATATTGTAAGTTTTCATTTTAAATTTTAGGATTTTTTTTAATGCATAATTTTTATTTTATGTATCTTTTTTTCAGTTTTAGCCATTTTAGTACTTTAGTGAAAATGTTTTGACAAACAGATTCTTAATAGAAATTTGCAGTCAGCATTATTTCAAAGAAAATCATTTTTAATAGTTTTAGTCAATAACAGAACTGCCATGATTTTGGTGAAAGTTTTTTTTTTTTTCAAATTAATTAAATAATAAGCACTGACACTGCTGTAATATAAATAAAACAAATATAAAAAAATATATAAATAGTTTTTAGAATTTAAAAAAGGCTTTTTAAATTAATTTTAATGCATAAAAATATGTTGTGGTGTATTAAAGTTATTCTATGTAGTGTATATTGCAAATTTAATGTATTTTCGAATAAATAAATAGATCTGATGAGCATCACATCTCTTATCAAACAGCTCAACTGAAGTTAACAGAGTTCTAAAGCTTGCTGTATTTCAGTTACATCACAACTGTTATGGGTCGTAGCCTTATAACAGCCACCTGTCCGTCACTACTGGTGGTGATCCCATAACGAATCTCAGACATGATGGGAGAGAGTGTACCATGCCCTCCATTATCAAGGAAGGCCGGCTTCATCCGTTTTCGTCTTTACTTCCTCCAGATTTCCATTTGATTTGATGCAAGCTTTTTTTTTTCTTTTTTTCTTTTTTGGAAAGAGGGGCCCCCTCTTTCCAGGCAGCAATTTAGAGGGCCAAAGCAGGAGCAATCAATTCTTAAACCAGAGACTGCAAACTGAAAAAGAGCAGTGAGAAAGGCTGCAGACGTATCCATATCAAAAGCTTTAAGGGCTACGGCTAAGAGTGGCGAGACAGTGAATGGGACTGAGGGTGTGCGGATGATTAAAGCTAACCTGCTCAGAGCAGCGACGGCTGTGCTCGGTTTGAGAGGACGCCACTCTCTCTTATGGCTGACATAATTGATTTCCACCGCTTCCAGCTTCTTCTGTGTTTGTCTGCCTGTCTCTCACCGAAATCAAGAGCAATATTGGACATTTTCTCTGGGCCGAAGAAGGATGTGATGGGAATTAGCTAGCGGTTGGGTCAGTACAGCAAGGTTCTGCGACATTCAGAATTGAACTGAGAATGCCTTTCTAATTCAGTTCCTGAATTTGAATTGAGGTATCAAACAGGATGCAATTGCAATTTACAGTTTACAAATTATTATTATTATTATTTTTTTATTTCTTTACTAAACAAGAATGACACTCTCTACTGTTTAGAATTCACTGCAGTATGTTACATTTTTGTACAGTCTATGGTTTGCGCATATTTTTTAATATATATACAGTCAAACCAAAAATTATTCAGACATTTTTGATATTTTGATATATTTTTACTAGTGGGTGCAGGACACTATAGTCCATTTATGTAAATGAGGATAGCAAAATAAAGTGACATATACCCAAATGTGTCCTTAAAACTGTGACAAATTCTAACCAAAAATTCTTCATACAGTGGACTACCAATAAAATTGATGAAAAAAATTGGAACCAAAAAGTATCCAGACACTTTGACCTGACCATGTTTTGCTTAAGTGTTATCTGACATAAATTAAGATAATTTTTTTCTTACACAGTTTAACTCTGAGATGTTGTCATATTTTAATACCTTTTTTTTTTTTACTATAGTGAATAAACTGTATTAATGAATTAAATGTTCAAGGTGTCTGAATAAATTTTGGTTTGACTATATATATATAATTTTGTACTTTCATGCAAACAAGGACCATGTAATATACCTGCAGTGAATTCTACACAGTATATGGCATTATTACCTAGGCACAGGCTGATAGGTCTTTAACTCATTTGGTAATGATCACGTCATTATCTACTTAGCAAAGCTGATTGGTTGCTGTTGCATCAGTGGCCAATGAGCTGCGGCTCAACATTCAAACAAACACTGTTAGTGTTGCTGTTAGCAGTCTGCAGTGCACTTTCAGAAACCCTCCACCTTCCCCAGCTCCACCTGTATAGATCTGTTATGGGGGTTAATTCATGTATGTTACATGTGCAGCAGCAGAAGTATATCTTACATGCTCACAGAATTACTGTGAATGTATTGGCTGTAGCAAGTCTCGGTACTTGCTCTGCAGCTGCAGCAGCGTAGCAGATCTGTTCCGCCAAGACCAAATACATTAGCATTGCCATATCCATTACCATGCCAATCTCCAGAGAGTTGTCATAACAGAACTATAGAAATAGGTTTAGGTTTTCAACTTGTTCAACAGTTTTGAAAAGAGTATGTAAACATGTTCAAATTGGCCTGTAGGTACATTTTGGCTGTGTCTAAGTGAGAAAAGAACTGATGTAATTTGAAAGATCTAGTCATTGTTGAATGCATTTTGTGCCAAACCAATGATAAATGATACACAGCTCACATAGACTGCTGTGGTGTTCACTGTGTAAAGACTTTTGAAAAAGTGACGTAAGTATTAAGAAATGTGTCCTAGCGATTGTACAAAAAAAAAAAAAAAATGTAAGTAGAATTAAAATAAATTTAAATTCAAAGAAATTCATATAACTAGGACTTTTAACTAGATAGATAGATAGATAGATAGATAGATAGATAGATAGATAGATAGATAGATAGATAGATAGATAGATATATTGATACTGTATTCTAATTTTTCTCCACCTTTCTTGCCGCTCCCGCTTTAAAGTGGTCGGCTGATGTAAATCATTCATATTCAACAATGCTCCACATAAATCTTCATTATCAGGCGGAATAAGAGAATAGACTCGCTCTCAAGTTCTTCATTGCAACTTAATTATGTAAAGACTATTTGAAGTCACACCAAGGGAACGCTAATCTACACCTTGAAATTGAACAAGATATATTATTGATGCTGTCTTCCTTTGACTCATAATAGGAAAACTACCTCTATCCTCCCACACTTTCATCCATCCAGTCCCCTCATTCGCTCACTCTTACTCACATTAACTACCAAATGCGCTCTTTACACCTTCTCAATCACTCCTTGTGAGATCCTCCCTGTCCATTAGCATTCAGGTTAGGAAAGAGAGGGTTACAAATGACTTCTCTGATTTCCTGACTCCATGAGCTTTTAAGCAGCATCTAAAAAGCCGAGGCTCTTGAGCTATTTGCTTACCTCTTGTTGTTTAGATAGCACGCTTTTTCAAGTGCTCCTCATTGATTTGATTAAGATCTGCCGCTACATAAAAACACCACGGCTCTCTAATGTACTTTTCCTCATCTTTTCTGAAACACAGCAGAGTGATTAGAAAGAGACATTCATCACCCCTCATTACGCTAGCAGCTGCACTCTAAGAAACGTGATCTCTCTGTCTCTCCTCGCTATCTTTGACACATTACCTCATGTGCTCTGTCATCCACAGATACTACATTTGAAAGCTAGTTGCAGTGTATCTCCTCCTTCATCTCTGTTGCCATTCTCCTGTGTGTGTGTCTCTCTCTCCCTTACAAACTTCAGAAGAAAACTGCAGTTGTTATGAGCACTTGAGTGATGTCAAGCATATCAGTGCAGCAGCATGTCAAGCAGAAGACTGAGTCAGCAAATTTGCCACGTACAGGAATACTTGACAGAGCCTCATTTCCAGCCACCTCAGCTGAAATGCTTCAGAAACCGCACACTGCAGAAACATGCAAACTATGATAGCGTTACACGTCTCTAGAGGCTTAAAAACCAAAGCAGACGTAGGAAATGAGCTTTCTGATGTGTGGAGAACTGCCAGTGTGTCTCATATTATTGTCGCTATTACTATCCGTCTTGGAAGCTAAAGATGCGGCCGTCAGTACTGCAAAAAATGCTGTTCTTACTTAGAATTTTTGTCTTGTTTCTAGTCAAAATATCTTAAAGTTCTTAAATCAAGAAGCATTTTCTTGACAAGTAAAAATTATTTTCTTGTTTTCAGGAAAAATAAGTCAAAATTAAGTATGTTTTTCCTTAAAACAAGCAAAATAATCTGCCAATGGGGTAAGCAAAATAATCTTATTTACATTTACATTTACATTTATGCATTTGGCAGACGCTTTTATCCAAAGCGACTTACATTGCATTATACTATACATTTGTATCTGAGTATGTGCAATCCCTGGGATCGAACCCATGACCTTGGCATTGCTAGTGCCATGCTCTAACCACTGAGCTACAGGAAAGCTTGTATTTCAAACCAAGAATAAGCTATATAATCTTGTTTTCAGTTTGGACTAAGATTATTTTGCTTACCCCATTGGCAGATTATTTTGCTTGTTTTAAGGAAAAACATACTTAATTTTGACTTATTTTTCCTGAAAACAAGAAAATAATTTGTACTTGTCAAGAAAACGCTTCTTGATTTAAGAACTTTAAGATATTTTGACTAGAAACAAGACAAAAATTCTAATTAAGAACAGCATTTTTTGCAGTGAGGTCAGTGGGCAATAGTATTACTGTTAGTTCAAATATTAGAGTTAGGTTTAGTACTTTAGTACTTAAAATGAACTAAATTCATAACTATAATAACCTCAGTATGAACTACTATTAATTTTCAGAGCTTTGACAACCGTTGGTCATATTGAAAAGTGAAGTGTTCCACAACAAAGAGAAAACACAAATAATGACAGAATGTTTATTTGTGTCTGAACTATTCCTTTAATAGTACTACTACTATTACTACATTCTAGTTGAGAGTTATTAAAGCACAGAAGCTTGCAGTGGAAAATTCAAGGCCATGCCTCACTCCAACCTCAATCCGATTACCAATGACACTCACATCTACTTGAGGGAAGAGCTCTTTTGAAGCTTCCTCCTTTTCTTGCTAACCCAGAGCCTGATTGTACATTAATGACATGGCACATATCACAAGAGCTCAGAAGCTAACGTTAAAGCCCATCGCTCTGCAATCCAAAGAAACTGGCCTTATTAGAGATGCGACAAAGTGAAGGTCAGTAGCGGCCTTTGGTGGGATTGCAGCAAATGGACTCCAGAGCAGCCTAATGGATCATTGGAGAAAGCCCCTGTGACTGTGGTCCGCTCTCCAGCCACAGGCAGCGTAATATTCCCACCTTGCTTTTTTTGGGAAACAGTATGGACCAAAATCAGATTTGTGTTACATCTGAAGGACTTCTAAGTGCTCTCAGTGGTGTAGCTACATAATCATATTGGCATCTGGAAGCATGATCGTTCAGCCATGCTGCTCCATTAGCAGTTAGCTAAAGCATACGCTTTCCATAAAGCATATCAGTGACCATCGGAGCAACATAACAGCAGCTCAGATTAGTCATCATCAGGATTAAATAATTTATGGACACTGTGATGAAAACCCTGCATTTTCATCAGGAAACCACACTCTACTTATAGCTGAATGTTCACAGGGATCGCAAGATGAGATTTGTGATAGATGTAGATAACTTTCCTATATTCATATTTTATGCAAGATCAAATATGTGGATACAAAACAAAATATTTTGATGAACTTTTATGTTTTTTGTCTATATAATGAAAGTCATTGGAGTCTAAAACAACATTGGACCCCATTGACAGGTTTGAAACAACATAAGGGCGAGTAAATTATGGCAATTTTAATTTTTAGATGAACCATTCCTTTTTACAGGGCTGGGGTCTATAAAGGGGTCTCAAGATTACTTAAAATGATTTAAAATAAAACAATTTTTTTTTTAAATTAAACTAAACCAGCTAAGATAAAAAAAAGGGGGTGAATTAAAATAAGAAAATATTATTTTTCTTCAGGAAATATGAGGAAGCCTATTTTTAAAAGTGTGATTTTTGGAAAAGTCATGTAAATTATTAAAATATTTAATTGTTAAAATTTATTTTAAATTAAATAAAAACTCAATAGGCCTTTTTAAAACATTTTTTAGTCAAAAAAGTAAAAGTCGTGTAAATTCATTGGTTAAACCTTCTGGTTAAAGTAATAGTTCACCCAAAAATGAAAAATTTGTCACCCAACCTCATGTTGTTCCAAACCTGTATGAGTTTCTTTGTTCTGTTAAACACAAAAGAAGATATTTTAAAGTATGTTGGTAATCAAACATTTGACTTGAATAATAATATGGAAGTCAGTGGCTACAGTCTGTCTGGTTCCCAACATTCTTCAAAATATCTTCTTTTGTGTTTAACAGAACAAAGAAACTCATAAAGGTTTGAAACAACATGAGAGTGAGTAAATAATGACAACATTTTCATTTTTTGGGTGAACTATCCCTTTAAGCTTCCTACCTGATAATGGTCTTGACCAAGCTTGAACAAAAACCAATGCATAACCTAGAAATGGTAGAAAGCATTACATGATTTAAAGGGGTTAAATTTGGACTTTTCAGTGACAACTATATTTCAAATGCCTGATTGTTACACCCAAATCACACAATTACAATCCTGCCTCTTATCTGGATCACATTTGATTTGACAAAGTGCTAGAGGTGAACAAAAATTATTCCTGACTTCTCACCTCTGAGCTTACATGGTAAAAATCCAATATAGCAAAGCTCTAGCCTGGCAGGTGTTAAACGGGTACCTTTTAATTTCAGTCTCTCTTCATTCGCCACCCGTTCTCCTCTACTCTTCCACTCATTCCCGCTCATTATACTTGCCAGTCTAGGAGGGAGGAATGACCTCCAGGGCTGAGATTAAAGAGAGCTGAGCAGAGACTTGCAGTGTGTGTCCAACAGACTGGGGGAGAGCAGCAGAATGCAAGCCAGTAGTCCAAGATTCATAATTCATATTCCATTCCTCATGTTTGCCTCAGCATAGATCATTTCTTGCTCTCTCCACAAACAAGAATCCTTTCACTATTCCCTGCCGCCCATTTTCCTCCCTTCCCTGTCACAAGCATCCCTTTCCAGATGGCTGCCACTATGTTTCAGTGTTAACTATGGTCAGCACGTCCTCTCTCAGGAGTACTGACACTAACCCACTTTTTCCCCTACTATTGATCCCTCATGAAGCCTCAGCTACTTTACTATCTCTCCTCCTCACACCTCCATTCCCATTCTCCAAGGAAGTTGAGTGTGAATGTCTTCTTGGATTAACATGATCTGTTTTCCATGGAGAGATACAGTGTCTTATTGGCAATCCATTATAGAGATACTGTCCAAGAAGCTTGGTACTAATAGTGAACCACATGTGGATTAAACATTCATTTTCCTTTGCCTTTGATAAGCAGGGGTCTTGTTTTTAAGACCTCTGACTTTAAAATGATGGCAGAACAGCTTAAGCTGAAAAAAAGTTACAGACTCATAAAACACAGAGAGCTGAATTCACTTTAAATGGACAAGAATGCATGTTTATTTCCAAACACAGCCTGCTTTAATGTGTCTGATTCAGGAATTATGCAAATCAGGTAACACAAAAGTTTTTCACTTTGTTGATCATGCGAATCAGGTAACAAAAAAGTTAACATTTTCTTCAGCCATTATTTGTCTCTTGTTTTCTACTAAATAAACACGCTTTATGATGCTTACAAATGGATTTTAAATTAACCTACTTGATGAGGTTAAATCAATATTTGTTTGGCATGTACATAATACCTGACCTCCAACAGAGAGAAACACATTGACCTGAGAAGACACCATTACATCTCCAGTGTAATGCAATGCAATCTCATTTGTCTACTTTAGAATGTGAACTGCATTTTCTGTACTGTCTGCCAGCTAATATTCCAACAGCGGAGTAAGACTAGCTATTAAAGATTCACTGTTTTTGACATTATGCTGCATTTGTTTACAATGCTGCATGCTGAGACTTTATGCCTAATTGTCAGCAGTAAAATGCCAGACAGTTGCAGGGCCACAGGACTCCTCTGTAAATATCAGTGGCATATCAAAGTGGCATTCCCATCCTAAAATATCAGTGGGGTGCGTTGAGTATACTACAGTTATAAAAGCAAGTCAAACCGGCACTTTGGAGCCCAGAGTAAATCTACAACCAGAATTCATCAGTTAACAAGGTGCTTCTTTGTGAGACCTGGCGCTTGTGACAGAAATGCTACCTTGTGACTAATGCATCCTGAGAGAGGCAGTGGCAGCCATCTGGATTGTGAGTTTAAAATTTATTAAATCATTCCACTGAGAACTCACCACTAGCGAGAATGTTACTGTTCTAAGCATTTAAAAGGGACAAGCTATTGGTTTCAATAAAGCCTCAGCAATCCATTTGCCATAGAAGGCGCATCCTGGAGTAAGCAGCTGCCAGAAATGCTGATCTCAATAAAGAAAAGATTTTTCGTCTCATTTTGTGTGATAGCTGTGTGTTTAGCTAAGTAGGGTTTTGTTAGCATGTGTATGTAATCTTCACAGTGTGAAATGGTCTGATCATCACATACTACTTACTTTTCAACAGCGGTTGAAAGCTTCTATTGCAGTTCTGCAGGAATATTTTTCTACCTTTGCATGATGATTTTATGCTTTAAATACATTCAAGAGCATGTTCATTTTAACTCTGTTGCTTAAACCGACATCAATTTAAATCATCACAGACGTGTCCCTGACGCAAAGGCCGTTCCAAACAGCAGGTCTCAAAATTATGCTACCTTCTAGAATACCTACTTTAAGTCAAATTGCACGTACTGGGAAAAGCTCAAGGGAAATGTTCTTCCATGAAGGCAGGCGTGAGAAATGTTATTATAAATGTGATTATATTTTATTCAATACTGGAAAATATTGATTGAAAATGCTCTGCTCCATAATTTTGATTCACTCAGTACCAGAAACACATTTTGAGTGTCATGCACTGAAGTAAAAATGGAAAGTCTCTTCTACTGATATTATCATGTTTCTACTTCAAACCGACTGTCACAGACACGTCAGGCTCCACCGTTCACCAATCACAGCGCACTCCATCACCAGAGTACTAATCACCGCCACCTGCACCTCATCATGATACCAATCAACAGCACTACTTAGAGCACACACACACAGCACTCCACGTCCGGTCTCGTTTGAAGATACTCATGTTTATGCTTACATCAAGGACTCCCCGCTCTCTACTTACCTGTCTCCAGCGTGTCTCCTTACCTCCGTGTGTTCAGTCTCCAGTGTGTGTGTGTGTGCACAATCCATCTCCAGCGATCTCCAGCTCCAGCGACTTCACAGATTCCTATATATCAAGATAAGAGGACAGTTACTATCTCTACTCATCTTCATCATCATCATCCTATTATTCATCACTGCACTTCCGTTGACTGCTCAATGCTCTACTGGTGTCAATAAACTAACTTTACCTGTTCACATCCTTGTCTGACTCCTGTGTACCGTAACACCGACTGTCACCCAAACATTTAAACTTGCTATTGAGAAAAATTGCTATTTTGATTATTGGTTTTAGAACAATTTTAGACATGATTTGATGGAATTAGAATGTATCAAACATCAAATAAATTAATGCATGTATATAATAATGCATTTACATTTGTGCAGTGACTAGTATATACATTAGTCACATCACATTAAAAAGCTTCAAAACAACAAGTATTGTTTGAACACTGAAAATTTTTATTCGTCCAAACAGCATGAAACTTGCGTATTTACACCAATTGTAAATAGCCCGTCTTGTTGGCAGCTGCTACTTACACTAACTCCTCCCACCAAATGTCTAATTGAGCCAGACAAAATTACAAACAAAATCGTACTTATAACAGCATCAGTGGTGTGGAGAGTAAGGCTCTGCCTTTTTCTGAACTCATTCTTCTCCCTTTTTCCATCGCATATCAGCTTGGAAAGGAGTTTATTTTAAGTAAAAAATATTAAGAAAATATTCAAAAAGTAGTATAAAATAGGTATAGAATTTTAAAAAAGGGTATAGAATAGTTATAGAATAGTTGGAATAAAGTTGGAATCAAACTGCCAAAGTCACGTGAACCATTGAAATTTTGAAACGTTCCAAAACACATGACGTAACGAAGCCTCGTTTGCTCAAANACCACCGCCTCGGGCAGCCTCTCGCGGTCTTCCCACTCCCGCGCTGCCCGAACTCCGCAGCACCGCGATCCCCCTCAGCAGCGAGGGCTCCCAACAGCATGTCCCTCCTTCCTCCCGGGTTTCGGCACCAATGTAACACAGTTCGTAAATACGGGAAGAAGGAGGCGGGAACCGGCGAACGTTCAAACAAAAACTTTAATTCAAAATAAACACAGAACAAAACGAAAGTAATGCCGGCAGACCCTCGCGGACGTCTGCCGGCCACACAAACATAATAAAACACAACATAAAGTCCAGGCCTGGTCCTCTCTCGTCTTTAACTGTCGTCGCTCCTCCTTTTATGCTTCCGGAGCTCCTCCGTGAGGGACTCGAGGCCGGTGCGCCTCACAGGTGACGATCATTAACACTCGCGTCACCGGCCTCGCGCCGTTCCCTCACGGCTCTCGCCCGCCCTGGTCGCCACAACTTGCTATTGAGAAAAATTGCTATTTTGATTATTGGTTTTAGAACAATTTTAGACATGATTTGATGGAATTAGAATGTATCAAACATCAAATAAATTAATGCATGTATATAATAATGCATTTACATTTGTGCAGTGACTAGTATATACATTAGTCACATCACATTAAAAAGCTTCAAAACAACAAGTATTGTTTGAACACTGAAAATTTTTATTCGTCCAAACAGCATGAAACTTGCGTATTTACACCAATTGTAAATAGCCCGTCTTGTTGGCAGCTGCTACTTACACTAACTCCTCCCACCAAATGTCTAATTGAGCCAGACAAAATTACAAACAAAATCGTACTTATAACAGCATCAGTGGTGTGGAGAGTAAGGCTCTGCCTTTTTCTGAACTCATTCTTCTCCCTTTTTCCATCGCATATCAGCTTGGAAAGGAGTTTATTTTAAGTAAAAAATATTAAGAAAATATTCAAAAAGTAGTATAAAATAGGTATAGAATTTTAAAAAAGGGTATAGAATAGTTATAGAATAGTTGGAATAAAGTTGGAATCAAACTGCCAAAGTCACGTGAACCATTGAAATTTTGAAACGTTCCAAAACACATGACGTAACGAAGCCTCGTTTGCTCAAATCACGTGACTTTGCCGGTTTGATACACACTCTGAACTACTGATTCGAAACAAAAGATTTGTAAAGTTTCGAAGCTTCACGAAGCAGTGTTTTGAAATCGCCCATTACTAGATATTGTTGAATAAAGTCATTATTTTGTTTTTTTTTGGCCCACAGTAAGTATTCTCGTTGCTTCATAATATTAAGGTTGTAGTCACGTGAACTGTTCTAAATACGTCTTTAGTACCTTTCTGGGCATTTGAAAGTGTTAATTATCTTGTTGTCAAACGAAGCCTCACTGAGCTTTTATCAAAAATATCTTCATTTGTGTTCCGAAGATGAACGAAGGTCTTACGGGTGTGGAATGTCATGAAGGTGAGTAATTAATGACAGAATTTTCATTTTTGGGTGAACTAACACTTTAAACAGATTTTACTATAGTTTCTTTATAGTTTATATATATATATGTATTTATTTATTTTTTACTAGGGTAATGGTATGTGTATATCCCAATAAAGCAGCACCAATTAATGATTTTAATAAATATTATAATATAAACTGAATATGTTGTTATTATTGCACTGTTTTATAATGTACTACAATACACAGAGGTGCGAATAGTATCTGCCACTATTTGCAGTAAGTATAACTATTTACACATTCACAAATAGCCACAGCCAATAAAATACTGTTTCTACATAAACCTTTTCTGTTTCAAAGAACAAAGTATCAAAATAGTGCCATCTAAATAAAAATAGAATATTTAATTGTCACCTGAAGAGTACAATTTGTGGCTTGTGCGAGTTAGTGGAATTGCTGCGTATGCACGTTAGGACAATAGACAGCACAGCAGCTTCACTAGGTTTTGGAACAGAGACTGCTTTATGATATTTAAGTGTTTTTGTTGTTATTGTTTTATGAAAGCCAATGTGATTTAAATGTCTTGTGTAATCATAAGCATCATTTCTGGCTTACGACACCCACCAGCACATTGTATTATGTAGGGATGTCCAATTTTCATACTCAAATACAGAAAATTGGCTGTGGCGTTATGCTGCGTCTGCCCGGCTGATTAAATTTGGAGAATATTAGCTGATATTCATGTTTTGGACACAACAGCTGTGTCTCTGCCCCCGATTATTATTTCAGCATCCATTCCAGCTTTTTAAAAGCTCTGTCACATAATTCACTACAGTTAAGCTGATAGACAGTGGGACAAAAAGACAGCTGTATCAAGCCTTTGCTTTTAACAAATGGACAGTTATCAGAGCATAAATATCCACAGGCAGGCATTTCGTTGGCCAAAAACAATGGCAATAGCTCTTTTTATGCCCTTATGTGATCAAGCTGTGTTGTACTGATGATAATGGCCTGGTGGAGTAAATGCCATCTGTAAAGTAGCCATTAGCAGGGCTGTCAGCGTGTGCCCAGGCAGCTACTGCATAAATGTCATCCTGTAGGCTAACTACACAAGAGGAAGGCCTGTCGATGAGAGTTCAATGAGGGGAAGGTATAATATGGCCCCTGACATAGCAATCGATGAAGTGTGTGTGGAGGGGGGTGGGGGTGGGGGGGATACAGTGCTCTTCTGCCGCCACAGATTGGATCACGCTCTGTAATGGAAGCCTGGCCACGGTGAGTCAGATCTTACTGGCCTGTGCCTCAAATGTTCCCATCAAAGCCAGCAACCACTCCAGTTTCCATCAGCCTTCCTTATGTTCACACTCTACCAACCATTAGCCCGAGGAACTGCCAGTGGAGAAAGACCCTTCCAAACAGTAGCCATGATGAGGGGGAAATGAATGAGCAGACTGCCAGCAGCTTCTGTTCAAACTCCCCTCACCTGGGCGGCCCTCACACTAGGGATCCAGGGACAGATAAAGGGGAGTGGAGAGAGATGAAAGAGACAGACATGGTATAATGATGGACAAACCTGAAAGACAAGAGAAAGTGAGCGAGTCATAGGTTACTGGATTAATAGACTCTGCTGTGCCACTAGAATGAGAGGTTAGGTGAGGGAGATAAAAAGAAATGGAGAGAAATAGAGTGAGAAACTCATGCTTTTGCCTCTGAATGAATCTTTCCTGTCAGAAAGGGTTAATGGATGTAGAATCTCTGCTAAATGGGCCATTGGTCAAGTCTGTGTATTCTTTATGTGTATGTTAGACAACATGGAGCGTCCTTGACCAATGTAACCACGTTTTTGATCGAAGCAGCTAATGATAACTGAAGGGGCTGTTTGAGGAGCAGTTAAACAAAGTAAAGGGTGTTCCAGGGTGCAAACAATCTCAATTAGCAGTTATTGCTACACATGCCTGTTTGATCCTTGCATTTAATAACCTCTGAGTGTTCCAGAGTCATCTGACGCAAAGCCCTGCCTTTAAAATATTACTGACCAGTTATTTTTAGCAGCCATTACTCCAGTATCAAGTGTCACATGATCCTTCAGAAATCATTCTAAAATGATGATTTGCTGTTAAAAAAAATTCTTCTTCGTCTTCTTATAATTGTTTCATCTTATTATTATTATTCACTAAAGTCTGAAAGTGTTGAATAAATGGAATGAAGAGTTCTGTTCACTTACGCAAATGTAATCACCTCTAATTGCTTTCAAATAAGGCTTTTAACTTTTCATTTAACACAATTCACAATCTCATCGCTTTTTTAATCACCTTGCAGAGTAATTTAACTATTTCTTTAAAAAACGTAACAGATTAAAAAATGCTTTGCAATATCACAAATGATTCTAGCCCATGTAAGAAAAAAAAATCGAATAAAATTAACTACTTAATGAGTGCTGAAATCTCCTATTCATGGGCTGTCCTGCAAAGCGTGTGAAACTTAGATGCAGCATTTGAATCCCAAACCACAATTCTACACCTCGACTCTCCACCATCAGTGCTGTCACAGTACAGAGGAACACAGCACATGGTCCATAGCTGTGCCATCTGAGCTTTGCACAACACAGTCCCTACCCACCATGGCAGAGCTCAGTCTAGACAGCTCTGCTCCTCCAGCATACGGACGAGGGAAAGGAAACAGCTTGTACAAATCACTACTTCTCCCATATCAACACAACAATAGAACAGGACAGCAGAATTACTGTAGCGCTTAAAAAAGGAGTACTTCGAAAACAAGACTCGCATGAGGAGAATGAAGTAAACACTGGCTGTAAATTTTATTGTTCCATTAATCAACATGACAGCCGGCTGGCTCCCGTAGCCATCAGCAGAGGGAATACAGCGCAATGACATACAAAAGGTAGAATAAACCCCTGAATGAGTGGCCGCCATCGAATCCAGATGACAAAACTGCCTCTGACCCCAGATTTGTTTTTAGGCACCAATGTAAGTGCAATTGAAAATATTCTCTGCCTGTCTTAGTGAGGACTGTGTAAATTTTAATATGCAGACCAGATTCCAAGTCACGTTTGTTAGTTGTGAGATACAGTCTGTAAATGATGTAAATGCTGCATTTTTATTGCTTTTGCTGTAAATGAACTGTTATGTCAAAGAGACAAGATAGCCTACTTTGCACATTTTCTCAGTTAAAAAATATGTTTTTGTGGTGAATGTTTAATAAACCGTGAAAGAGAGAGTCAAGGGGGGTACAGGTTTTCTTCTATCTCTTACTATACTCAATGGCCCCATTTACACTAGTGCGTTTTCGTTTAAAAGCGTTTTTTTTTTTTTTAAATGTAAATTAAACGATCCTTGTCAACACTGGCGTTTCCACAGCATTTCAGAAACGATCTCCTTCTACACTACACTACTACACTAACAGTTGCCTCTTGTGCATGTAGGTAGCTGCAGTATTTAAAAAAAATGCAGTTTAACTGTGCAAATGCTGCTATAAATGACAACAAAGCCAGCAAATATTGCAGTTCAGTCTTCATGTTATTTTTTACATGGTCGTCAAGGATATGCAGAGCGAAGGTGGGCAGCCATGCCATCGTTTTCAAAAGTCTCCATTTTGGTCCGTTTATGCACCAGAGAAACAAGCGCGCCGCCATCTTTATAAACTTGTCTTTGAACTTCCGTTTTACAGTAGATCTGTACATTTCTATGGCATTGCTGTCAAAGAATAATAAGCTGGTTAACCAGATTTACAGAGTCATAGAGTTGTAGAGTTAATGAAAGTTATCATGAGCATTGTAATGTTTAAAGCAGATGTCTTCAGTAGACCGGGAAGATTTTAAAATGAGCAGTTCATTCATAAATATTTAAAATCGTTGTGGAAATACAAACCGGAAGTCAAAAGACAACAAGTGGAATGCTGAAAAGGGGCGGGGCTACATAAGGTCTGTGTAGTACTGAAACACAACCCTGGAATTTTCAAAATAAAATAGGGTCTGCAGCATTTTCGAAAGTCTCCGGCCCTGTTTACCCCGTTTTGCTACGGTTACATCTGTCGTTTAGACTACGCTGGCATTTTCGAACTTCGAAAATGGAGACTTTTGAAAATGCTACAGACCCTGTTTTTAGTTTGAAAATGCAGGGGTTGCATTTCAGTATAAATGGACCAAAAAGGAGACCTTTGAAAACGATGCCGTGGCTGCCCTCCTTCGCTCTGCGTATCCTTGATGACCGTGTAAACAATAACATGAAGACTGAACTGCAATCTTTGCTGGCTTTGTTGTCATTTTTAGCAGCCATTGTGCAGTTAAACTCTGCATTTTTAATACTGCAGCTGCCTACATGCACAAGAGGCAACTGTTTACACTTGTACACGCATGCCCAGTGTGCATGTGACATGCGTTTTCGGCCGTGTAGTGTAGACGGAGGTCGTTTCTGAAACGTTGTGGAACACCAGTGTAGCCGAGGATCAATTTCATTTTAAAACACTCTAGTGTAAACGGGGCCTCTGTTTTCGAGGTACAAAAATGCCAGTGTAGTGTAAACAACAGGTCTAACCACAGCAAAACTTATGCATTTTAAAACAAAAACACACTAGTGTAAACGAGGCCTAAATGTCAATTTAAAGCAAAACAAGTGTAATGTGCTACATATGTATTACAGATTTATCACGAGAGATAAATAAGTCTCGGTGACAAGTGTGAATGGTTATCACACATGCAGATAATGGATTTTATTGGCTGTGGGTTTCCTGCTGATGATAGCAGTGACATGAATGACAGTCAGTCAATTAACTGCAACCTACTGCTTTGATGGTTACACAAAAGAGAAACTACCAGCAAATTCCCTGTCCATTATCCCCACCAGGAATCATAAAGGACCAACAAATATATGTCTCGCAGAAGTTATTCCAGTCATGTAACAGCATACGGTGAAAAAGACACCTTTTACACGATAACTTTCACACACCTAATCAAGCTATCACAAAACATTTGTGCGTCACAGCTTAACTTTCTTTTTTTAATTTCCTTTCTAGCACCTTTTATTTTCCCCTCCCTCGTTATCCCTTGCCTTTGAACCTGGCAGGCACAAAGAGTATCCATTGTGGGGCCTGAGGAGATGTTTAAAGCCTTTTCTCAGTGCTTATATGAAGTGCTTGCCAGCCCTCCGTCATTGTGTTCGGTGACCGACCACCTAAAAATACATATCGATCAGATGCAGTCACAAACCAGAAGCCAGTGAAAAAGCAGTGAATAGCACCCACTTTCCCTAGTCTCCCAAAACAACAACTCTCCAGACGCCCTCAGATGCTGCCCTCTGCTTATCTAGGCAGCAGGATAGTGTGGAATTGGATTTAGATGATGCTGCTTTCCAGACCAAACCTCTTATTGCCACAATTCCCTCCTTGATACTGTGATTCCTGAAAGCCCAAGCAAGACTTGATGAACACATTGGACTCCCTCTGCTTGTCTAATTTGCTCGAGGCTTGGTCAGCTCTTTTTACAGTCTGAATTCATTTATCAGTCAAAACAAGTTAGAGCCTCTGAGTGTAAGAACTGGGATGTGAGACTGTAAAGTAGGACAGCACACTAGAGGAGCATGAGGATACAAATACATATTTACACTTTCTAAAGAATGTGTGTGGTGCCACAATATTGGCAAACACCCAAGGTGTCCCTATGGGGTTGCTAAGGAGTTCTGAGTTGCTAGGTTGGTATAAACAGACCCATGATAAAAGAGCCCACCGTAAAGTCTCTATATTCTGCTCTCAAGGTATGACTCACTGCTAGCCAAAATGCTAGGAAGTTGTGGGTGGTTGCCAGGGTGTTGCTATGCAGTTGCTAGGGTGTTCTTCAGAGAGTGAGAGCTTACGGGATGTGGGGGCTATGGGAGACCACAGCCGCATCTGAGTTTTTTGCATGATACACCTTCTGCTTTGACTGTATTTTGGATTTGGATTTTCCGTGGTTTATGTTTGGTTGGATTGATGTCATCTGTAGTACTTACATACACCAACCTGCTGACACACTGCGTTTCCATCACCCTGCTTTTATGCTCATTTTGAAGTATCGCATCAGAAATGAGTGATGGAAATGCCAAATTTGGAGAAAAACTTTTTTTGCGAATTAAGGGATTTTTACGCTTGCTTGAGGTGGTTTTTGACGTGTGAAAAAGAGTTACTGCAAATAATGGGAGATGGAAATGCATTTGCCGAATAAATTCTGACATAGCGAACATTAAACCCATGTGACTAATTGGCTGTTTTTGCTTATAGTGTTTTATTTACTGTTGGTTACTAGACCCACTTTTCCACCGTTGGACCGAACGGTTCCCATTGAGTAACCGTTCCATTCCGTGCCGATCTGGGACAGCTTGTACGGGTACGGTTTCTTTTTCCACTGTGGGGCTGATAACGGTTGCTCTTTGGAATGTAATACAAAAGAGTCTGTTGTTGCCTTGGTAACGCAACGGTTTACTGATGATATAAGATGTAAATAATGACTGTGTTATGGAGGATGATCAGATATTTCTTTCAATTTTATTATTAATTTGTGTTTACGTCGCTCAAATAGCACGCAGGCAGCTACAGAGAAACTGGTAGCCAGGCAACAGACAAGTGACCAATCCTGAGTGGCGACGTCACTTCACGGATTCTACCAGAACAATTTGGCACGGTTGTCTAATTCCGAATTCCAGGCCGAGAACAGTTAGTAATCATGCCGTGCCGTACTAGGCTCCAATGGAAACACAACTGGAACCGTTCCTTACTATTCTAAGAACCATTCGGCCCGGTGGTGGAAAAGCGGCTAAGGTTACCAATACCACCGTCATCCACTCGAACAACTTGATAGAAATGCACCTAATTCACATTTGTTTGTTTTTTGTATGTTTTTTTGTTTGTTTGTTTTTGTTTTTTGCGAATTTTGTGTGGATGGAAACCCAGTTACTGACTAACAATTACACTGATAATCTGACATTTCATATTTGTTCTTTAGTTAAATAAATCTTATTGTTTAAAGGGATAGTTTACTCAGAAATGAAAATTCTGCCATCATTTACTCATGCTCAAGTTATTCAAAACCTATATGAATTTCTTTCTTCTGCTGAACACAAAAGAAGATATTTAAAAGAATGTTGATGGGCCCCACTGAATGCCATAGTATTTCCTTTTCCATACTATGGAAGTCAATTGGGCCCATCAACTGTTTGGTTCCCCATATTCTTTAAAATATATTATTTTGTGTTCATACAGGTTTGGAACAAATTGAGGTAATAAGATTTATTTAACTAAAAAACAAACGTGAAATGTCAGGTAATCAGTGTAACTGTTAGTGTGTCAGCATGTTGGTGCAAGGAAGAACTTTCATTTTTTGGTAGCCTGTCCCTTTAAACAGTGGTTAGGTGACCTAACCCTTATTTTTGTTGCGATATATAAATATAATCATAACAGTACCAATGATTTGTACTTTGGTTAGAGGTTTGTTCAAACCTCCAACTATGAGCAGTGATGTTTGCATAATAAAAGCAAGAGGGTGAAAACAAGAAGCAACCTCTTAATGCCCATGCATCCTCCAGCCAATCAGGCGCAGAGCTCTCTTCCTTTTCTTCCTGGTTTCTCTCCATGACCTTGATCTCAAGCAGTAGCTATACAGTAATTAGTTCAACTTGTGGACATGTTCATCCAAGAGGCATTAATGCATATCAGCCTTCAGGTCCTCATCCGTATTTCTCCTCCTCCTCTTTCTCATTTGTCTGCCTCTCCCTCCCTCTCTCTAGCTTCTGGAGTCACTCAACCTTGTGATCCTGCGCACACTGCATTGCCAAACAGGCCCTGGTCCCAACAAACAAGCGCACAGCATTTTATCATTTCATTTACAAATATCTGCATTCATAGCAAATGCACATGGAATAAATAAAGAAAGATGCAGGGGACAGAGATGTTCTTTCCTCCCTGGTGATTTCAATGACACAGTGGTCAGATGCACAGATGCTGGAGGCCCTACAATGAGATACACTCCATGAAAACAACAAGAGAGAGACCTTAATTGCTCAGTCAAGCATAATCCAAACAGAATGGTGATTTTTTTTCTTAGCAAAATGCAGTTTTTGAACTGGAATAAAATGCACGAAAAACAACTGAAAATGAAGTAGAAGATAGAAGGAATTAATTTTTTATAAGCCTTCATTACACAATCAAATGGTAACCAGTACTTTACAGTAGAGATGGGTACAAGTACTTGGACGTGACCACAATGGTTGATCACAAAAATAAAGGTGAGACTAATTTCAAATCATTTACACTGATCAAAATCCAGTAACAGCTACACAGAAATCTAATTTAATTTGGTCCAATTTGCATTGGTTAACTATACAGTAGTGACCAAAAGCGATGTCCAGGGTGGATATTTTGCATAATATTTGCTTTTAATGACACTTCAGGTTCAATTGAACGATCTATGAACGAAATATGAGGAGTATGTTATATTAAGAAGAAAAATACACTAAACTTGGTTAAAGTATTAAAATGACAAAAATGTTTGGCAAGAAAAGCAAACTCATATAGCATATAATTAAATATGTTTTTTTTTCTATTATGCAAAAAAGGGATAGAAAAACAAAAAGCTCACAGGAAATATTGACTCAGTAAACTTTGCACGTGTCATGCTTAACTTCTTTCCAATCCTCCTTAAGCTCTTCCCAAAGTTCATCGGAAGACCTGCATGACTTATCAAATCGGGTTTATAATTTCCTAAAGGTTTTCAATGGCTTTTAGGTCAGGGGACTGAGGAGGCCACTTTAAGACTTCAAAATGCTACGCATGAACACCTTGCTTAATGGCGCAATACATGCATATGGTATTAAACCACTCCAGTCGTATCTTATGAACATACTCTACACCATCCATTGCTAGGTTGTTCAATTATGACTGGCTGGACTGCAGAACACGGCTCCAATCTCCCACACTCCAGTCCTTTTTATCTTTGCCAAAGTGTTTTTTTGCAGTCGATAAAAGTAATAAATGGTTTCCTTACTGGTAGACAACCTCCCAATCTGGCCTCTTGTAGCCGTTGGCTTACAGTTCAAGATGAAATTGGAGGTTGGAGGTCTCATCCAGGTCTTTTCTGAGGTGAAGCTGTTTTGAGGTCGTCTCAGATCCAGGTGATTTTCATCCAAATTTTCTGTCAAAATGCTCACTGGTTTTCCTTGAAAACCACAGCACTTTACATTCTGCAAGGTAGTGGTCTCACTGTGCTTTGAAATAATTCTGTGGACATTGTGACCAATCACATCCTGCACAAGCAATGTCCAAAACCTATTGTCTAGTTAAAGCCATTTTAACAATATCGTTATTGGTTGCAGAGGATAGCTCCTTCCATCTGGCCATTTTCGGCAGCTCAATCGGTTGGCTCATGTCGGCAGCATCTTGGTCCAAAGTTGCCCTGACACACCAAACCTATGCTCGACCCCCAACTGCCAAGTAGCACATCCGTTCTGCGCATGCGTAAGAAGAAATGCCTTTCCGTACCAACAGGTGGCAGTAGGTGAACAGCCAATCAGAATGATCAGATGGCCCGACTGACCGTCGGCTTGGTGTGTTCTGGGCTTTACACTCCAGGCACAACTTGCATATGAAATATTTAATAAAAGGTTTGAATAAAGTTGGACATCACTTTTGGCCACTACATTTGTTGAAGGGGAATGCAATGCAAATCTTTGAGACCTGTTTTAAACTGACAATTCAATCATCTTATGAACAACAGCAAATAAAATAACTTTAAGGAAGAGCATGTCGCTAACATAATATATTTCTGATTTTAAAATATATTTGTTTAATTTTAAAATTGCTATATTTTCAAAGCATTAAATGCATTACATTTTTTACTTACCTTAACATACAGTACTTGTCATTAGAAAACAGATTTTTCTTTTGCACTCAGTGCATAGAACTCCAAAAATGCTGCTAATGTTAGAGACACTCACACTCACATATACATAAAATATATTATTTATACACTATTATTTATTTTTTATACATTAAATCATTCTATTAGAGACAGATGTGCAAAATAAAGTGCATGCAATCTGCATCCTGAGCCATACAAAAGTATTCAAGTTTGAGGAGCCAGAGAAAGCGAGAGAAGCAGTGCTGAACTGAGCAAAGCAAATCCCACAATGGGTTCGATGGACACCGATGGACAGTGTTGGTTTTTCTGAGCTGCTCTGAAAAGGTTTGTTTTTCCCCAGAACATAAAGAGCAGAGATTTACAGCCTGAGGCAGAGCTTGTCAAACCAGACTCCTCTGCTCTCCTCTGCTGTGCGAGACAGAGTCTAATGCTGCAGACATCCAGACCACTGCACTGCTGCAGTCCCTCAGCCTTCACAGTCTACAAACCCAACCAGAAGCATCAAGTAGCCATTCGCTGATACATGATTCACCATTTTCAAGTACAGAAAGCGTTATCAGGGAAGCTCTGAGCACATTATGACTTAAGAGTATTTCCATTGAAATTCTAATTTAAACTCTCCATCTCTTTCAATAAAAGAGGAGGCTTTCTGGTACATCTTCCTAATCGATGTGCGAATTTATAAGTTTTTCCCCATTTGATGAAAACCCCAGGTGGTTTGTGCTCTAAAAATGGGTGGGAGAGAAGAATGACTTGGAACAGAGAATGAATATTTGTCATATTCATAAAAAAAAATAAAAAGAATGCAGCCCCTGTTCGGGCTCACCATTGAATAGGAACAAAACCGTTTCCTCTTCGCTTTTGTTTTCCACTGTTTTCATTTGCTGTCTTGTTGAAGAGGTTGCCACTGAGAATTGTGGGATGGGAGACAGAGGATCAGCGAGAGAGAGAAAGAGAGAGCGAGAGGAAAGAAAAAAGTAAGAGAGTGAGAGAAATAAAATGGCAGAGCCATCAAAAAGCAATCATAGCTTGATGGAGTGAGGCTGTGGGCCTCAGACAAACGGGAGGGAAGCAAATGACAGCCTGGTAGGGGTAAAAACGAGAGCGCGGGTAGAGGAAACATTAAATCTGCATAAAAACGCTCAGTTGACTTGCACAGCCGAGACTTTTTACGCCACAAGGAAACCATTCACCTGAACATTACACGTCCGCACAAATACTTACACAGCAGCACATTAAGACAACAATTTACAACCAGTTCCATTATAAGAAGTCCGATAGAACGACAGACAAACAGATAGATAGAGAGACTGAGAGGTGGACAAACAGAGTGATAGATAGAACAAGAGACAGACAGACAAATAGACAAACAGAATGATAGAATGAAAGACAAACATGAATGATGTGTCTAGGACATTCTAGCTGGTTTCGATGATTGGTTCCGGGTGGTCTAGGATCTTACTAGATACTTGCTAAAGTGTTTTGTTGGTTGCTATGATGTTTCTAGGTGGCTGCTAATGCATTCTGGTCAGTTGCCAGGATTTTTATAGATGATTGCTAAGGCGTTTCGGTCGGTTTATTCTCAACCAGTCGTGATATCTTGATGCCACACTGCCATTGATTATTTTATTGGCCTACTGCTGAAGAGAGACATCTCAGACCCAAACACAAAGACCGTACATCCTGTCTGCATGTGTTTATCTCGCTAGGCAGGTCAACTGCTTGATGTCTGCTGGCTTACACAACCAGATGTGTTTTATAGTTTATTTGGATCTGGATCAGTGGCAGTAGGATGGCTTAGATGCGCTCTGTGTTCGGAGTCCCCACCGGGAGGTGTGAGTTCTGTCTTGGTCTACAGCAAACACCTCGCAACATGAAACGGTTGGACAATCATTAGGAGGAGGATGGAGTATTGAAGTAGGACGAAGAGGATGTCTCCTGGAAGTGTGTCAACAATAAAGAAGAAAACTAATTAGCTAGGTTGGCTTTCATTTCTCTTTCCGGATTTGTCACACATGACTATAGGGTGAGCACAGTTGAGACATTGAATAACAACATTGATTTTTGGCATGTGGGATGTGTTTGTGACACCTATCTCCTCACAGACAGTGGCTAGGGGAGCAAAACACACAGATAAGAGTGGAAAAAAGTACATGAGAAAGAATAAGGGAGCAATCTGAAATATAGCAATGTATGCAGGTCTCAACAATGGATGTTTTCTGCTTCAGTAGTTCAGTTTTTACTGGCCCTGTCAACATTTCGATTGGTCCTAAGTTGAAAAAAACACCAACATATTTTATATGCAGAAAAAAAAACATATTATTAAAATATATCTATTTATCTTTTAGCATTGTTCTCTTGCCAAATAAAAGTAAACAAAATAAATATTTGTAAGTTATTTATAGATTTATTTGAGGGGTTTTTTTTATTTGCAATTATTTCAATATAATAATACTATAATATCGAAACAAAAATCATGATTATCACAATTTCTTTCATGACAACTCTCTGAGTATTTGGCATGGTAATGGATATGACAATGTTAATATGTTTGGTCTTGGCGGAATAGATCTGATACGCTGCTGCTGCTGCTGCTGCTGCAGAGCAAGTACGTGATTTGCTACTGCCAATACAAACACGACACCCCACTGTGAACAATTAAGACATGCTGCTGCTGTACAATACATGAATTACCCATAGCAGTGTGGCGAGCAGGGAGCATAAAAGGAGGAGCGACGACAGTGAAGGACGAGAGAGGCCCATTCCTGGATTCTCTCTTGTCCTTCACTGTCGTCGCTCCTCCTTTTATGCTTCCGGAGCTCATTCTCATTATCTTTCGCGTCACGGCTCTCGCCCGCCCTGCTCGCCACAAGCAGATCTATACAGGTGGGGCTGGGGAAGGTGGAGGGTTTCTGAAAGCACGCTGAAAATGCAACTAAAGCAAATGCAACTACAGCAAATGCTGACCAAGTATTTGAAGGTTGAGCAGCAAGCTCATTGGCTGCTGATAGAGCAGGAACCAATCAGCTGTGCCCTATAGAGAATAGATTTTGGATTCAGTTAGCAACAAATATTAGTATTAGCTGTCTGCTAAAGGAAACCCTAAGATGTGTTTTTATTAATGGCAGTGTTTTATAATATAATTGTGGTATATGTGTCAGAGAAGTAACTAAAAAAGCACAGATTCTCTCACAGGTTCGGCTGTGTGTGCGCACGTTAAAATCAGCTGTGACTTTGCTAAAATATTCAGAGTTATTAAGTGTTTGTTTCATAGTTGGAGGTGTGAATGTGCCTCTTTGTGGCAGACATATGCTCTAAAACACGGCAGGACCACAGGGAACTGCTAGTTCTGGTACATATTCACACTCCTTGCCTCAAACCTCCCCAAATGTTCCTGTAATAAGCATGAAAATACAGTAGCTATTCACTCTTTATGTTTGTCCTTTGTGTACATGTATTCAAAATAAACCACAAGTGCATGTGCAGTGCCCAACTGCACTGACCAGTTCGTAATACGCAAGATGCAAATNCATATTAATAAATGTTAATTTCCAACATATTTTGGGTTCATTTTAAGCAAGAAATACAGTAATTTTTAAACAATATTTCGGTTAAATAAAACTACCCAGCAGGTTGGGCAAACATATAACCCAGCCGCTGGGTTAAAACAACCCAATCGCTGGGTTTGTCCATTTTCAACCCAACTTGGGTTGTTTTTAACCCAGCATTTTTTAGAGTGTGCATGTGCAGTGCCCAAATATTTAGTAAATATTACTAAAATATTACTGCACTGACCAGTTCGTAATACGCAAGATGCAAATAAAAAATTAAATACACGCATTTTTGTAAAACATATGTAAATATGCGTATCATGACACTGAGCATGTGCAGAGGGTATTTGAATCCGATTATTTCAGGTTTAAACCACCTCCTTCCAATCATTCGGATCAATCTCAATCAAATTGATTTCAGTGTTTGCATGAAGGCAAATCAGTCCGATTGAGGCGTCAATCCAATTACTAATAGATTATTTGATTAAACATAGCTGTGGATTTTTGTTTCCCATTTTATAGTCTGCCTGGCAAAATTAATTAGTCTGTTAACTAAAAAAAGAAATATCACACCTCTTCTCAACAAGATGCACAATATGATTCATTTCTATAGCTCAAAAAGTACAGGATAAATTCCCTGACAATGTCGTTTAGGGTTAGAGATTTGTTCAAATTCATAACCCCGAGTACGAGCACTAATAATAGTGATGCTCCTCTTAGCAAGCACCACTAATTGCAAGAAGCTACACATACTAATTACATTTGAAAGTACATCACTGCATACTTATGTAATTAAACTGTAAAATGAACCCTAATGTAAAACGTGACCTGATTGCACATTTTACTGGGTGGGAATTACAATAGATTAATAGGTGGCAAATTTGCACCTTTGAGACAAAAAGACAAGAAAAGTGAGGAAATGAGAGCTAAGCGAGAGAAAGGAGTGCAATAAAGACCAAATTAGGACACGGAAAGATGTGCAATTTATGAGCTTAGTCTTTCAGTCGGTGCCAAGGAAGGCTCGATTGGACAAGCGCTCACTTACATCACAGCCCTCTCTAATATGTGGCAGTTTTTCAGAAACCTAGTTTAGACATTATAGCCAGCAGCAGAATCTATAGTGTGAAATGGGATGTGAAAGCTATTGTGAAGTCACACAAGTCACATTACTCATCAGCTTTGAGCATCGTATCAACTCTGCAGCTCTTTTTGAAGGGTTTCCTATCATGCTCTGTGCCAGAGCCATTCTAAAGGATTTACTATGTTACACTAACAGTATTGCAGTTTAGTTATATAAATCTAAACAGCAACTACCAACTAACATTCTGTGTGAAAATTTAATATATAAGGGTAAAGTATAGGGATCTTGTCTAACTCAGCTTAAGGTGTTTTATACTTGCCTCAGTGTGTGCTAGTTCTGTCCCATTTATAACTGAAAGACTGATCTGAATAACATTTGTTTGGAAGTTATAAGTATTCATAGCACAAAATAATTAATAAGTGCCTTTATTACTGTATCTTTAAACA
>RJVU01011283.1:2700100-2843302 GCA_003731715.1 Anabarilius grahami | reverse complement strand
AATATATTGATATAAAATATAAAATTAATTATATAAAATAAATTACAATGTAATTTTGTATAAAATAAAGAAAATTTTGGAAAAAAATATGACAATTATTTTTAAGTGATAAAATTGTGAAATAAATCATATCTGTGTAAAATATATATTTTAGCCTGGATACACAGCTTGAATGGGTTTCAATGGAGAATGATGCTATTTGGCACTAGTTAAAGGGTTAGTTCACCCAAAAATGAAAATAATGTCATTAATTACTCACCCTCATGTCGTTCTACACCCAGAAGACCTTCGTTCATCTTCGGAAAACAAATTAAGATGGCTCAGTGAGGCCTCTAATGCCATCGAACTTCTCAAGATCCAGAAAGGTACTCAAAACATATTTAGAACAGTTCATGTGACTACAGTGGTTCTACCTTAATATTATAAAGTGACAAGAATGCTTTTTGTGCGCCAAAAAAAAACAAAAATAATGATGATTTTCAACAATATCTAGTGATGGCCAATTTCAAAACACTGCTTCGAAGCTTTATAAATCTTTTGTTTCGAATCAGTGATTCATATCGCGTATCAAACTGCCAAACTGCTGAAATCACGTGACTTTGGCACTCCGAACAACTGATTCGAAACAAAAGATTCATAAAGTTTCGAAGCTTCATGAAGCAGTGTTTTGAAATCGGCTGTTCTTTGAGTAGCGACTCAAGTATGAGGATCCAATGAAAAAAAAAGTACAACTCTCCTTGTTACATTACATGCAGAGATGCTCTTAAAAGTCATGTCTTCCCCTTCAGAACATGCATTAAGGATTTGTAATATGGAAACATGACAGGCAAATGCATTCAGTTATTTCAAATGTTGGTGCAAGAACACTTTATCTGTCCCCCCAGACCCTTGGTCCTCTCTGAACTCTCTGCTGGTGAGAGATTTGCTCTCTCTCAGCTCTCCTGCTTTAATTTTCCTGTCTTTCTCTTCACTCCTTTGCTCCCATGAGTGTTTCTTTTGCCACTTCTCTCCTTCCCCCTCTTATTTCCCTCTTTCTCTCTTCATACATCTGCTGACGGGCCATGTCTGAGACAGCTGAGCCCACAGTTGTCACCGGTGCCACTCAGAGTCCCTTCACAGAGCATGATGTGGAGCTGCCTGCAGTGTTTCATTAAGGCCTTACACACCAAGTCCCAGAGGCAAAAGGCCTAAACCAATCATTTCCCCTCCACAACCTTTCCTAAAATGGAAGCCCAGCCAAGTGGCCAATAGAGGCCAGAGTTAGTGGAACAAGGCAGGAATATGTGTTGATAATAACCCCAATAGGGAGATACGCAGGGCAAATGTAATTTTACAGGACTAAGCCGGCCTGTTGCGAAAAGAATGAAGACTGGCACAGCATATCTACGGTCTCTCCTTCTCGTTTTTTATGTTTTATACTAAAGTGTTCCTTTACGCTCATGGTCATTCTTTAAGGTTACTGAATTGTTACGATTCTTTGGGAAATATGCTATAAAATGGGAATATGGATTTTCCCTCACCCAAAGGACAGCTATCCACAACAGATGGTCTTAGGATGGTTCATTTTGTTGACATTCAGGGACCCTGTTTGGCTCCGAAAGGACAGCAGATGTAGTCTGGGAGTGATGTGAAATACCGTATCTCATTCCCTCTTCTATCAAACCACATGACGAACAGGAGGTTCAAATGAGACATAATAGCACAGTTAAGAGTTTGCTGAGGAGAGGAAGTATTCTCACAGACATTTGTGGTTATATTTCTACTATTTATAGTCATTCAATTAAGGGGTCAAGAACTGGTTAGCATGGCACAGTTAGCCCGTGCTGGTAGAAGTTGTAACCATTTTGTATTTATAGTGTTGCGATATTGGGATTATAGTATTTATAGTGTTGTCTATCACATATATCTGAGCTGCAGTGACACTCTTGAGCATTTAAAGGCAATTAAGAGAAATAAATATTGGTCAGTGTAGTTCTTATATCAGGTCTGTTTTGGGTGTTGGTTCATGAATGTTTTCATGTCTTTTATTTTGAAGTTTTCTCATTATCATGTCATGTGATTCCCTTGCCCCTCATGTGATCATGGCTGCATCTGAAAACTTAGGCAGCTGACTTGTTGCCTCGCTGCCTCATAGGCAGTAGGCTTGTTCGACTTGATGCAGCGCTGCACAGACCGATCGGCGGCTGACTTGAAGCAGTGCATGCCGGTAAGAAATTTTGTCCGACTTGAGACAGCGTCGTCGCCATGTGACTGTGACGAATGGCTTCAAAGTACCGCGAGAGCGATTCGAGATCAGCCACCTGAGTCAGCCAGCGCAGTTTCTCAAGAGGAGCTGCATGAGCGCTGATGACGACACAGCTATTTCATGATTGGCCGGATTCACAGCATGACAACGATCACGTGTGTTTCGTGTTTATTGTCACGCCTTTAGTTTCACTAATGCTCACAAATCTGTATTTTTATAACAGTTAAAGCTCTTTTCATGTAGTCGCAATGTTATATTGTGTCATGTTTATCAAAATGAAACTGATAAAAAACAAAGACCCCACTACATTAGTTTTTATATAGTATATGCTTATATTGAACTTTATTCTTGTACAAAACAGATGCTGTAAGCAGTAAATAAAGTATTGAATGAAAATGTCTCTGAAAAATCGGTGTATTAGTCAAATATTGCATTTATTTCACTGTGATAAAGTACGCAAAGGCAGCAAGTGTCACTACGGGAAGCAGAAAGTGTCCGACTTCACGTCTCCGTTTTCAGCTCCTCCCCGCCTGCACACGGCTACTTTCGCCGATCGGTTACATCCAGCCGCAGTCGATGTCGAACACACCTAATGACTCTGCAGACAGTGTTTGCGCATGAAGACACCTCACGAAACTGATTTCAGACAGACTTCTGAGGCAGCGTAACAGTTTAATGATCTACAGCAAAATAGAGCAAGCTTTAGTGAAAACTAAAACATTTAATTACTACAATAGTAATTTCTCACTAGAAATGGAAGTGGAAAACGTTGGTCAAAAACATACGCACAAACTGACCAGAAACCGCAACTTTCAGAGGCCATCTTTCTCTTTCTTGCTCAACTGTCACTGAATGGATAGTCTCGCGTAGCCAGACCTTCAGACTGACGGTAGAAGGTCTGGACTCTATCGCAGCTTTCATTGGCCAAGGACCACCCAAGAAGACGTTTGACTGACATGTAATGCAACCAATCACAGTTCGTTTTGTTCCGCGTCATGTTTAGGGGCGTGAAAATGTAAAGTCGATGTCCCTACAATAACAGACCGGCCTCCATCTGTAAATTATTCATTCAAGAACATTGTGCAAGCTTACTGCAACAATAGAGCCACAAACTTCACATACTTTTGAAAATCCAGCGTTTAGTCAATCCTGGTAAGCGCTTGTAAACACAACCGCATTCTTCTTCCACGAGGAGGTTTAGCGTCACGGCATTTGTTTCCAGGCAGACCATTTAAGAACGTGACACACGTTTCTCCCTGTATAATTGAACCAACCAGATGACGACTTCGAACCCTCTGAAGTGTTTCCAGATAAGTGTGCCATATGCATCAGACATTCACCCAACGGTTCATGGGCGTGACGTCTGAGACTACCAAATGGAAAGCACAGGATTGTGGGATATCAAAGGCAGTGAAGCCTTCTATCTATGCTGCCTTCAAAAATCAATCAGATGAAGGTATCTCAGTAGACAGGAAATAAAGCTAACATTTGATTCGGACTTGCCTTTGCTTCCCACCTTGAAATGCGTCCTCTGAAGGCAGCATTTTTAGTTTTCGGATGCAGCACATCATGTGATTCTTTTGCTCTATGTAGGTGTGTTCGGTGCTGCGCAGACCGATTGGTGTATGACATCAAAGTACCACGAGAGTGATTAGAGAGCTGACGGCCCATATGCCTTCGAATCGCTCTCGCGGCACTTTGATGCCATACACCAATCGGTCTGTGCAGCGCCGTTTCAAATCGAATACACCTTGTGTCTTTCTCTCATTGGTTCATTGTTTCATCGCTTACAGGTGTATCGTGTTAGTCATTAGTCCATGTGTATTTATAGCCCTCATGTTCAGTTGTTCCTGGTCTAGCTTGGTTATTGTAACCTTCTGTTTTGTTTAGTCTAGTCTAATCTAGTCAAGTCATGTTCAAGTTTACGTTTATGTTCATAGTCAAGTTCAAGTCATCATTTTATTCCGTTTACTTTGTCAGCATTGTTTAATTAACTACACTTGGGTTTGTATGACTTGCCTTCAGTCAATGGACTTTTTTTGTTACATCTGTTAAGAGATTTAAATATTGGTCGGTTTTGTTCAAAGAGAAAGTAAGCACAGGTCAAAGGTCTGATGCTGAGGCACATGCTGGGAGAAAAACACATTTATGCAGTTTACTGTCCAACAGATTCAGTAGAGTGAGTCATTTATGCTAGAACTCCAATCGATTAAAACTCAATGAAAAGAACTGATTCAAAAAAGTAATTCATTCCCAAAACTGACATCATTTGTTCTGATTATAAATAGGTGACAGATAATACTGTACAACATTATTGGTAAAATTGAAAAATGCAATGCAATGTCTGCTGCCTTTCAGGTCATCTGAACAGCTTTAAAAAGCAGTTTTACATGCATTAAATCATAAATGTCTCAAAGAGTTTCTAAATGTCTATTTGATAGGCAACGTCTTAGAGATGTGCAAGCACTATATAAAATCTTCCAGAAGAAAACACCAAACAGATGTCTACATGATGTACTTGTGCTATGAGGTGTTATAAAAGGACTGAAAGGCACTCATGTTGCTCCTCATGTTACCTTTTGGTCTTGTTCATGAGAGCAACTCACAATGTTCTTTCATAATCCATAAAGCCCTTTTCACAGACAAAAAAGTTAGTTCTAATTTTAAGTATTTAAGTAAATTAGCATGATGGAAGACTTTTTTGAAGCCTGATGAATAAACTTTGAAGTCGGTGTTCAGTGTGATGTGGCTTCCGTATGACTCAGTGAATCCCGTAAGCTGCTGTACTATCTCTAACGTCCAGATTGGCTTTGCCGTAATCAGGGCTGTACGCTGACTGTGTTTTATCCAGCTGAGCTTCCCGTGTCGCTGCTCACGCTGAAATAACCAAACAAAAATCAGAGCGGGAAGAGTAAACAACCCTGGGATAGTGACACTGGCCGAATAGGAGGAATA
Organism: Anabarilius grahami; assembly: GCA_003731715.1. NCBI lineage: Eukaryota > Metazoa > Chordata > Actinopteri > Cypriniformes > Xenocyprididae > Anabarilius > Anabarilius grahami. The sequence continues at coordinate 2,838,102 of RJVU01011283.1, read as the reverse complement.
CAGAAGATAGGACACAAGTGTGAGAGAGACAGTGAAAGATAGAAAAAAAGGGTGGGTGTTGATTTATTTTGCCAAAAGTAAGAGGAGGAGCAAGTATGTTTTGTCTAATATGTATGGTTGATAAACTGAAGTCATTAGCAAATGAAAAAAGGAATATATCACAGAAAATCTGTTTCAGAGCTGGAGGTAAACAGCGGAGACAAGGGCTAGTTGTCACTTTTTGCTCAAGTGAATATTTCCCAAATTCAAAAAATGTATGTATTGACAACAAAAAAACAAATGAGCATTTCAATCATTATTTCTCAGAAAAAAAAAACATTTACTGAACATACACTGACCAATAGTGTAAAGTAAATGTTATATTTTAATGGACTAAGTTGTCCCAATGGAACTTTATTAGAAAGATAAATCTTTTGTAACAATCTAAGTGTTTACTGTCACTTCTGATCAATTGAATGCATCTTTACTGAATAAAATGATTCATTTCTATATATATAAAAAAAAAAAAATCCTGAGCCCAAACTTTTGAATGGTAGTGTATATTATTATTTAAATGTAAATAATACAATTAAAATGCATTTAAAATACATGTGAATATGTGCCCCAATAATAATAGTAGTTGTAATAATACTACTACTAATAATAATAATAATGTGACAACATAAAATGTCGTAAGGTTGTGTTATTGGAGTTTTCAAACTCAAAACCTTATATATATATCCACAATTAGCCCCAGTCTCCCCTATATGAACAGACGGCTGTGGCAAAGATCAGAGTGATCAGAGTTAGAGATAAAAAAAGAAGAGGGAGGGAGGGAGGGAGAGAGAGTAAAAGAAAGAGAGACAGAATCAAGGACAGCAGTAAAGGTTGTAAAGGTACATGAGAAGACAACAATGGCCATTCTTCTCTCCTGGCATCAGTGATGTGATGAAAACAGAAGGCAAAAGAGCAGAAAGATATAAAAAAATGACAAAGTGCATGACTTTGAAGCCCTGGGTATACTTCGTTTTTTTACATGTACGCTAGTGTACGCAAACAGTCGAACGCACAGCCTTGCAAAGAATACCGCATTTGACTCGTACGCATACACAGTTTTGAGCAAATACCATGAGTTACAACCCATGTAAACATCTTTGTATTCTTTCATGCTAGAGTTGGTCAAATGAGGATATTTTCTAACTTCTTCGCACAATCTCTCGTCTATGTTGGCCTATGTTGGCGCCCCGCCCCAGGGCACGGTTGCGGATTACCCCGCCTTGTGGATAAACTAATTACTGCAAAAAAAATTTAAATGCACATGTGCGGTTACAAAAATCTGGTGGTGCGTGTACAGTAAGCGCGTACTCTTCTGATGATGAAATTCGCGTCACACGCACTGTACGCTGACCCTCATGTACACGTAAAAAGTGAAGTATACTTTGGTCTTGAGTGTGGAACAGATGAGACTTTCTTTCTTTTTGCTTTCCTAGGACCAGTGGTGTTCTTTCAGCATATACATGGCTCAGCATATACATGGCCCAACATATTATGAATTATACAACAGTTACTTCTGGTCTGCTAATTGGTTCCAAAAGGGGTAATAGACTATCTGTGAACTGACTTGCCTTAAAGAGACTTTATATTAAATGAGAACATGAGGACCAGTACCAGCAGAACCAAAATGATTTATAACTACAGGATTTTTCCAGCTTTCAAACCAGTACATAAATAATTTACATTAAATTTGGCATGTCATTGTTTTCTCACTAGGCTTCCAGAAAGACCTATATTAATGTGCATAAAAATTAATGATACATAAAATTCTATGAGATTCATATTTGTTGCTGTGAGACTTGTCAGTCTTTTCACAGAACGAGGGTCACCAAAAACAGGTCCCCTCAGTGACCTCAGGTGAGCCTGAAAAGAATATTGTGGGCCATAAAGTTCCATCAGTGACATCTGGAAATAGGAAAGAAGAAGCTCATGCTGATCAAGGACATGCACAAACATTCAGAGCTTTGAGCAGCATTTGCATTGGGAAGAAGGTGGTAGCAGAAATGTTCAACAGTGTCATATGTGCAATGGTTTGTGTGAACAGGAACCGTTTTAACAGCAGTAACTCTGACTGAGTCAGTGGGGAGGTCAGAGCAGCAGGTCCGGGGTCTCTTGCTGTACGCCGGCTGTCAGGACTAATCTGTTGTGCTCCTGCAGTGAGCGTCCCACAAGCTGCTCTTGCAGATTTCCTTTTCACACTTGAGCTAATGAGCTGATAGTGCATCTTGTTTTTATTAGCAATTTGCTCCTTGTCTTCTCTTAAGAAGAGTTCCTTAACCCTCTGGGGTCTGAGGTGTTTTCTGGACTTTATTTGCCACAACCAAGACTTATAAAGCATATAATACGCATAAATATTTCACAGTTGGCAAATGTTTCAACTATGTAATGAGATAAACAGCTTTCTGTAGCATCTTCATTTCAACAGTAATATAATGAAATACAATATTATACATTAGGAATAAATATAAATAAAGATGATTAATTACCTTGCTGTTGCAGACTGGGGTATCCTTGGTATTTGACGTGTAGGTTCATTGTCTTCTGATTCTGCATCTGACTCAAACATGTATGGCTGAATTTTACTGGTTGCCGTTTTTCAACATCAGACGTTTTTTAAAACAATTCTACATGTGTAATGATGGGGGCATTGAAAATTATTTCAATATGCAAAACAATCATAGCAGTGGGTGTTTACTTCCAAGTCTTGAATGCGGAACCCCTATCAAAATTGAGTGTTTCAAAAAGAGAACTCTAAATTCTAAATTAAGATGGTTTTTTGATGTAAAAATCTTGCTAACATTAAACATTATAAGTGGACCTCAAAGAACATTATAACATTTTTTAAAAATGCAGTTCATGAGCCCTTTAAATAGATATTTTTTTTTTCCATTTTTTTAATAATATTCTTCTATGTTCTGGCGTCACCGTGACTCAGTGGGAAGCCCTGTCACTTCACAGAAAGAAGGTCCAGGGTTCAAGCCCTGGCTGAGCAGGTTTCCTCTGGGTGCTCAAGTTTTCAGGTTAGGTGGATTGGATAATGTCAAATCGGCTGTGTGAGAGTGCTGGATTGAGTCAGGAAGGGCATCCGGCGTAAAACCTGGGCCAAATTCAATGTGCAAATGAACGGGACTAATGCTAGGAAAACATATACATTATTTTATGTTCCACAGTAGAAATAATCTCATACAGGTTTGGAATGATGACAAAAAAATTACTTTTGTATGAACTATCCCAATAATAGCAATTTATTATTGCGAATGTCATTTCATGTTGACTTCAACACTTTTAAACCTGCCTGCATGACATGGATTACACACCACAACCAAACATACGCGCACACACAAATCCAGACATAGAGAGTGGGAGGGGTAAAAGAAGGAAAGAGAAAAGCCGCTCTGGTGACAGCAGCAGTTTTCAAGTTGAGGAGCTAAAAATAATTGGTCTAAACAAACAGCCGCTATATGGGGCATGTAAATAATAAAGAGAGGGATTTGAGCGGCGCGTGCAGATGAATATACTGTGTTGTCAGACTAGGATTTAGGAGGTTACAAAAATGCAGAGGCGGACAGCTGAGGAATCCGCAGATGTTTAATACCTGGATTTTAATTATGGGAATTTAATAGATGTCATGGTGATGTTAATTCTATTTACTTCTGTTGAGAGAAGAGGGAGGGTTATTGTTTAACGCTTTGTTAAGTTTGCGGGACCTTCGAGTCATTAGAATGATGTGACGGGGGCTTCAAAACGTCCCGTTGGTCTTGCACAGCAATCAACCCCAGGACGGCACTCCTTTATCAGCGAGATGCACCATGAATGATGATTCTGAGGTTTGAGAAGCCATCTATCACTGCATCCCCAGTTTGGCCATGTATAAATCAGACCGTCACACCCACCCAATGTTGTCTGTATGAGCTTGTGCCACTGTATAACATAATTAATAGAGCAGCAGTATTGAGACCTTTATGCTCAGCTATAACTCATGGAGCTCATTGTATGGCACGCTGCACAGAGGTGGCATCTGAAGGCTGAGTTTTACATCCAACACTTGGCCTTGTTCAGAATGACAAGCTGTCTTGCACGTTCTTTTGTCCTTTAAGACACACTTGCAGTAAAACATCTTTAAAAAGGTCAGGTTACGAAGCTTTGTTGGCTGCTTCATTTGTTAATGGCTTATATCTGGGCTAAATATCTACAATTCACTTTGACATCAATTCATCTTACCTCCTTTAATGTTCAGCCTTATTCAATGGCTTGCTAATACAATGCCTAAGGACATGTATAGAGCAGTTTTCAAAGAGCTAATTTTCCACTCGTTTCTAATTTAAATTTAAAGCTTTATGTTAGCCATTGATCAGCCAGACAGAATCATTTGTTATTGGCCCGCTCAAGAGTGCCGTGTTTCCGCCACCGAATTCTTACTGGTTGAGCGCCGGCGGACACACGACTTGCTTACCGAATGAACTGTCGGTAAAAGGTTTTTGTGATGAATGATTTACAGCTTGAACACACCTTGCTCAAGGCAGGCCAGCGCACCCCAGTCCTGCTGCAACCGAAGGGGCCAATTTTCCAGCTCACTTCGTTTTAGTATTGGCATCCTTCAACACATTTCTGAGACTGCCTTCAAAGAAAACAGCGCTTCTTCACATGTGTGTGCCCATGCTGCATGCCGTGCAAGCTAACTAGTCGTGTGGCCCAGATTTGGAGGCAATAAATTATGGAACAGTAGTGGATATTCCTTTTTTTTTTTTTGCAACTTGTATCTTAAAAAGTAGGAAAGGCACATGCACAAATACACACATGCACACATCCTTACAGGGAGAAAAAAATAAATAATCCTGTCATTTATTTTTATTATTCTTGTGTATATATACATATAGTCACTACATACTTTTATTCACCAAGGTTGCATTAAATTGATCAAAAGTTATAACATTATACTATAAATGTTTTTACTCTCAGATATATATATTTCAATTTAATTCTGTTCTTTAAAACTTTCTATTCGTTAATGAATTCTGAAAAAAAAAAAAAGTATCAGTTTACATAAGTTTTCAAGTGTGATGATTCTTGAGCATATTGTACAATGTTATTGTTTTACTGTATTTTTGATAAAATAAATGCAGCATTGCTGAGCATGAGACTTCTTTCAAAACATTTTTAAAAATCTTACTAAGCCCAAACTTTTTAACTGTATAATTTTAGAAATTGCATAATCGTATTTATTTATTTATTTGTAAATTTATTTTTATTCTTTTTTAATTGTTTTGTCACTATGAACTGTGGTTGTATGGTCGTTGAAAAAAATAACTGCATATAGGTTTATGACATGATGGTGAGAAAATAATGACAGAATTTTCATTTTTGTGCGTACTACCCCTTTATGTGCTGAAAGTAGCAATAAGCTGTATAATATAGGACCTTGAAGTACTTGGAGTTGCCACAGTTACAGCTGACATGATAGCTTGTGGTGTTTTTTTATGTAAATTATAATTATGAATGAATTACCATCATTTGTTCCATTTGTCGTTCTTATATTCATCGTTCATCATTTTCAGTTAAGTGAAAGTAAACTGAGTACATATCAAACAATAACAATGTGTGACAGACAAAGCAATGTCGCAACACACTTGTGTGTTGCGACATTACTCTCGGAATCAATGTAGTTGGCACCGCATCATCGAATTGTGTCTTGTTTAAGAACGAATCCACAGTAAAATTAAGTGAACAAATGAACAGTGTCTTACTGACATGATCTGGAACTTCGTTAAAAATAAAGTTGATCTGCTTTAATGTTAAAGGAGACCTATAATGCCCCTTTCACAAGATGTAATATAAGTCTCTGGTGTCCCCAGAATGTGTCTGTGAAGTTTCAGCTCAAAATTATTATAGCTTGTCAAATTTGCCTCTATTTGGGTGATGGCAAAAAAAATTAGTTTTTGCGTGTGTCCCTTTAAATGCAAATGAGCTGCTGCTCCCAGCCCACTTTCAAAAAGAGGGCGGAGCTTTAACAGCTCGCACTTCGATTGCAACAGCAACAAAGCTGGAGATGTCACAGATCCCTTGTTCCTTGGACTCCAATTCCCATGATCCTCCTGTCTCCACACCTGCACTCACTTCCCTCGTCATCTCCCCATCATCACTGATCATCATCACCTGGACTTCCTCGTCAGCACTCCCTATTTATATGGACTCACTCCCTTCACTCCTTGTCTGTTCTTAATGTTGCTATGTGTTTTGGATGTTGTCTCTCTCCTTTGCACTAATAAATACCCATCGTTTGTGGAAGTCTGTGAACGCCTCTTTCCTACAACACCAGAACGTAACAGGAGAATCTCATGCAGCCAAAATGTGTTAAGCCTTACATTGTTCAAACCGGAGTCGGACACTGATGGAGAGACTGAAGAAGAAGTTACAACTTTTAGAATGCAACTGGACGTTTCTGAATGGTTAGTGGATACATTTATGTAGTTGCTGTGGAGTTGATTCAACCCATCGACTAGCATGTGCCGTCACGTTAATCTTTTTTTGCAAATCCAGCATTGAATTGACCCTCATTTGTGAAGCAGTCCGGTGTAAAATGACGGCATGGTAACAACACTCTACTACAACAACTCTTCCTCTTCTCTAAAGCAGCCCAACATGGCCTCACCCCCTTTGTTGCATGTTCTTGGGGGCAGGGTTTATGTAAATTTTTGGGTTAGTGATTAACCCGGGAAGAAGCTCGTTGTAGTCCCTATCAGCCATTTGTTGTAGTCCTTAAACAGTGAATTCTTTAAAAGAAAATATCTCCCTTTGCATTGAACTTTGAGTGTCATAATGTTGTTTATGATCAAACAGCAAGATTACACACTAACTAAAGTAAAAAAAACTATCCCTTTAAGATCACAAGGAAGACAATGCAAAGACTGTTTTTCCACAACTTGGCACTGGAAAATGTCTTGCAATCCTCAGAGGCATCTCTATGGTTTTGTTTGCTTGAGTAATCCTGTGTTTGTGTCGGTCTTGTATTTACTACATGACATGTGTGAATCAGTGGGCGGGGCTAAAGAGGCAATGATGTAGAAGTAAGCGTTAATCTTCTTCTGCAGAGGCGGTCTTTCATCACACTATGATGTCATACTGAGACAAAATCTGAAATGAGTCACTTTGGGAGCTGTTTTAATAAAAGCTGTTTTTGGACTAATGAGGACGTTTTGAGTTATGATACTTAGAGGATATTTTTATAGTGCAATGACCTCTTATAATGTCCAAAAGTTCAAGCTAAATTCTATTTCTTAATTCATGACCCCTTTGAAGGAGTAAAGAAAAAAGAAAAGAAGACCTTCTTTTGTCACACAGGTTTGAGACAACATGAAGGTGAAACTATTTTTTGGGTGAAATATCACTTTAAATGACTATTAACTATTGCAAGATTTAAGAAAGCATTTATATTTGCATTACTTCTATCAATAGTCTTAAACAATGGCTAAAAATAGCAATTGTATTCAATAACCAGCATGACCTAGGACACATCAGTCAAAAAATAAAGTCATTCCAAGTAGTGAAGCAACATGCTCTGATGATTTCTGCACAATAGGAGCTGCAATGTACACGGGGAGGGAAAGGGCCATTTTTGTACCATGTTGACTACAACACTTCAACTATATGAATTACTATAAAAGTCATTCTTTCACTTTTAGATTTATATTCAGTAGGCTATCTCTACTCTCAGACAGATCTATTGGCTTCGCAAACCAATTAACTTGTTAAATGCACTGACTTTCAACTGCAACAACACAACAGAAGTGTGAAAAGCAAGAGCTGCAAAAAAAAAACATCAATAATGAAACCTCCAATCCTGTCCACTTAGCTCAGACAGCAGTTGGCAAAGCACAGGGTTTCCCTCATGGGTGATTGGTGCCAGCACCACCTCTGCTGTATTAGTCAACCTGGTGGAGGATGGTTAATATGGCAACTGGGACTTACCTATTTAGCACTAAAATCTCTGTCTGGCTAGAAATTAAGCATTGGCACTGAAAAGCAGGCTATGCTGGTCCATCCTACTGCATGCTGTATAAATTACCCATTATATGTATCACATATGAATATGACAAACTAAGACCTCCTGCATTATACTGATTCTTCACATTGATAGCTATTTTACCTTGAAAAGGAAGCATAGTAAAAAAAAAACACACACAATCTGAATACTGTTTTAAATCAACAGTAAAAAGGTCTGTTTTCTATTCTGTCCTGCTGCATCGAGTTTAAGGATCTGCAAGGAAACGCTCTCAAGGCTGAAGTTCTCCAAATGGCCACTTTATAATCACTCTGCAAATGATAAAATAATCGCAGAAAATAAGTGCTGTTTTTATTGAAGAGAGGGCCAAGACAATATAATTGTTGTTTTATTTTCCTAAGAGGCAAAGTGTGGAGTGATTGAGTGAGGAAAAATATTATTAGAGTGACCCTTAACATGATTGCTATTGTCAGAAAAACACTTTCACGGAAACAGCCTGCTAACAATGAAACAAACAGCACATAAACACCCACCCCTAAACCTAACCCTCACTGAAGAAACAATTTTAAGATTTTAATTAAAACATTTAGTGTATTAATTAAGCCATTTTGCTGGACCATGCAGGTGTGCATAAATCACTCAATTTAAATTCAATTAATGGCCTTTATACTTTTTAATATTGTTCATTTTAAAACTGACTTGATGTCTCTTTAATTATTATATGCAAAGCACTAAATTACCACTGTGTATTATGTGCTACGTATAAACAAACTTGACTTGCTTGAGTGATTTCAGTTTTTACTATCCTCATGGGGACATGTGTTTCCTCAACACATGCACTCACTTGCAAAGCTTATATAATCTAAATGTTGCTTTCCCATTGACATAATTGCTATAATTACCTAATTGCTAATAATTACAACCGACTAAATGTGATCCTAAAATACAATAAATGAACAAAGTCATTATTCTGGAAAAGTTTTATTGCTAGTTTAGAAATACGAACACAGATGTATTCAATTATAATTGTGAGGACATCCCATCTTTTATTTTTCTTAAAAGAAGCAATTTAAGTTAGCCAAAATGTTATCAGAAAATATAAAGTTGTGGAGCCAGATTTTGGACTAGATCAAGATTTCAGATCAAGACGAATCACAGGGGAAAAAACAAGCAACCATCAAAAACGCCTGTGAGTCATTCCACGAAACCGGTACGATTTGAGTCCCTCTGACCTTTTTCAGTGTATTTTATCTATTGGGTCACCAAAATATATTTTTAAAAGCTTTTTGTATTAATTGAAATGTCTCCTTTAATAATGTTTAAAAACATGACATACATTTTATCTTCATATTAGAAATTATTTAGTTTTTTTCAGTTAACACCACCAATTTTGTCAAGTCCCTCAAGGCCTTCTATGAAAGTGTACTTGGGATATGAATAACAAAATGAGAAAAAAGTCCATAAATATCCATCTGTGCTTTTTTGATGGTAACGTTTTTTTTCTTAGTAAATTCATGATTATTCGTTAAAATCATTTAGTTCCGTACCTCAGTAACCCCTCAACCCCATTACACAAACCATTCTCCCCCTATAAAAATAATGAACTGATACTTGTGACATCATTAATAGGAAGTGACATCATATAAGTCTTCTGAACAACATTGAGAGCAGACACAGGCAAGTTACCACCTTCTTTAATAATTATAACTAAATTATGTTGTGAAATTGTGTTTGTTGTCACGGATCTGGTGTGTTCTAGTCACCACACAAGGAAGTGCAGATACAAAATCTTTAATTAAACTCAGGCGAACCGAAGTAACATGAACACACTCTAAATAAAGACAATACAGGACAAGGAACTAACTCAAACTGAAGGCTTATATACACAGCAGACAAAGGGAGGAACTAACTAGACACACCTGAACTGAAGACACTAATAAATCAGTAACCAAGGAGACAAACAAGCAGGCACACAAGGAGAAATGAAACAATTAACAAACTAGAAGATTAACAAGAAGTGCAAGAAATCTGAATGAAAACAGAACATACATGTGACATTTGTCAAGCTTAACGACTTAACCCAGTTACATTAAAGATAGAAAACTATTACTTGTGAAAATTATCTTTGTTATTTCATCATTATTCATGATTTCTTAATATCATGCATGCAATGCGCTCTCCATTTATTCACTAGATTTAGTGCAGTGGCCAATTTGGACAAAAAATCACAACCCCGTTCCAGTCAACCCTGCAACACCTACATTTTTATTATTTTTTATTTTTTGTTAAGTTTATGAAAAAGTCATTTAAAGGTAGTTGAATTATGTCTGACATGTTTAGAGCAATCATAAGAATACTGATATTAGTTCAAATTTTGAAGTTAAGCCTTTGATAAAAAATGATGAGGTTGCAGTCACAAAAAGTGCCCATTTCAGGATTTAGTATAGTGTGAGATTTTATGTAACTTTTATATTTACAATTACTGAATTAGTGTGAGGGACATCTGATTAATAGGAAAATGTTCATTTTATCACAAATACATTTTATAAAAATATTCAGAGAGCTCCCATAGTGTCCATAACTTAAAATAATGACCAATAATAATAGGGATTTGATGCCTGAGATGGGAAAATATGTTTTTCTGGAAGTTAAATATGTCATTAATGTTGTGGTGTGTTCAGAAAAGTAATACATTTTGGTAAAAAATCTAAAAATGTGTAAGTCCAAATCGTATTGGTTTCGTGGAATGACTCCTGTAGCTTTTAATGGTAACACTTTAGTATAAGAAACACATTCACAATTAACTATGACTTTTCCCTTAATAAACTCCTAATTTACTGCTTATTAATAATTAGTAAGCTAGTTGTTAAGTTTAAGTATTGGGTAGGATTAAGAATGTAGAATAATGTCATCCAGAATAAGTCATTAATTTGTGTTTAAGTAAGCAATAAGGTACGAGAGGCTGTGCTGTGTCTGAAGGGCGTTGTTAGGCACGACGTGAAGTGAATACAGCAAATATTAAAGCCAAAAATATGTATCAATGCAACTTTCATGAAGTAAACTTTCGCTAAAAGCCTTCCTTTCCCCGGAAAAATATAGTCCCTGACCGTGAACAGCAACAGAAGTTACATTATTATGCCATTAGATGGCGGCAAAGATTGTCTTTATGAGTGTCTTTTACATTGAAAAGACTGAATTTTTCTGAACACGGAACAAGACGCAACTGACAAATGCCTTGACTAGCGCTGTCAGTTACGGAAAAACCCCTTAACTATTAAAAGGACAAGATAATACATCAGACATTTAAACAGATTTTTTATTATGAACATCGGACTGACCTGAAGAAAATGCTAAATCTGAATGCAGGTAATAAACTCGCTCACTTGATCTCTTTCTCAAAATACTCTTCTACATAATACAGTAAGCTTCAATGAACAATATCAGTTGAGGACAGTTTACTTTGCTAAGAGTGGTTGCTAAAGGTGTTGTGTAGTGATACACTGAACCGTTGGGTGAAGCGGTCATAGCTGTGTTTTATCGTGAATAAAACACAGCTATTGACCAATCAGAATCAAGGACAGGAGCTAACTGTTTTATAATAAGTACTAATAAACAGCCAATATTCTAGTAATATACATGCTAATAAGCAACTAGTTAAAAGACCCTAAAATAAAGTGTTACCCTTTTAATGGTTGTGGTTGATGGAGGATTTCAAACTACTGTTCAGAAGTATGGGATAAGTACGTTTTTTGCAAGAAATCAATCTTTTATTCAGCAAGGATGCATTAAATTAAGTGACAGTAAAGAACATTTACATTGTGTAAATTGCATTTTAAATATACTAAAATAGAAAACAGTTATTTACATAATACATTTATAATTTGTAATAATTGTAATATTGTAATATTTCACATTTTACAATGTTCACATTTCTTTTTTTTATTATTATTATTATAAATAAATGCAAATCAATGCAGCCTTGGTGAGCATTAGAGACTTCTTTAAAAACAAAAAATACTACTGACCAAAACGTTTGAATGGTAATGTATATCATTTATTTACGTGAGTGTGTGATATTTTCCTATATTTTGCATCATGCCTGCATGGATAGGACAAGCATAAAGAAATACAGACATGTATTAATGAGGACAATTTTAAAAGAATTTGGAACTGACACACAAAGTAAAGCACACACACACACACAGTGAAACACATGGTTATTAATTATCAGACATCTCAGCCTTTCATTATTGTTGTCATTAATTAACCACAACAGAACGTTGCCACTGCAATATCTTATTTAATAAATAATAACCATCTCTCTCTCGTGCGCGCTCTCTCTCTCTCTCTCTCTCTCTCTCTCTCTCTCATATGAAGGAATTTAGCTTAGGCTAGCATGCTGCTGTGATGAAAAGCAAATAAACAGCTTGTCATTTCATATTAAGATAAATAGTTGTTACATTAGCTAGCATAAGCCCGTCACTAACTAGCAAGCTCAGGGTGGGCTGTTTTGGGGAAACAGAACCACCATGTCATATTAGGCAGTGGATCACACAAATATAATAAAGTCAATGTGTACTCTAATTGCTGCCATTAATCATCACACTAAACGAATAGCCACTTCAAACAAATGTCACGTAAATTAATGTAGATCATAATGAAATCTGATTATTCAATGTACAGTGGCTGGTTGTTCACACACTAAAGCCTCAATCACTTTTTCGATAAAGGTCTGCCGTGCTGTAGAGATCAGCCTTGCTTTCCAGGTAATTGGTTTTCACACTACCAAAGCGCCCTTGCGACATGATGACATTGTGGTACTTTTCTTTCCCTAAAACAGCTCATCCTGACCTTTTATAGCTTTAACAAATTACCTGACACAAAAAGACCAGCGGCCTTCAACCTTTTTCAGGCCAAGAACCTCTCTGTGGATGTTGCATTTTAAGCTTGGCCTATAATAAAAAAAATATATATATATTGTATGCGCTCCAAAAGAAAAGATAACCAGTCCTTTTTCAGGTGGGTAAATCAAGAAAAGTTTGATCAACCAAAAAACCCCAAATTGTCCGCACACTTAAAAAAAAAAAAAACAGTTAGACCAAAGCAAGGGTCTATCACAAAAAATACTTTAACATCTGAAAAGTGAAAAAAAAGCTTGGCCTATAAAACATGCAAATAGTACAATATTAATGTATTTACATAGTGTACTTTGTAAATAAAAAATGTAGGCTTTGCGATGTAAACATCATATGCTTTACAAAATAATTTGTAAAAATGAACTTTAGTTTGCAAACTTTAGCTTTAGTTGAGGTGTTTTTGTTAAACTTATATTTTCACAAGAATAATTTGTGACCCCCTGCGGTACCGTCATGGACCCCCTGTTGAAGACCCCTGGTTAAGTCAAAAAAATGTGTCAGGAGGACAAAGATGAAGTTGCCTATTATGTCAGCAGTACATTAATCTTGCTTTTGTGTACGACACGGCGAATACTACAACTCTGTTCAGGAACAGCGTGGGATCATTTTTTTTACCTCTCACTCTATGATTAATTCATCTGATGTCTGTCTACCTATAACCACAGTTTAACTTAGAAAATAATGTCTGCAATGACTAAAAACTCACTTGATTTCCCTTTGGCTATGCAAACAAGTCTCAAACCAATCAATGCAGAGCTTTATTGCTTTGCCATTAGCTTGATTGTCAAACACTGTGCGTATGTGCGAACATCAGCATGAACACCTATTATGTGAAAGCATGTCATTTACGGACTTGTGCGAGCAAGGCAACAAACAGCCAAGTGCTTATCAGGGTCCTTAGAGAGAAACAGGAAATTGAGTTTATCCAGTGTAATGGTGGGCAGAGTCACGCAGGGAAACAGACGGACCATTTCTCTCCTATTAGCAACCATGTGTTATTCATGAGGGCGAATTTAGTGTGAACTATGTTTCATTGATATTCAGTGCACTTACTTTGCGCTGACTGTCTGGGGACCAAAGCCATTCTGTTTTATGCCTTTATTTATTTATTTATTTCCACGCTTAAAATCTGCATGGCATGAAAAGGCATGGTGACCGTGGGGTCACAGGGTCAAACATAGAGCCCAGTTGCAGGCCGTTTAATCAGTCTCAGCTTAACAAGCCTTCAAAAGTGATAGAAAAGAAAGACAGACAATGAAAGGAAAAATAAAAGAATGAACGGAGGAAGTGTTCTGGGTGAGATTGGTGGCTTACAATAGTATGAGACCATGGAAAATGCCACACACAACAACATGACTTCCATTGTTCTACAGCCATAATCCCTCTCCGAGCTTTGGGAGCTGGGATTGGTGTTATTGACAGAAGCACTATGGAGTGGTCAAAATAATCGTATTAATTTGATTCGGTGACAGGCTCAATGCAAGCAAAAAAATGACAATACACATCCTTATCCGATATATTCAGTAAATGACAACCCCTTGGCCCCCATGCCATCGCTCCTTCTCATTATTACCTCTCATCCCGCTATTGCCCTTTGCCATTCTCCACAGCACTAAAAATATCCCGCCTCCCATATTCTCGCTCTCAACTTGTCTTTGGATGAGGAGGGTGTAAATTGCTGTGTGTAAGGGATTCAAGAAGGCTCACAGAGGACCAGGATCAGGGAGGTGACAGGTGTGAGGCAGCAGATCTCTCTGGACTTAGTTTAGTACTGCAAGGTGGAAAAAAGAAGAAGAAGAAAGCCTCACCAAAATAACAGTGAGCTAATGCATGCCTGACAACTCGCGGACGGTGTGATANAGTTCTAGATGGTGCACAACCCTGAAAAAGAAGCTAGGTCATATTGAAAAAGGTATTGTACCAGGGGCGTTTCCTCCGAGTAGGCAAGGGAGGCAGAGCCTCCTCAAAAAAAAAATAGGATGAGAAAATAATCCATATTACTTATAAACCAACACAAATATTACAAATTATGACATTAAAAAGAGCGCAAGTCACGCGTATTTCTTAAGGAACACTGCATAACAGCGACACCTGCAGGTAAAGTTACACAGAGGAGTCATGCCTCCCTTTCCTCATAGAAAACAATATAAAATCATAAGACTCCCGGCGTGCGGTGGGTTTTGTGGGGGGTAATTGAGAATGAATGGGGGAAAGTCACGTGAGAGGAGGCAATGTCTCCATCGCGCTATGATTGGATGTAATTGGTTATGATTGGATATGATTGGATTGTGCGATAAATCCCGCCTCTTGTTGACGTGCGCGTTCCGCGCGTCAGTTTGACTGAACAAATGATGGCGTCAATGGGAAGACTAATTGAAAAGTAAGTAAACAGATCACCCAGTTAGATATCACTGCTTTATGTCACGTCAAAATCAAACTTGAAATGGACTGAAAGCATGATGACTGCGGGGTTTTTAGTGCAATGAGCTTGGTGAAATTAAAAATACAATTCGTGTCTGTGACAGACGGTGTTTACGGAGCATGACTGATAATCCAAAATAAAAGAAAAACCGAAATACACAAATAAAATATATTGTTTAAATTATTATTGCCTTTAGTTATTATTTTGGAATGAATGTAGAAATGCTTAAAACACTAACTTGATGAGATTGACTTGGTTTTGATAAATAGAACATTTATTACAATACATTGTTAAGGTAAAATTACAAAATAGAATTGTATTTGGTTTCTTGTTTTCTTTTTTGATGTACTGTAATGTAATGTTCATTTAACAAGGAAGATGTGTCAACTTTAAGAGTAATGCACATGAATTTACATTGATTCATAAAAAAAAATGTGCCTCCTCATTTCAGAACATACCAACAAACTAAAGACATTCAGAAAACCTAGCAACTACATACTAGCATGCTGAAAACAATCAGAACACCATAGCAACTAAAAAGATAACCTAAATGCTAAAACCATCAGAACACCCTAAAAAATACATACATGCATGCTAAGACACTCACAAAACACCCAAGTTTAACCACACAGCTGCAGAGTAAAGACATTCAGAAAACCTAGCAACTGCATACAAGCATACTGAAAACACTCAGAACACCCTAGCAACTAAAAAGATAACCTAAATGCTAAAACCATCAGAACACCCTAAAAAATACATACATGCATGCTAAAACACGCACAAAACACCCAAGTTTAACCACACAGCCGCAGAGTACAGACATTCAGAAAACCTAGCAACTGCATAGTATCATGCTAGGTTGTTCTGAGTGGTTTTTAGCAACAGAACACCCTTGCAACTGTATGGCAACGTGGTAAAAAAAAAAAAGAGAACACCCTACTAATCAACCAAACAGCCGCACATAAAGACATTCAGGAAAACTAGCAACTGTACAGTAACATGCTAAAGAACAATCTAGCAACTGCATAGCAACTCAATAATAACTCCCAGAACATCCTAGTAACCAAATTAAAGCACACTAAAGACACTCAGAAAACTTAACAAATGCTTTGTAAGTTTGTAACATGTAAAATATGTCAAATAAGTATAATAAATAAATAAATACGTTTCTCTGAGATGAGGGAGATGGTGTGCCATTCATGATAAGCTTGTGGGTCAAAGATAACTGGTCTCTTTAGCTGAGGATGATAAAAAAAAAATCTTTATCTCACCTCATGCTGTTATCTACAAGGTGATACCCAGTTCTGTCAAAGTTTTATATAAAAATGGAAAAAAAAAGCAGTATTTGAGGAAAATAATTACACCTGCAGTGTGACAAAAGCTGAGACAAACAGAGGGAAGCACAGTATGTGCGATTAGGTGATACGCCTCCACAAAAGCCAGTGCTATGCTAAAGGAATAGGTCTATTATGTAAAGTGCTGAGGAAGAATTTCATTATATGTGATATGCAAAGTTTAATGCAAAGGGGTTTGCAAACAGACATAAACAGCCAGCGAGTAAGAAAAATAAAGGGGAAAGGCTCAGCAGCTCCGCCAGCCAAAGCCGAGTTGTTTGCCTTGTCTTTTCCGATTTATTTGGCTGAAATCCCCTGAAGCTTAACTTTCCGCGAGCAACACAGCACATACACCCTTGCTCATTCACTCAAAGGACAGGTGTCACACTAACAAAACACATGGGGAAAGAATGAAAAAAAAATATCCAGTAGCCTACTGAATGAATAACAGCTAAAATAATATTGGATTACTACAGATCTCGTTATTTTTGATCTTTTGAACATTGAGGAGTTTATTACGATCTATCCTTTGAGCCATTCCTTTCAGCTAGGTAATTCTCAAACCCACAGTTGTACATGTAGTCTTTCTCAACACACAGCAGACAGGTTGTTTGAGGCTTGTGATCCAGACATCATCAGATTGTTGTCTGATTTAGAGTAGAGATAGTGTATGAAAAGATAGGCTGCTATAATCCCTCATGCTCAATACCCTGAAAAAACCCTGGACCTATCCCATCCTCACAGGGTGGTTTGAGTAAAGCAATCTCACATTCTCAAATGTTTGCTATCTGTGCTAAAATCCAGTTTTGTACCATATCCCAGCTTATATCCTTCAAGTTGTTGTTAAGAAACAGATTAGCATATGTGCAACGGTAGAGTAATATCTAATTCTGCTCCAGGTCACTGTTTAGCGTAGCTGACCGACATTACAAGAACAACAACAATTTTTCTGTTAATCCCACACGTATGCACAAGGCCCAAGGGGGGAGCTTTTGTGGGGTTCCATTTGCTTTTTTAGTCGGCTGGTGAGGACATATTTCATTTTGGCATGCTGTTAGGACAAATGGGATTACACGGCCACTCTGGGAGTGAGACTCACTTGCAGGTGAGGCAAGCTGCTCTGGCGCTGTCATCAGACGCCCAGGGAATCATTGCTAAAGGTCAGCAGAGTCTGCATCTGAATGGCACAGCTTAGACACATTTGGAGTCGAAAGCTATTCCAATAAATATCCGCTCATCTCCTGTAAAAGTGTAATTCCTGCCTCTGTATTTTGAAGGCAGAAACCTGGAGGATTATGGTGATGTTAAGAGGCAGCGGGAGCGAATCAATTTTGAGTGAATGACAGGAATGATGCTTTGAATAATGCATTTTTGAAAAAGAAGGGCAGGGGGAAAGCCATCGCTCATGAGCAAATGGGACTCTCATAATAGTGGAAAATTTTCTCCTTCCCTGCCATTCTGTGTGTAGATGAATTGGTGGATAAGTTACACAAAATGGCTCCAAGGAAGCATGTCAGAAAGCAGCAGGGGTATTGTATGCCTCTCAGAGGCTTAACACAGGTTTAACTAAGCACTCGAGAGGTTGTTGGTAGGCTCTGGGATCAGTCTCAGCTGAAGCAGGGTGAGCCAGATTTATACACACACGGACAGAATAAATACTTGGTAAAATACCAGATTTTGCAGCTTCCCTGAAGGGCTCAGAACCTCTCAAATGATTCTATTTTCTTGTCATTGTTTATTTCTTTTTCAAAATGGGCTTAGTTTCATAGAGCAGACCTTATTTCATTGAAAGTCACAACCATCGCTGCTGAAAAGACCATCTTAGACTAAACCAGCTTAAGCTGGTCCTTTCAACGGGGATATGACCACCACCATGAGTATGAGGCACTGGGCACCTAAAGAAAACTATTTGATGAGCTAGAAGTGATAAAATTGCCCCTTTCACATAGCAATCCCAGTAAATTACCGTAAAATTACCAAAATGAATTACCGGTAAATACACAAACATGCTGTTCACACAAGCAACACAGGTAAGAGACCATTCACACAGAACCAAAATCATCAGAAATTGCCTTTAAATGTTGCGCCGTTGTCTTCATTCGTCACATGAGGAATAGTGCTTTAGTTTCACCATCTGTTCAATTTGACAACATTTTTGACGTCTGAGTGACAGGCATAAGGGGATGATCAAACAACACGTTTTTGCTCTTAAAAACACGAGACATGCATAATAGTTTCCAACTGCAGAACCTCAGCACTGATGATGAAAAAGAAGGCTGGGTCTCGAGCAGGGAACGTTTAAAAAGCTGCGAGACGTGGCGCAATGGTCAAAGATGTACATCTAGCACATATTTACATAGAAAAAAATATTAAAAAGCAGCAAAGCTTATTGTAAACAGTGCAGAGTAATCACATCATCTCCAAAATAACTTTTATGATTGACCCAAAGCAGACTTCTTACGTCAGCGCATTCTACGTTTGTATGTGTTGATACTGGTAAATCTCCATTCTGCGTTCACACACAGCATCATTCCGGTAATGTTACAACTTCCTTTATTGGGATATTGCCAGAAGTGATTTACCAGTATTTTTGAAAATGTCCTGTTCACACGTGATCTCTTACCGGTAATTTACCAGTAAAACTGTATGTATGAAAGAGGCTAATGATGCTCAAATGGTGCGTTATTGTGTTACATGTGTGACCAGAAGATAATCAATGTCATAGATGTATGTGTGTCATCACAGATTGTTGGCATGCTTGCAGATACTATTGACACTGAACTTGTGTCAGCATGACGATGACAACATCAGTCTTGTTGTTTGATCTGTACGTGAACACAGTATCCTCTGAAAAATTAACGGCAGCTCTGTACATCCATGTAAATGTACATATTACATGCTACATCAGTAGTCTTAAGACGTCAAATTTATATTTATATATTTCTTCAGTGAAATTTATGTATTAATGTTAATGTCCAAAAGAAACACAAAATAAATGGCATATTGTAAGCTGAAATTACTAGGAGTATGGTACTTTGTTCCAGGAACTTTGTTTTGGTCACTCGTCATCACAAAGTTTACTAGGATCTGTAAATGTTTTCTTCGTTGTATTCTTGCTTCATGATCTAGCTCTATCACAGTGTTTCCCCAACCTCTTTTTGTACTAGGTATCCCTACAGACCCATCATTAAGTCTCACATACCCCTTTGTCAACAACAAACCAGGAATGCTGCTGATATCATACACAGTATCATTCAACATTATCCATCATTTTAAGTGGCCATTATTATAATGATTCACCTTTAAAAAAAAAAAAAAAATCGATACAGTGGGTGAAAAAGTCTCAAAATATAGCACCTTAATGAGACACCTGAGCTTATTTGTCTTTCACAGGTTTTAACAGTTCCGGGGGCAATCATTGAGAAACTTTCTTGAAGAAGAATAAACAGTGAATTTATTCATAAACTAATTTAAATTTGTATCCAAGTCGTTAATTCTGTATTGTAGGTTTAACATAAGTCAAACACTAAGTCTCTCTCTTATTCTCTCCATATCTTTTTAGGCTGTGGGCTGGAGTTCCTGCTGGTCCTCTGTGGGCTGGAGCTCTCCTGGTCTTGCCCACGCCACTGCATTTGCTATATGGCCCCCAGCACTGTCAGCTGCCAAGCCCACAACTTCCTGTCCGTCCCGGAAGGAATTCCTCCGCACAGTGAGCGCATCTTCCTCCAAAACAACAAGATCCACCGACTACTGCGGGGCCATTTTAGCCCTACCACGGTCACTCTGTGGATTTACTCCAACAACATCACTTATATTGAACCATCTACTTTCCAAGGGTTCACCTTGCTGGAGGAATTAGACCTGGGAGACAATCGCCACCTACGTTCACTGTCTGCAGAAACCTTTCATGGGCTGGGCCGGCTCCATGCCCTCCATCTATACCGCTGTGGCCTCAGTGCACTGCCAAATAACATTTTCCAGGGTCTCCGCAACCTCCAGTATCTGTACCTGCAGGTGAGAACCTCACATAGCTGCTTGTGTAAAAAAAGTCATCTTGTAATATTGTAGTAAAAATATAACCACTCTGTTTTGTTTCTGTGTCTAAAGGACAACCATTTGGAGTATCTGCAGGATGATCTTTTCGTGGACTTACACAACCTGAGCCACCTGTTTCTTCACGGGAACCGTCTCTGGAGCCTGCACCAAAACACATTTAGAGGACTGGGGGCTTTGGACCGGCTGCTACTGCACCACAACCAACTGCAGTGGGTGGATCGTCTGGCATTCCACGACCTGCGGCGACTTACTACCCTCTATTTGTTCAACAACTCCTTGACGGAGTTAGCTGGAGAGTGTCTGATCCAGCTGCCTGCCCTGGAGTACCTTCGCCTCAACGACAACCCTTGGGAGTGTGACTGTAAGGCTTTATCACTGTGGGACTGGCTCAAAAAGTTCCGGGGATCCACATCATCAGTGGGTTGCGTGGCACCGGCAGAACTGGCAGGCAAAGATTTGAAACAACTGAGGAAAGAGGACTTCCCGAACTGTTCCGGATCTGAGTCTCTGCACCAGAGTAAGACCAAGACTTGGGAAGGAACAGATAAGGTCTCACTGAAGCAGGAGCCCCATCCTGCCCAGCCACCACAAACACGCCCACATCACCCACAAATGAATGAACAATACCCTTCCCCTCCCTCTCCCCTGCCCCAGCCACCCCCTGCCATAAATGGTGTACAAGTAGGACCGGGAGGGTCCCTGGGCGCAGACTCTGCTCAGAGGCCCGGCCGATCTCGGAACTGCACACGCCAACGTGTCCGGGGCAGCAAGGGAAAAGGACCCAACGAGGTCCACATCTTAAAAGAGATGGCGGATAAGGAGTATTCCTCTCCTGATTTCACTGGGAAATATGATGAAACATCTTCCGATGGTTCAAACACACGAAGAAAGCACAAATGTACCCCCCGGACCTCTGTGCATCCCCCTAGTGGGGTCCAGAAAGCCAGCTGTGGACACTCTCATCATACACATCTCTTTCTCTGTTGTATTCTGGGACTGCTTGTGCTCATTCTGCACTGAACTAAATTCTGGACTATCATGGATACGCCGCAGTCCTCAGATCAGCTCTAGCTCCAGCATTACCAGGCCTACTAATGTGCGTATGTTTGTGTGTGTATGTGTGAGTGATAAAGTGTAATACATTGTATAAGGAGCTTTGCCATTTAGACTGAAATAGATGAAAACTGAACACTGGATGTTATAAATTCAAATTTGGGTTGGGGAACAAGAAGAACAGTAAAGCAAACTAAACATGCTTGCACTGCCACTGTTGTTGTTCTTAATTTTTTTTTATTTTCTTTTCCAATTTCTTGTTGGTCTGGTCTCCCCTTCTAAATGGAAAACAACTTCAATGAAAGAAAGCACAGATAACCAAATAAATGTGTAGAAACAATGTGTAATATGAGACACAAGCAAGCAATGTAGATATGCGAAGACGGAGGTTGTGTTTAGAAAATATCTCCAACTTCTTTCCTTTAAAATTTCTAACACCAAAACAAACATATAGAAAGGACATAGTACTAGTACAAGTACATTGTCCTTTGTTTAATTTATCACATTATTGCCAAATATATTCACAAATATATCAGTGTAAGGTCTCCTAAGATCAGGAGTTTTAACCATTAGTTGGACTTGCTGTCTTTATGGTGGGAATATTATCTAAATCCACTGAATGATGTGAAACAAAACAAAGTGTTGTATGAAATGAAACACAGTGTTATAACCAGTGCTCCTAAATGGAATAGCCAGTAAAAGCACATACATTCTCCTTATCTCAGAAGAGTTAAGGCCTAAAAACATTTTTTTTCTTCTTTTTTTTCCACTTTAGATGGCTTTTTGTTTTCTTTCAATACCTTCCTGGATTTATTTTTCATATTTTCTTTGCTTTTGCTCTAAAAAGTGACTTCAGGTGAATCGTTTTGGATTGTATTGTTTTATAACAGCACATAAAAGCCAATGGTTATACTAGCTGCTATATTGTTTATAGAAGCAAATGAGACCCATTTTTACCTCATCTGCTTCCAAAAAAACTCAGTATGTGTGTGTGTGCGTGTCCAGTATAAAAAGCTATGAAAAAATTAGAGATGTGTTTGTTTCTTGTCCTCTGTGTTGTTTGTTTTGTTTGGCTGTGACTCAGAGGACTTAGAAATGGACTGCTGATGGGGGCGTGGACTCTGGAGGGGACACAGGTCTAATTGAAGTGAACTCTATTTT
The DNA here is from genome assembly GCA_003731715.1 of Anabarilius grahami. Lineage (NCBI taxonomy): Eukaryota > Metazoa > Chordata > Actinopteri > Cypriniformes > Xenocyprididae > Anabarilius > Anabarilius grahami. The sequence goes on along the minus strand of RJVU01011283.1, from coordinate 2,815,128 downwards.
GAAAAGCGCCTTCAGCCTAAGCCCGTCATCGAAAACATAGACACCTCTCTTTCTTAAAGCGGTGTGAAATCATCTGTTTTAACAAGACAGAGAAGAAGACAAAAAAATACACACACAAAAACTAAATGTATCTTTATGAGACTTGATGACAAAAACACATTTCAAATTTAGCATGGCCAAAAAAAAAAAAAAAAACTTTTGGAGCCATAGGCCTGCTTGATTGCCTCTACAGTGTCTGCTGTGAATTCAAATAGGAGTAAAGGAGAGGGACAATCGCGTGAACGATCGGGACACTATGGATGACAGACGGTTGCCCGTTACAGATGCTGTGAACTATGCCTCCTGTTCTAAGACACACTTTGTAAAAATAAGGAGAACTGTATCAACACAATCTGCAATGGAAATATTAATCAGTACTATGACACTGACATCATTAATGACATTTTTGATTACAACAGGGTTCCTGAATCTCTGAAGAACTTCTCTTCAGAATGCAATTATTATTTTTATTATTACTTTCATTTGATCTTTTTTTGTTGTTGTTTTTGTTTTGATTATACATTTATTTGGTATGTCCGTAGGGCACCATTTTCTGACTAAACTGCACAATCCAGTCTCCTCTCGTCCTTCCCTTTCTCTCTCTTCTGTGTCTCTCCATCCTAGTGATTTGATGGTTTAACGAGTCGTTCTCATAAAAAACAAAACAAGAAAAAAACGTTATAAAGATATTAAAATCTATATCTTCTTATGTTAAATGTGTTTGTTTGCTTTTATTCTGCATGTGTGTTTACAGATGTTGATGAGGCCTGTCAGAAGATGCATTTTGAAATATTATCACCTTTATTGCTTTAATTATTTTTATATTAATTTAAAGCTAGGGTGTGCAGCTTCATACAAGTGTGGGTAACTGCAGGTCAGAGTAATGGGCGTGCCAAACGGTAGTGGGCGTGACAAAAGGTCTTTACAATTGGTTGCAAAAGTACCTTTCAGCACACTCTTAACTTTCAGAACACCATTACTCTCCGACCTGCAGCTATTTAAAATATGTTTCTGACCTTAAAAAAACCCCCACTATATTAAGTATTTATCTTTATCTTTTTTAAATATTTAAAAAACATTAAATCTTAGTTTGTACATTAAATTCAATTTTAGATTAAACTGAGGTTTAACTTATTTTACAAGACATTTTCAGAAAAAGTGTTTGTTTATTTTTCTTAAACCATTAGCAAATAGTTTTCTTCTTGTCTTAAGCATACACTACCATTCAAAAGTTAGGGGTCAATTAGATTTTTTTAAACATATTTTAGAAAGAAATTAAGCAACTCAGCTAGAATGTATTTAAATACTTAAAAAATACAGTATAACAGGAAATATTAGGTTTCTAATTAAATGTATGTTAAAATGAACAGCTTTTATTTGAAATAGAAATCTTTTGTAACATTATAAATGTTGTTACCATTACTTTTGATTAATTTAGTGCATCCTTGCTGTATAAAAGTATTAATTTCTTTAAAATGAAATTAATTTTAATTTCTGTAATTAATCTTAATTTCTCTGAATTAAAAAAAAACATCTTACTGAGCCCAAACTTTTGAATGGAAGTATATAAATAAAAAAATCAATTCACATTTATTTGTATAGTGCTTTTCACGATACATATCGTTTCAAAGCAGCTTTACAGAGAATGCATGTCAACATTACAATTTAGAGAATCTAGTATCGGAGGTGACTGTCAAATGTATGTGGTTTCAGAAATGTACATATAATCATGCAGTTAGCTAACAAAGTAATAATGTAGGCAATTTAATTTACAATCACTGTTAGCAGTTTAATTGAAGGTAGAAGCAATGAGCTCCTGGAAATAATAAATTACATATAAACAATAATTAGGATATCTAGAAAGAAGGCAATTGCGACTTTACATCTCGCAATTCAGAATTATTTTCTCAGAATTGCATGATATAAACACAATTGTATGTTATAAAGTCAGAATTGCGAGATATAAATTTGCAATTCAGACTTTTTTCGCAATTACGACTTTATATCACGCAATTCTGAGAAAAAAAATTCAGAAGTGCAAGATGTAAGATATTACAAAATGTGACATTAAAAAATGAGTAAATAACTTGGTTTTCTAAAGTTCTAAAGGTTTTCGCTGAGCCTATTGAGTGCTGCAGGGATGATGCATTTTTGTAAGCCTAAACATCGTCCCAAAGTCAATTACAATTTTTTTTCTTTTTTTGGTTAAATAGCTGAAATAAGGCCTGTGGTTAACACAAGCTCAAGATGCTTTCACATTTTATTTTTACAACATAAAATATATCAGTATTATCCCACACATTTTTTTTTCTTTGATGAAACAATATAATTTATTTAACCAAGAAAATGCGACAACATTAAGTGTAACTGGGACATGAATTTACATTTTAAAAAAACAAACAAACTGAAGACTCATCATTTCATTTCAGAACACGAGTGCACATCACTGAAAAGAATATATAAATTAAAAAAGTTCTGCTGCTCGTGAGGCATGTGTTGCGCAGTCGCTCCAGCTTCATACTACAGTAACATTAATAATCTCATCCATGAACATGAGTTCTTCCCGACTCCAATCCCTATTCTTTTGCACCGTCCGTTGAGGTGGAGACCACATGTCCCAAGATTCCGCTCTAAAACTTGGCGTCATCAAGATACGCCTTTGTTTTGAATAGGCCTCTAGCGACCTCTAGCGGACAAAATTATTACATATTGTACCTTTAAGGGTAACACTTTACAATAAGGTTCATTAGTTAACGTTAGTTAAATACATTAATTAACATGAACTAATAATGAACTGCACTTCTACAGCATTTATTAATCTTTGATAATGTTAATTTCAACATTTACTAATACATTATTAAAAGAGCTGTATTTGTTAACATTAGTTAATCCACTGTGAACTAACAAGAACAAACAATGAACAGCTGTATTTCTAAAGTTAACTAAAGTTAACAAAGATAAACAAACACTTATGAATGTATTGCTCATGGTTAGTTCATGTTAGTTAATACATTAACTAATGTAAACTAATAAACCTTTTTGTACAGTGCTACCAATTTAAGATATATTAAGAATTTAAGTATTTTGTTTTTAGGATGTTGAGTTTTTTTGTTTGTTTTTCACTGAAAAACAAGACAAAAATACTGATTAAGTTAAATAACTATTTTGCAGTTGGATTCAACCATGTCAGTAAGATTTGTCCTACATATCTTTGCTTAAGCATACGATCTGTCTCTCTGGATCCTACTCTGACAACACACCACAGCTCCTCTGGATCTGAAATAAATCCACCTCTATATATTTGTGTGTAGATCTGCACACACACACACAATCAGAATTTATCATGAGTCATCATACACTAATATATGTGCTTGATTACATGGAGAGCGCAGGAACATCGCCTCCCACAAACACTATTAATTTAACTGATTAAAGCAATTTCACTTCACAAGTGCTGCACAGACTCACTGATATGTGTGTGTGTGTGTGTCTATTCAATCACTGAAACATGCAAAAACCCATACAACTAACCCTCTATAAATCAGCTCCGAAGCATTGCGTATTTATGAATGTGTCACTGCAAATCTGGAGATATTCAAGGTTATCATTATGATTTTTAATCATACTTTATAGCATAAATCCCATTTCCTCTCCCTCTATCCTATCCACCCACCATGATGGAAATCGATTCCCGTGTTAGAGTGTAAATTACTTTTTTTTTTCCTTTTTTTTTTATTCTGTTCATTGAAAAGAGGGGAAAAGTTAGTTTTCTGCATGGCAGAGGATGGAAGCAGAAATACATTTGAATTGATGAGCATCTCTAAAGTGATAACATGGTGGTTCTCGGCTCATTCTCTCTGACGTGCAATCGTTCGCTTCACCTCTCCATCTCTCTTCTTTTGCGCTCTCGCTCTATTTTACCATCCTCACCTCCATTCTGTAGATTTACAACATCCAGTGGATAAAGTAGGATTTCACAAGAGCCTCAGTTATATTCAATAATATTGGCACTACAGGAAGGGAACACTATTTAAAGGGGCAAAACACAAGGAAACAAACTATCCTTGAGCTTCTGAAATAAACAAAAATAACTTGATAACTTGAGGAAAACAAAATATAACTCAAAACTTCTCAGTTTAAAAAAAAGAGTATTTGCCTGAAAGTAAGCTGCAAAGACATCTTTTGTTCTGAATTTCGGTAACTTTGATGTCACAGTTGACTGCAACAATGCATGACCTATTGGATGATCAGAGACACTGGCTAGTCATTGTCAGGAAAGGAAAGAGTCAGATAGATACTATTATGCCCAAACAACAGAAGAACTTATATAATAGTAAAATTAGTGAAAATCTTCCAAATGTTATGCTAACTATTCCTGACTGTGTGTGCATGGCACTTGCCACACTGCATATCTCAACATTAGAAACAAGCCGATGAAGTATGTTTTAAACCTGACCTTCATCATTCCAGTTCGATCTCAACAGTTTGTATCATATATTTGAGTGCAGCTTATTTATTACAGTGTCTATGGTTACATGTGCAACCCCTCCTATTTGAACTGCCCGCTCTAAGCGGGTCTCGAACCCGGCTCCGCCGGCATGGGAGTCAGGTGCTCTAACAAGGAGGCTAAAGACCTCAGTCGCTACAGCACTTCTTGAGATCAGGGGAGTAAGATTTACACGCTCAGCTCTTACTATAGCCTACGTGTGTTACACATGCACAGATTCACATCAGTCAGACTGCAATGTTTATATGTCCCCTAAAATCTGCAATCAGCAACAATATGCATATGTATCACAAGACTCATTTTTCAAACCATCTGCAATTTTTAGTGCTATGACACAAATATGCGCACTAGAATAATATGCATGTAAAATATCATTTGCATGGCAATTATTCTTCTATTTAACATATCATTTTTAAGATCTGCACCACCACTTTCAGTTGGGAAGAAATTAAAACAGATTGAGCTCAATCTAATAATTCTTTTCCTATAAACACAGCTACTGTAATGCAGGCTTTGCAAGGTTGTTATTGACAGATGAAAAAGACACCACAGCAAACCTGCAATTTCACATGAAAATGTGCTTCTTAAAGGCACAGTAGCAAAAAAAATTATTATGAAAATGGTCATAATGTTTTGACATAAAAAACATTAATGTTTGAAGTAGTTATTAGTAACATGACACTTTAAAAGTGTGTGATGCAGATGGAATTTTGTCACGATAACACCTGCATTCAAAACATTTAATATTTTAAGCACTTGCTAAGGGAATAAAAGCAGCACATTAGTAGTTCAGCTAAACCCTGCAAGCTAAACTGTGATTGTGCCACTGCAGTCGTGAGGGCCAGACACAAAAAAAGAAAAAAACTGCAGTATTTCTATTCCCAGCTCTCTGTTTTACTTGCATTTATTTGCAAGGCAGGAGCTGCTTCAAAGCTGCTAAAAATAGCCTGAGCTCAGTCCCTTCACAACTTCAAAAAACGTCTGAATGAAGGAGGAGAGGATGTGAGAGGGAGAGAGGGCAGAGTGGGGAACAGGGTTAAAGGGAAAAAGGAGAACAGCGGGGCTGGGGAACGAGGTGAGGAGGGACCCGATGGGAGAAGAGGCGATAAAAGAAACAGATGCAGAACAGATGGCGGGTCGGGGGGGAAGAGTGGAAGAGGCTCACCGGGCCACAGACAGAACCGGAGTACGAGAACTACAGCAGTCAAGGGAAATGAGAGCTGATGAGGACCACCGGAGCTGAGGGAGAGAGATAATGAGAGAACGAATGAAGGGTGAATGATACTACAGTCCTGAACACATTATGACTCTCAATGTACAGTGCCATAAGAGGTATCTGGACACTTAAAGGGTTAGTTCACCCAAAAATGAAAATTCTGTCATTAATTACTCACCCTCATGTCGTCCAAACCCGTAAGACCTTCGTTCATCTTCGGAACACAAATTAAGATATTTTTGATGAAATCCGAGAGGTATATGATTTAACGATTTAACCGCCACTCTTCAAGGTCCAGAAAGGTACTAAAGTCATTGTCCACGTGACTACAGTAGTTCAACCTTAAATTTTATGAAGCGATGAGAATACGTTTTGTGTGCAAAAACAAAACAAAAATAACAACTTTATTCAACAATTTCTTCTCGAGCCTGTCAGTCTCGTATGCAGCTGATGCAGTGAACGCAGTTCAGCTCTTCCATGTTTACGCCCAAACGCCGGCTCTGTATTGGCCAGTTCCTGCATCAGCATCGTAGAACCTGGAAGCACTGAACATAAACAGCAAAAGAGATTGACACAGAAGAGAGGATACTGTTGAATAAAGTCGTTATTTTTGTTTTGTTTTTGCACACAAATTGTATTCTCATTGCTTCATAAAATTAAGGTTGAACCACTGCAGTCACGTCGATGGTTTTAACAATGTCTTTCTGGACCTTGAAAGTGTTGATTATATTGCTGTCTATGGAAGAGTCAGATTCCTCTCAGATTTCATCAGAAATATCTTAATTTGAGTTCTGAAGATGAAAGACGGTCTTACGGGTGTGGAACAACATTAGAGTGAGTAATTAATGACAGATTTTTTTAATGACAGCTTTAAGCCACTTAAAATCAAAATGAAATCAAAAACCTTTTTCTTAATGTTTAGTAGACACATGTTTTTTATATATTTTGAAAAATATCATATGGACAGCATGTATAATACAATTTTAGACAGCATATAAAATGTAAAACTATTTGCATGACTTTAGAAACAAAAATCTTTACCAATTATCTATTTTACATGTACTTGTATAGTTACTTTACATCATAATAGTATATAGACATTAAAGGGATAGTTCACCCAAAAATGAAAATTTTGTCATTTAATCACACGCAAGTTGTTCCAAACCTGTATGAGTTTCTTTGTTCTGTTGAACACAAAAGAAGATATTTTGAAGAATGTTGGTAACCAGACAGTTGACGGCACCCGTTGGCTTCCATAATTGTCAAGTCAATGGCTACCATCAACTTTCTGGTTACCAACATTATTCAAAATATCATCTTTTGTTTTCAACAGAACAAAGAGATGATGACATGATGACAGAATTAATTTTTTGGGGTGAACTATCCCTTTAAGGTCTTAATCGCATCCTACTCTTTTCAGCATATATGTCAAGATATTATATATTAAAAACATGTACAGTCAAAATAATTTTAGTTACAATATCCTATTATATAGATATTTTAAAAGAGTGTGCTTAAAGTAATGAAATGAACAGAATAAAAGCATTAAAATGTCAAATTAGGCAATTGTGTTAAAAAAAAAAGGGGCTATAGAAAGCCCACTTTTCATGACCCATTTGATTCTTGCACTATATTTTCTCTCTCTGAATATCCCATTTCACATCATGTAATTAGGTTCTGGATGGTGATTGCCTATTCAGAACCTTGTCTATTAAACAGCATGATTATCACTGCTTTGGTAAGAAAATTTTAAACCGTGTGAAAAACTAAAATGATTTCATATTTATATCTAAAGCAATGCCATTCACACATTGTTAAATGTGCCTTACTCTTTGGTTCAAGTGTAAATCTAGATTTATGTGATAATGTGCCACTGCGAGACTGTATACGAAACCAAAAGAGGCGAAAGATTGTAGTGAGGAATCCAGTATGCAAGTGAGAAGCATAAGATTAATTGACTTCCTTTCACTGGTGTGTGAGTTTAATTAAAAGCAAGCCTTTAGAAAATTAAAAAGTAAAAGAGAAAGGGAGCGAGGAAGAGTGAGCGAGGAAGAGCAGCAGGAAATGCAGAGAGAGAGAGACATGATAATTAACAGAATAAACGAAATAACAACAAACGTCATAGCACCTGCCTCTCACCACCTCCCCTTCCTCCCCAAGCAAGTCCCTCTTTCCCCAGTCAATCACAAACCTAATATCATCTTCCAAGCCCTTCCTCTCTCCACTCCACTGTTTATTTATTTAGCCTGAAAGTCCCATTAGGCCCTGCTGAACCTCACTTGCCTCAGCTGCATATAAAACAGCAGCCGCTTTATGGCTAACATGACGCTACTTGACTCTGGAAGTCGAACTTTACCTGTCGAAAGTGCGAGAATAAAATACAGCATGCATGAAAAGAGACTTCCTCAAGTCCTTGATGATTTTGTTTGATCTAGTTTTTCAGCAGTTTGGTTTTAACCTGTCATGATAGACTTATTGCCACAAACTCCTCCGCTTAAGCAAGTGCCGCCCGCCGGTCAAGTGCAGCCTGGTGTATCCGTGGGCCTTACTGTGATTTACTGAAGCTTTTTATTACCGTTTGGTAAAAGACAACTGTACTCACTCATGGAGCAGTGGCATGCTGAAACCGTCTCTGTCAAGCTAACAGCTGATCAATGGCTATAATTAAAGGGCCAGATCAATTTCAGCTGGGGCAACCCAATAAAAGTTGGGCTCAAACTGCATGGCCCGTAGCCCCATCAGTCCTGAACAAATTCCAAGCTGAGACGAGGCCCTGAGCAGCAAGGCTAATGACATACACAGCACTTTCTGCCTTTCAATTAATCACACACACACAGTGGCCTGACACATGGTACACTCCCAAACACAAAACCATCCACTTCCCAAGGTTTTATTTTCCTCTGCAGAGAACTTGTGGCCATGTGCATCTTTTTTTCTTTGTTTTCAATACATCTGCTTTTCTAACACACATCCTGAAGTGTCTGGTAACCAGAGCACAGCAGTCACGAATCTCAAAGGGATTTTTGGAATATCCTGGCAATATTTACTCACCCTGATGTCATTCCAAAACAATATGTGCATAAGCTGCAGCATATCAAAATACAGAATCAAAATGATGCTTGATTATGAGAGACTCAATAAACAATAACATTTGAGATTACTGACAAGAAATACAAGTCATGTGAACTGCTTTAATGGTGCTTTGCTAGTGCTTTTTTGAAGCTTGACAGGCCATGGTCATCATAAACTACACTACTGTTCAAAAAAGATTTTTTTTATTATTATTATTTATACTTTTTTCAGCAGGAATGTATTAAATTGAGCAAAAGTAACAGTAATAAAACTTGTTTTTTGAACTTTATTTAAAAAAATAAAAATAAAAATCGATGTGGATGTTCGCACAAGCTCTGCAATTTAACATTCCAGTGAAGTCACTTCACGTTTATTTATATACCACTTTATACAATAGATTGTCTAAAAGCAAGCAGGTTTACACTTTTATTTCAAACTCCTGAAACGAACACAAAATGAACTTTCTTTTTGGCCTGATTTTGTTCATCAGTTTGTTCTTCAATTTCAAATGAAGTATATCGGGGCCTTAAGAAATGTTTCTTAAGCACCAAATCAGCTTATTAGAATAATATCTGAAGGATCATGAGACCCTTGCTTTAAATTGTAATATTTCACAATAATACAATTTTTATTATAATTTTGACTAAATAAATGCAGCCTTGGTGAGCATAAAAGACTTCTTGGTAACGCTTTATTTTACAGTGTCATTGTTACATGTTACATGTAACTGTAGTAATAACTATAAATTATGCATAATTACATGCAATTAATCCTAAAACAAACCCTCATCCTAACCCTAACCCTATAGTAAGTACATGTACTTTATTACTACTCCGTACCTAAACGTATAATTACACTGTAACACGGACACCTTAAAATAAAGTGTAAATCGACTTCTTTTTAAAAACATTTAAAACATCTTTCCGACCCAAACTTAGTGGTGTACATAAGTTATTACTTTATCTCTTTTGTTTTCACAGAAAAATGACATGAGAGTGAGTAAGCAATCAAACAATCCCTTGAAGTAAAATCGTGGCTATTATCCTTCAGTTTAAATTACCATATCATTATATAAACGTCTCATCAAGTTCACATTTTCTTCAGGTCATTTATATAGTTATATTAGCCCATAATCTTGGTTTCAAATTGCATTGAGTATTGTTATACATAAATGACACTGGAGAACATCATAATCCTCCAATAACATCTGCTTAATCACCTTGTTGCAACTGTACCGAGTCACTGAATCCTCAGTCCCCCGTGTCCCCAGCATCAAATAAACATTCTCAATAATGAACCGCCAATTAATCACAGGCTGGAGGACATCCCACACAAAAGCAGGTTCACACTGAGGGCGACGCACATGTGCACTGGACTGAGGACTCTTGAGCTAATGACTTTTGAAGAATCTGTGACAGACGGAAGCTCTCGTAAACAAGTGCATCTCAACCCCGCTGCAGTCCAGAGGACATGAGAAACAGACCGATAGGAAAGAGAATCACATATGAGATTGTGAGATTGTTCCTACAGAGAAATGGGTTGTCTGCTTGTGTGTTTTTTCTGAAAAAGAGTTTCTGGTATTCACAAATGTCTACTCAAGAATTTCAAAAGAAATCTCAACAATATGACAAACTGTGCCAAAGTCATCTATGATATGAACTCAAACTTATCAAATCTTTAGAGATCATATTATTTAAACTGTCATCCACAATGATTTTATAGCTCCATAATAATCTCTCTGTCAATAACTGTCTCATTCTTGGATATTTATAATCTCTCATTAGAAAGTTAAACAAACAAGAGAAATAAAAATGTATCAGATATATTTCTTGTTTAAAGTGTGAGGTCACAAATTCAAACTATATAAAATGAAACTTATAACTTATATATTAGAAAATACTATACATATAATCAGAGGTGTAAAGTATTTGAGTAAATGTAATTAGTTACTTTGGTAAGATCCAAGGGCACTTTACACCACAGTCATCGGCCTCATCCGGGACGGAGACGAGTCTGCTTACAGACTGGAGGTTGAACAGCTGGCTGTCTGGTGCAGTCTTAACAACCTGGAGCTCAACACGCTCAAGACAGTGGAGACGATCGTGGACTTCAGGAGAAACCCCCCTGCTCTCCCCCCACTCACCATCATAAACAGCACTGTGACTGCAGTGGAGTCATTCAGGTTCCTGNCTGTTGCACTGTGGAGCTTCTGACACTAAAACAAATTCCTAGTATGTGTAAACAACATACCTGGCAATAAAGCTCTTTCTGATTCTGATTCTGATTCTGATTTAATAGGAAAATCCAGAATCGTTGTCAAAGCCAAGCAAAGGGTCAAAAACACAAGTAACCAGTCCATAAAACATGAAAACAAAAACCAGACAGCATGCTCAGACATGCACTGTAACAATAGCAAAGCCTCGACGAAACTGACAGAAACAAACCGGGTATAAATAGGCAGAAACTAATGACATAAGTGAAGACAGCTGTGTGCAATGATCAGTGATGAGTCCGGAACAAAGGGTTATGGGAGATGGAGTCCTATAAAGTGATGCAATAGTCCGGGTTGGAGTGCCCTCTGGTGGCTAACAATGGCACTCCAGCAGGTGATCATGACACTTAAGTATATTTTTGGCTACTTTGTAGTTGTACTGAGTATCAAAGATATTAGCAACTTTTACTCTTTACTTGACTACATTTTTGAACAAGTAAATGTAATTTTTTCCACAATTACACATTACTTTTTGCATGGCACCTAACTTTATATGCAGCAGTTTGTTTTTGATATAAAGAAGTGATATCGCTATCTAAGGTCAATGAAGGTACTATATCTTGTGCTTTTTTCCTTTACTCACCCAAAATTGTCAGCAAGGCTACTGCATTAGCAGGTAATTTCTGAATCGCAGGTGTTTGATTTAGGAGATGAGGCTGAAACCAGCACATCCAGTGCAATAGACTTTGACTATTCAATTTTATTTACCTTTTTTATTTATCCGCTATATTGATGATACCTTTTTGACGGATATTGGTTTACGGATGGCCTTTTTGTACACTTGAGCTTAACTGAAACTTGAGAGTTTGTAGACATTTAAAAGGTTGTTGTGTCTACCTTGATTTATTGCAATATTGAACAATATTGAGGATTGTTTTTACAAAATAAACATGATTTATCTTCTTACAAATCATTATTTTCACCGGCATGTCTCTTAGGTGTTGAGGACTAGTGCATATTTGAGCCTACATTCAGTACGAGTAAAATACTTAAGTACTGTTAATATCAGATACTTTAAGAGTTTTACTCAAGTCGTATTGGAATTGGTTACTTGTAACTTGTAATAGAGTCATTTTCGATGTAAGGTATCTGTACTTTTACTCAAGAATGGTTTTCAGGTACTCTTTACACCTCTGCATGTAATAAATGTACTAAAAATAATAATAAAATATCATAATAAATAATTGCATATTCAAACAGAGACAAAGTGGATAAGCAAAGCAAAGTGGAAGAGGACAAGAAGACATTCAAAGATAAATCAGCACACCAAAGCACAGCTGAGAAAATATTGATACAACAAAATAAGTAAATAAAAATAATTAATTTCATTAAAAAATAAAAATAAAAATAATCAATTATTGGTATTGGTCCTGGATATTTAAGTATTAAATATTTTCATTTTTTTAGATTAAATTTGCCATCATCTAATGGATACTCAAAGTTTATCTGTCTATTTATCTATATATATATTACAGTGCTCAGCGTAAATGAGTACACCCCCTTTGAAAAGTAACATTTTAAACAATATCTCAATGAACACAAAAACAATTTCCAAAAAGTTGACACGACTAAGTTTTATATTAACATCTGTTTAACTTATAACATGAAAGTAAGGTTAATAATATAACTAACATAAAATTTTCAGTTTTACTCAAATTAGGGTGATGCAAAAATGAGTACACCCCACTGAAAGTCTCCAGAGCAAAGCTAAATTTTATGCTGCGTTCCAGGCAGGTTTTTGAGCCCGTAAGTCACGACTTCAAACCACAACTCACAACTTTGTAGCATTCCAGTCAAGTCACGCCAAACTGCCTGAGTGTAAACAAACCAGCATGGCGAACCATACGGGGCTTATGCTCATTTACAATTATTTCTAATGCCAAAGATGCTTACTCCTTCCTTATTTGAGGGAAACGGAGGAGGAAAAATGGCGCATAAGGCAAGAGAAGCTGTTATACCTTTTATTTTACGTTATTTTACCATGCACTTGAATAAACACCGCATCCGTAGGGGCTGCCATTGTTGTTTCGCGGGCTATGTGACGTCAGAGCGCGGAACTGGGAGTACATCGATATAGTACGAGTTTACGGGTGGGAAGTCACGGGTTTGACTGCCGTTCCAGTGCACTTTCACGGGTAGAAGGTTGGAAAAACACGTGTTACGGGTTGCCTGGAACGCGGCATTAGACTAATTTAACAAGAATTCAACCACAGGTGAGTCTAATTATTCATTACACAGGTGTCCAGCAGACAGCTGACTATAAAAGGGTGTTAAGACCCCTTCCCATTTCATGCTGTCAGCAATGGCACCACATGGAAGAGAAATGTCACAAGACCTGAGAAAGAAATTATTTCTTCACACCAGAAAGGTGAAGGCTACAAGAAGATCAGCAAAGCTTTACTTATCAGTCAGAATACTGTAGCAAAAGTGGTAAAAAAATTTAAAAAAGATGGAACTGCAACCATCTCACAGAGACGTCCAGGTCGTCCACAGAAATTAACACCTCGACAGAAGCGTCTTCTGATGAGAAGGGTTGAAGACAATTAGCATGTAAGTTCACTGCAGTTATCTAAAGAAGTAGAAAGCCAAACTGGGGTGACTATTTCCCGTGACACAATACAGCGTACACTGCAGAAGAATGGCATGCATGGGTGCCGTCCACGAAAGAAGCCTCTCCTTAAGCCCAGGCACAAAAAAGCCCGCCTAGAGTTTGCCAGGGCCCATGCTGACAAAGATGAAGATTACTGGGACTCTACACTCCGGAGTGATGAGACCAAGATAAATGTTTTTGGAACTGATGGATTCAAAACTGTATGGTGTCGCAAAGGTGAGGAATACAAAGAAAAATGCATGGTGCCTACAGTGGTGGCAGTGTCCTTATGTGGGGCTGCATGAGTGCTGCTGGTGTCGGGGAGCTGCATTTCATTGATGGCATGAATTCACAGATGTACTGCTCTATACTGAAAGAGAAGATGCTACCATCACTCCGTGCCCTTGGTCGTCGTGCACTTTTCCAGCATGACAATGATCCTAAACACACATCTAAGGCAACTGCTGGATTTCTGAAGAAGAACAGGGTGAAAGTGATTCAGTGGCCAAGTATATCTCTTGATCTGATCTGAACCCAATCGAAACCCTATGGGGAATTCTGAAGAGACAAGTTGAGCATCACTCTCCATCCTCTCTAAAAGAGGTCACTCTTGAAGAATGGAAAAATATAGATGTTGCAAAATGTCGACTACATTAGTTAACAAACTAATAATGAACTGCACTTATACAGCGTTTATTAATCTTTGCTAATGTTAATTTCAGCATTTACTAATACATTATTAAAATCTTGTTAACATTAGTTAATGCACTGTGAACTAACATGAACAAACAACTGTATTTTCAATAACAAAATACAACTGTATTTTCAATAACTAATGTTATCGAAGATTAGTAAATACAGTAACAAATGTATTGCTCATGGCTAGTTCATGTTAGTTAATACATTAACTACTGTTTAACTAATAAACCTTATTGTAAAGTGTTACCATATTTATTTATTTATTTATTATTTAGACCAAATACCATATATAGTTTTAAAAATGGCCATAACAGAATCATAATATCAGTTCAACCTAGAAAAAAAGAAAAAAAGTTAAACAATAAGTTAATCTGGCAGCCCCCAAAAATGGACTGGGGGCTTTTCAGACCCTCCCCAATAAATTTCACAAACCCTTCTATGGTCTACTGTTGACTTCCATCCAGAAGAAGAAACCTAAAATGTGACCCTGGACCACAAAATCAGTCATAAGTCACACGGGTATATTTGTAGCAATAGCCAACAATACATTGTATTGGTCAAAATGATAGATTTTTCTTTTATGCCAAAAATCATTAGGATATTAAGTAAATTTCCTACCATAAATATATCAAACATTTATTTTTGTGAGTGGATATGCATTGCTAAGGACTTCATTTGGACAACTTTAAAGGTTTTCTCAATATTTTGATTTTTTTTTTGCACCCTCAGATTCCAGATTTTCAAATAGTTGTATCTCGGCCAAATATATGCAAATGATGTATAAATCTCAATTTCAAAAAAATTGACCCTTATGACCGGTTTTGTGGTCCTGGGTCACATATAACAAGTGTCACCACAGCTTGGTCCCTAATTAAAAGGTTTAAGATTAAGTCAGTGTACATGGGGAGGCTCATCTTGTCTGTCATCACATATCTTGCCTGAATGGTGTGAACCACTACAAACTCTGCAGTGTCTGTCAGATGACAATCAAAGGCCTAGATTCAATGCCAAGTTCAAGGCTGACACTTTAGACATGGTTCCTCACCCCAAAAACGTACTACAAAACGTCATCTCTTGATTTGCTCTCTCACTCACATTTGTGTCATCTGGAGGATCGATGTCAGCTGCGGAGCTCCCTCTGCCTCTCACCCCTGCAGCTCTTCCTCGACTACAGCGCCGTGTCAACTTTTAAAACAAAGGAGAGATGGGAGAGCCTCTCTCTCCGCCTCCTTGCTCTTCTGCGCCGTGGGAGGCTGTGCTGCTTGCGAGTTCAAACTTCTGCTCTTTCTTTTTTTATTTTTACTCGGTTTCTCCTTCACTTTTTTTGCCAGGAGCAACATGCTCTCTCCGAACTCACACTGACAGAAACGACTGTGCATCTCTCTCAGACAGACACAACCACATCACTCAAAAAAAAAAGGTGCTATATAGCACCATAAAAGTGGTTCTTGGCTCATAATCATAGGGGAACCACTTGTGGTGCTATGTAGCACCATATCGTTAAAGGTGCTCTATCTTTGTCAAATGGTGCTATGTAGAACCCATAAGAGGTGCCATCGCGCATTTTATTTCTTCAACAAAAATGGTGCTAAACAGCACCAACATTGGTTCTTTAGCTCGTAAAGAACCTTTAAAGGGGCTTAACAGGTTCTTTGAATGGCAGTGGTGCTATAGCACCTTAACCACCCCAAAGAACCGCTGAAGAGCCATACAGGTTCTGTATACGGTAGCGGTGCTATATACTGTAGCACCTCAGTCATCCCAAAGAACCGGTGAAGAACCGCTGAAGCACCAAGATTTGGTGCTATACAACACTTAAAGTGGTTCCCTATATGATTACGAGCCAAAGAACCACTTTTAGTACTATATAGCACCATTTTTTTTAGAGTGATTCATAAGGCATAAGGTGACGCATATGCCAACACATACACGCCTAAACACAAGTGTCATGTTTGACAGTTACAAAAAAGTTAGGCTAACCAAGTAATGGGCTGAGAGCAAGTTCAAGTCACTTGAAGAAAAAAAAAAAAGACAGATGAGTAAACAAAAACTGCACTGCAAATAAATGAAACCAAGTTTTTAAACATCATTTGACAAAATTTGAATTAGCGGTATTGCTCAATACTTGATATTTACCCATTAATTATTTCCACTATTTTATTTAGATCATGTTTGCAATCAACTATTGGTAATCTCTAAAAAAAAAAAAAATTTTACTTTTAAATGCAATCCTTAACAAATGCCAAAAAGAAAATGTAAAAAAGTTTAGTTTTTTATTTTTAATTTATGTATACCAAATACCACATAAATGTAAATCAACCACAATTGTAATGCATCAGAGAAAAAAAAAGAAAAAAAAAAATTGGTGGTATAGAGTTAGTCTGGCAGTCCCAAATAATGGACTTTCAAATACAATTTTTCTTATCAAGTAAATATATCTTGTTCTAAAATTGGTTTACTGGAAAACAATAAAAATAGTGATTAAGAAAATGATTTTTGAAGTGTAGGCTATATGCCTGCTTGGACTTTACTCATTCTCTTGCTCTCAACAGTCTGACAGTTTTGCTCTGGTGAGCATGTATCATTCAGTAAAATTATAGTCTTTAAAGCAGGTGCTGAATAAATCCGTTCAAATAGCAGAATTCATTCTGGAAGAGTGAAAAAAAGCAGCTCATTATGATATATTGCAGTTGTGAGTCTTTATTTCCTGCAGAGAACCAGGCACTCACACAAAATAAATGTCCTCAATACACAAAATTACAACATGTCATGAGACAAGCAGAATACAAAAGAGAGACAGACCAATTTGCACAATGCGAAACTCCTTTCTCTCCAATTGTTTATCTGTGATTGAACGGAGCACAGATCTACTTCTAAAACAGCCATGAAACCCATGACGGAACATGTCATTTGGACCATTTTGTTCCACTTTGTGAATCAGCCTATACTGAGAGGTGCTGCAAGCAGAAAACAATGTATAAAATCTCTGGTGAGAAGGGATATAATATGCCTCAATTCTATGCAACATAACTGTCACATATAAATGCATGCTGATGATATTTGACCTTTTAATTCCTCTTGGTTTGTACCTACATGACAGTGGCCAAGTAACTGCAGTCAATCATGGGTCCATTTTACACTTGGCATTACCTAACATCTCCTTTTCTGGGAAAAAAAAATGCAATACAGGTTTGAAACAGGATAAGTAAATGAAGAATTTTTCATTAAATTTTGCATCAATCAGATAGCACTTGATCACATTAAAAGCCAGGTGTAAATGCACCCAAGATGGACTCATCATATTACTCCAACCACATTCAGAGGTATCGAGTAACAAATTACAACATTGACTTTAACTGTCATGGTGCGCTGAGACTTGCAGATTAAGATCCAATCGCAGCTTTATTTAGGTATATCCAAAGTCATTGTCATACATCCAGGCAAGAGTCAAAATCCATGAACAGTCCACACAAAATAAAAAAATAATAAAAAATGAAGTTCTCAGACTTGCAGGTGAAAGTAAATTAAACCAATGACAAATGGCTGAAACAACCAGGTATAAGTAGACAGACACTAATAACATGAGTGATAACAGCTGAGTATAATGGGAATAATGAGTCCAAGACAAGAGATCATGGGAAATGAAGTCCAATAAGGAAAGGCAATAGTCCAGGATTGAGTGCCCTCTGGTGTCTAAGCAGGGCACTCCAGCTAGTCATTATGACATTACCCCCTCTCTATGGAGCGGCTACCAGACGCTCCAACATGGCAAAATACAAAACAAACAATTTCAGGAGGGAGGTGGACTGGAGGCGGAATCAGGGGGAAGGATGGTGGGCCAGGTCCATGAAGGGGCAGAGGAGCTAGGGATGAAGGCTTTGCAGGCGGCCCGGGCAGAAACGGCCAATCAGGTGGCCAGTGAGGGTAAAACTGCCCCCACAGCAACACAAACGGGCTTGAAGGCCCCCTCAGTGGCACAGATGACCACCACAGCAATGCAGACAGTCTTGAAAGTCCCCACAGTGGTGCAGATGACCACCACAGCAGTGCAGACAGACTTGAAGATTCCCACGGTGGAGCAGATGACCACCACAGCAGTGCAGACACACTTGAAGATCCCCACGGTGGAGCAGATGACCACCACAGCAGTGCAGACACACTTGAAGATCCCCACGGTGGAGCAGATGACCACCACAGCAGTGCAGACAGTCTTGTAGACCTCCACGGTGGTACAGACAACCACCACAGCAGTGTAGACGGTCTTGTAGACCTCCACAGTGGCGCAGATGACCACCACAGCAGTGCAGACAGGCTTTAAGATCCCCATGGTGGCGCAGACAATCACCCCCAGGGCAGATCAGGTGGATCTAGAAGCCAACACAGCTGACCAGACAAAACTGAAACATTAAACACAGAAAAGTTAGATGTGACCACTAGGGCCGTAACCGGACAGGCAGGGATCTCAGGAACGCCCTCCAAGGCATTGCCCAGAGGGAACTCCAGCGATCTGGTCATACTGAGGCAAGTAGACAACTCAGAAATGACCTCTAAGGTCGTGTCGAGGCAGGTACACAGTTAAGCAATGACCTCTACGGTTGTTTCGAGGCAAACAGGAAACTCAGGAACCATTTCTGTGGTCACATCAGGGCCAACAGAGCACTCAGGAACAATCTCCTTGGTATTATCAAGGTAAACAGGGGACTCAGGGACAACCTCCTTGGTCGTATCCAGACAAACAGGGAACTCAGGGACTAGAACAGGCTCTGAAGTGGGCTCATGGGCTGAGGGCGCAGACGTGGCAGCCATCTCGGCTGAGGGTCCTGGAATGGACTCACGGCCTGAAGAGGGCTCTGGAGCAGACTGACGGGCTGGAGCGGACTCACGGGCTGGAGCGAACTCTGGAGTGGACTAAGGGACAGTTCTCCTTCTCCTTAACCTGCGCTTCCCAGTGGAATTCAAGAAGCCAGGGTTTTGACTTGATAAAGGAGGGATAGTAGGAAAGTCTCTGTGGAAGGGTATTGATTGACCTGGTATTGCCCATTAACAACGATTGTGGAGATATCTGACAAAGCCCCAAAAATCCAAGATCTGAAGTCCATCCATCTCCCATAAGGGCAGAGGGTCATCAATGCATTTATTAAAGATATCCTTAAGAACAACATCATCATAAACCAACCCGACCACCATGGTCTAAAAAGTCTGGGCAAAGTTTCCTACCTCCAACCCCTGTTGGAGCCATCCGCTCCCTCTTAGTGGCTGGAGGGACAATCTGAATTCCCATACTGCTGGATCTAAAGCTGATTGAGGTTTATGTCACGGTGCGCTGAGACTTGCAGATTAAGATCCAATCGCAGCTTTTTTTAAGGATATCCAAAGTCATTGTCAAACATCCAGTCAAAATCCATGAACAGTCCACACAAAACAAGAAAACAAAACACCAAAGCATCCTGACCATACCAGACAACAGCAAAGGGCCATATTCATCTGTCAATCAACAATGGGGCAAAAACAAGGATTTAAAACTTAAATGTGCGGCTTTGAAAGAAAACTATTGCCATTGACTAATTTGAAACTTTTGGAAAAGCACATACACATGCACAAGAACCACTTCAGTATGACAGATATTAACATGTAGTGACACAGAATGTCATTATGGCAATTTGTAAATATTTTATGTTTTTGAAAATTTGTGGCTAATTCGTATGAATCAGTACAATTTCATTGTACATTTTTGTACAATCTGCTTATGCCTCACTGATGGTTAGGTTTAGAGGTGGACTTTCATACATTGTACAAATTCATGCGAAATTGCCACGTTGTAAAATTCTTGGCAACAGCCGATTCATCTTAAAATTAATAGCATTTTTCTGTTTCATGTATTCCCTTTCAAGGTATGTTAACACAACAAGGATATGGTTTAAACGGTTAAAAAGTTTTTCCTTTGAGTTTTCCGTGACACCATTGCCAAAATGATCCCATTCATACGAATCTGTGAAAATGACTAAAAATACTGCTGCCGTATTCTGCTGGCAGGCCATTAGATGGCGATGAAACACTATAGACTGAACATGTAATGTGCATGTGCATGAAGTCATCGTTTTCACAGATTCGCATATTTGTTGTTTACACGGAGACCGTTTTCAAAAGTTAGCATTTTCAGGGCACCAAAACGGCGTTGTCAGGGCACCAAAATGCCGTTGTCGTGTAAATTAACGACCAAAATGCATTAAAAGTTTTCTGTTTTTAGTTGAAAACGGTGTCGTGTAAACGGCCCCTTAGTTTAGTCCCTGATTACTCCTGAGTTAGTTACCTTAGTTACTGATTAGTTTCACCTGTGTCATGTCTAGTTTCCTTTGTTTGCCCTGTGTATTTAATGCTGCCTTTATATGCTATCGGAGTTATCGTAAATATGAGTTTCCTACATGAACGCCCTCTCAAGCTGTATTTTCCACTGGGAAGCTCTGGAATAATTTTGATACCCAAGTTCCTGAGTAGGCGTGCCATAAACTTTAAACATGGCGGAGGGGAGAGCAATTGTTGCTGCTGGTATTCTTTATTGTTTTTTTTGTTTTGTTTTGTTTTTTCCCCCACAGCATCTACATTGCCTTGTCTTGTTGTTAAAATAGTGCATATTTACATATATGAATAATCATTTGAAGCACATTGTATGCTGTATACACAGCAAAAATCGCCTGTATTCCACCCAAATTCCAGAATTGTGATGAACGTGTATATGGTTGTCAATTAATAGGATGCTAAATATCATTTTGGCTTTAATAACATTTTCCCAATAAATAGGAAAGAATAAACCAATAACAAAGCACTTGAATGTGACAAGCTTGTAATCACAACTTCAGAAGTGGGATGTAGGAAATTTCCGATTGCATTTGAAGGCAGCATAAGCCCTGTGTTTCAGTTACTCCTTGTCAGTTGTTCACTTTAAGTGTTGTTTGTGTTGCTTCTGTTGGCTCCTGTGTTCTCCTGCTTGTTATGTTTGGTTTAATAAAGACATGTTATGACATGTAAAAGTAAATGTAATATAGACTCATCAAAGCCCTATGAAGACTGTACAAATGGACCTCTTATTATATCCATTACCACTATGACCAAAATGAAATCAAAATCACATAAAAAAAATAATGTCACAAATAACAGAATTTTGTTAACGAGATTCCTGAAGAACTTTCTATTTTCACATTTTTAAAAATAACAGTTAATAAAATGCAGTTACCGTTTCAATCCTTCCAGGTAGCATGAGTTGGTTTTGAGATTATTGTATAATCCTTTTCGGCTGGTGCAGTAAAATCATTCAGTCAGCCATTGTTGTTGTTTTTCATATTCCCGGTGGAAAGCACAATCAGTTGACCATTGACTAAACCTTGCCCTGAAAACTGCAATCCTTTCCTCCCTCATGTGTTTACTTGGCCAAACTTAATTTTTTTTTTCATTTTACTTTGAATGGCATACTGGAGACTTTTTGTTGACAAACAGCTAAGGAAAAAAATCCTGGCTTTTTAAATACTCCTGAGGTAATTCACTTAATTGTCTTCCTTCTTCATGGTGGCTTTAAGATTACCAATTAATGATTCCTTGGCTAAAAACCCTTTTTCTATCTATTCTATTAGTGCCTGATTAAAAATCCTAAACAATGTTGTCTTTTTAAAATTTACATCATGTCACATTATATAACCAAAGTTCCAAATTATCAAGAAAATCACTTTAAAATGAATTTCGGTTAGTTTGTGGTTAGCAAGCTAACCATTTAGCATGCTAAGCTAACATACTTTACGTTTAATAAACTACAGTAACTGATTAGCAGAGACTTTCCTCCTCAAAAAAACGACCTTATAGGTCGTTTTTTCAAGCACCTTATTATGACCTTATGTTTTAAAGTCATGCGCCCTCTAGCTGGTGTAAAAATAATGACAGTGTTGTGTTATGTCTGTCGTCATGACCGTCGTTACCAATCAAAATGTGTGTTCATGTAAATGCAATGTGTGGACTTTTTACACGGTCCCTTTCCCACCATTTGTCCTATTTCCATTTAGCAAGACTCATTTTTTTTATTAACGACTACCCAACCCTAAAACTACCCTTAGTGATTTATAGTGCATATACACTTTATGAGCACATGCGTTCCCTGGGATCGAACCCACGATCATTGCATTATTGTTGTATATTGCTATGCTCTACCAATTGAGCTACGTGAAACCCGAAATATGATGCAGATAAAAGGGTACAATTCATTAAAATGAAACTGTCCTGTTGTCGATAGGGGTGCAACTTAAGCAAACGCTTCTATGGGTCATATTTCAGAGAAGTGAAAGTGAGACAAACGACCTATATTGGGTGTATTGGTTGGAGGACATGTTGGATTAGCATGAGATTGCATACCATTGGTGCTCTCATTTCTTATTCGTGCTTCCTCATTTCCTTTCCATTTTGTCACCATTTACTCACCTTCATGTTGGTAACCAGACAGTTGTTGGCACCCATTGACTTCCATAGTATTATAATCCTCTGAACGCACACATAGATGATTCGAACGGGCTGCGAGACCAAACACCTGTTGATTGCAGGAACGATTTCACAGTGAGAGGAGATCTCACGCAGACTCGTGAGATCAAACATGACTTGAGAAGAAAAACAAATGGATGCAACCGACATTGTCAGCAGGCTGTCTTGCCACATGTTCTGCTTTACAGTGAAACACAAAATAGAAAAAAAGTGAGCTTCTTTCTCAACTTTTGAGGCACGTTTGTGGCTACCAAGTTTCGGCTAGAGAAGCACGCAACATCCGGTCGGTGACGCTTGTTTGAAATTTACGATTTTAGATCAGGTACGCGTCATCTTGATCGGGAGCAGCTAAATAATGACACCACACAATAGAAGATTTTTTTGGAGAAAAATGGTTTGCGGCAAGCCTCGAATTGGGCCGGGTCAATGGTTGATGGTTTTGTTTTGTTTTGTTTTGTTTTGTTTTGTTTTGTTTTGTTTTGTTTTGTTTTGTTTTGTATTGAGATTTCAAAGACGGTTGGTTCTGTTCCGCTTCTAGATTTCAATGATGGCCAGTTTTGTTCGGTTATGGGTCCTTGGTCAGTTTTTTTCAGTTACGAGATCAAAATGGTTGACAGTTTTGTTTTGATTTATGAGATTTCAATGAAGGTTTCAGGGATGGTCAGTCTTGTTAGGTTAAGGGATCTCGGTTGGTTTTGTTCTCGAGGGAAGCCAGGTTATCCTGGTATGTTTTTCTGTTGATATGAAAAATCATATGGATTTAGCAATATGGCGGGTGTATGATGTATATTATGAGGTTGTTATAAAATATATGCCTTTCTACACCGACGTTCCAAATTGTTCAAAGTATTTGTAAGGATACTGATTGTTAGAAGGCAGCTGTCTGACTCTGGCGAATGGGAACATGGTTTGTGTAACATTAGCAACACATTATTACCTGTTTGATAACATAGTCAAGCAAAAGGCTAATCATATTACCATTATGTGTCTGATGTTGTAAAGAGTGATACCATTGTGCATGAGTGTTTAAGTTGACTTGATCGGCAGCAGTTAAATCATTTTACTCTTGATCAGGATACCTGTCAGTGTATCCCCAGATAGCAACTTTGTGCCGCCCATGTGGCGTGGAATGATGGCACTTGAACGGACTGCTCCTGTTTGCCAAATCTGGGCCACAAACAGGCCATAGCAATGCCACATGTCAGCCAAGAGCAAAGAAATAAACCAGAACTGGATCTTATCTGAGCCACAAAATCAGCCACAGAATCATCTCAGCATTAACAAGCGGAAGGAAGGAAGGAAGGAAGGAAGGAAAAAGAGACAAACAGAAACACAAGAGCTACAACTGACACCTGGCCACAGCCTTAGATGAAATCAACTGAAGATAAAAGAAGACATTACATCTTTCCACACCTGATTAAACAGCTCTACAAACAGCATTACCAGCTTAACTTATTACTAACCACTGACTTTATTTCTGTTAGACCTGGGACACACTAGGCAATTTTCAAATCTTAACCAATTTTAAAACTGAGGAAGACCACAGACATAATGACAGTTTCAACCGATTTTTAGCATTATAATCCTCTGAACGCACACACTAGAAGATTCGACCGGACTGCGATACCACACACTTGTTGATTTCAGGAACGATTTCACAGTGAGACGAGATCTCACAGAGAGACCCGCAAGATCAAACGTGATTTGAGAAGAAAAACAAATGGAGGACAATCGATGTTGTCAGCCGGCTTTCCTGTCATTCGTTCTGCTTTACAGTAAAAAACTAAATAGAAAACAAAGAATAGGCCTATGGGTTATCTTTCTCAATACTCCACTTTTAAGGCATGTTTGTGGGTGCCAAGTTTCAGCTAAAGATTCACGCAACATCCGGTAGGTGACATTTGCTCACTCTCATTGGGTATCACGTCAGAGGCAGCCCGATCAAGAGTCATGTTTGATATTTACAATTTGAGATCGGGGACACTTAATCTCGATCAGGAGCAGTTAAATAATTGTAATGACACCACACAATAGAGGATTTTTTGGGGGCTGTGTTCGGGGGTGCAAATTGGGCTTAAAATCTTCAAGTGTGTGTCAAGCCTTAGAAATCTACAGAAGTTCTTATTGAGAATAAACAGGAGTTTAAATATAATGTTTTGTTTGTTTGTTTAAGTCACCATAATGGTGATTGGTGTTTCCATTATTTGGACTCTTAACTCTTTTTAAAAGTCAGTCTTCTCTGTCAGTGTGTTTGTCAAACATTTTTGCAGCAGCAAAGAAAGACAAAGAGAGATCAGATGATGTTGGTGATAGTTAGCTGTTGATGGTTTTATGATCACTGTGAAATAACCTTGCTGATGTCATTTGTGTCTAATAATTGTGTTGCGCAGTCAATACATTTACATTACAATTCCTGTGTATATATCCTGTGTATCCAATATAAGATCAAGTTATCTTGCAAAAATCATTAAGAAGATTAAAAAACACAAAAATTATTTTAAGACATTAAGAATCAGCACATGAATTTCAACAATGGTGACAATCAAAAATGTCATGCCTCAATGCATTCTGGGAACAATAGTACAAAACTTCCAGCATGCGTCACAGCATAAATAAATTATGCAGCTGAATTGTCCTATTATGTTCTTTAATTCTAACTATTTGCTTTTATTTTTTACTGTGGTTTTTGTTCTGTCTTTTAGTAGCTTTTTGTGATGTAAAGAGTTGATCTAATTGTCTGACTATTTTATTGTCACCATTGTTGAGATTCATATGCTAAGTGCTCATATCTGTGTTTGTCATTGTAGTTTATTGTTTTTTGTTTTTTTTGTCTTCAAACCTTTAACTGATTTCTACAATACAATGTGTAAACCAGTGTTTGTAATTTAAATGTTTTAATGGCACAACATAATTATGTTCAAATGACATCAGATGTATAACAGATATATTTGCATACATGAACAATATTTTGAAGCATATTGTATGTTGTATACAAAGCGAAAATCGCTTGTATTTGACCCAAATTCCAGAATCATCAGCAAGCTATCTAGTGCAATGAAGGGGACTCAATATTATTTTGGCTTTAATAAGATTTTCCCAATAAATAGGCAAGAATAAATCTGGTGTCCTCCATGATTCCTGTTCTTTCTGATAACAAAGCACTTGAATGTGAAAAGTTCATAATCACAACTTCAGAAGTGGGAAGTAGGAAATTTCGATAGCATTTGAAGGCAGCATACGCCCTCTGTTTCAGTTACTCCTTGTCAGTTCTTGTTCACTTTGTGTTGTTTGCTTTTTACTGTTGGCTGCTGTGTTCTCCTGCATGTTATGTTTGGTTGAATAAAGACTTTTATTTATTTATTTATTAATGCTCCTTGCATCTTCCTTGTTGTGTGTGCTATCAGCTACACATTACAACATGTAAAAGTAAATGTAATTCAGACTCATCAAAGCCTTATGAAGACTGTCCAAACTGACCTCTTATTATATCCATTACTACTATGACCCAAATGAAATCAATATGACTGCTCTAGATTAAAAAATCACATAACAAAATTCTGTTGTTTGTGGCATTATTTTTAACAAGATTCTTGGAGAACTTTCTATATTCACATTTTTTTAAATAACAGTTAATAAAATGCAATTACTGTTTCAATCCTTCCAGGTAGCATGAGTTGGTTTTGAGATTATTGTAAAATCCTTTTTGGCTGGTGCAGTAAAATCATCCAGTCAGCCATTGTTGAATAAGGTCAGCCATTGTTGTTGTTTTATATTACCAGTGGAAAACACAATCAATTGACCCTTCACTAAACCTTGGCCTGAAAACTTCGATTATGCAGCAATCTTTTCCTCCCTCATGTATTTACTTGGCCAAACTTTTTCTTTTCTTTTAATTTTAATGACATACTGGAGACTTTTGTTGACAAACAGCTATAAAAAATTGTTTTACTGTTAATCCAGGCTTTTTAAATACTCCTGTGGGAATTCACTTAATGTCTTCCTTAAGATTACCTCTAAATGATTCCATTTGCTGAAAACACTTTTTTAGGTATTCTATAAGTGCATGCTTAAAAATCCTAAACTATAGCTTGTCTTTTAAATTTCTTATCATGTCACATTATTACGGAGCCCCGCACATGACATGCAGGAAAAAAATAGTAGGCTAAATCGTGAGCACGCGCATGCGCACAATTTAGCAAACTGAGGGAACAAAATAGTAAATTGTGCGCACGATTTACTTTTTCTTCCCCCTTCGTGTCATGTGCGGGGCTCTGTACATTATATAACCAAAGTTGCAAATTATCAAAAAAATCATTTAAAAAAGTATTTCAGTTTGTGGTTAGCAGCTAACCATTTAGCATGCTAAGTTAGCATACTGGTTAGCTTAGTAAGTAAAAAGTAACTTAATAAAGTAACTGATTATTAGCATAAGGTTGCATACTCAGAGTGCTTATCATTTCTTATTTGTGCATCCTCGTTTCCTTTTCTCGTATCTCAGCTGCACCCAACATTTGGATGCAAGGGAAGGATGCAAGGAAAGAAAATCTTATTTGTATCACTCAAGCTAAAGTAGTCTAAAATAGTCTACTGCAAAATGAATCTGCTGTTGTTGTTCAAATACCTAAATTTAACCAGTTACTTTAATCAATCACAATTCTACAGACTGTTACCAATTAATTTTTTTCAGCCATCAACTAAAGCCATTACACTGCAAAGGTGGAACAGAAGCTGCATCTGACATGGCATTTATGTTTATTTACACATACTGTTTAATGCTGCTCATTACATTGCATAAGGTAAAAAGCCTATAAACATGAAGTCATTACCTGGGGTGCAATATCATGACAAAATCATTATGGTTGATTATTGCTCTTAAAATTTTAATGGTGGTTATTAAGTTGACAAAATATTTTGGTGGGGAAAAGGCATCATATTCTGGCTACAGACAAAACAAGCCAAGAACCGTAATTAATTTGTTTATTGCTTTTTTACAGATTAGTAAAAGAAGACTTAACATTGATTATTTCAGTAGCATAAAAAACTAAATGTTTTTTTTCAAACTGGGAATCGTTACATTAAGAAAGCGATCAAAGAACACCAAAGCGGTCCATTCAGTCTAATGTGAGTTAGGCTATGCACTTTCGCAAAAACTCCCGATATAACCTCAGAAACTGTCTACACTGCAAAATGAATCTCTTACTTGCATCTTTTCTGCATTAAATGAATCTCTTACTTGCATCTTTTCTGCATTTTGTTGTTTATGGTGATAAACGAGAATTCACGTGAGTGAGATTCAGAATTCAGTCAGTGAGCACAAGCAACCCTCATTAGTCACGGGCATTTGCTTGGTGACTAATCACAACGCCATTGCATTGCAATTGCAGCAGGGGGTGCTCACCCTGTGGTCTGTGTGGGTCCTAACGCCCCGGTATAGTGATGGGGACACTATACTGTCAAAAAGCACCGTCCTACGGATGAGACGTTAAAACCGAGGTCTTGACTCTCTGTGGTCGTTAAAAATCCCAGGATGTCCTTCGAAAAGAGTAGGGGTGTAACCCCGACATCCTGGCCAGATTTGCCTATTGGCCTCTGTCCATCATGGCCTCCTAATCATCCCCATATACTGATTGGCTTCATCACTCTGTCTCCTCTCCACCAATAAGCTGGTGTGTGGTGGGCGTTCTGGCGCAATATGGCTGCCGTCGCATCATCCAGGTGGATGCTGCACATTGGTGGTGGTTGAGGAGATTCCCCCTACTATATGTAAAGCGCTTTGAGTACCCAGAAAAGCGCTATATAAATGTAACAAATGATATAACGAACAAATCTACTGTAAATGCAATGCCGCAATTTTCATATTTATAGGTTATGTTTCATATTATGGGTAGACTACTTTCTTTGACAGACCTCCCCCCCCTACTTTTCTTTTGTCAGACCCCCCCCAAACCCCCTTGTAATCGCACCCTGCCTATATCCTCATTCACTGTTCCCTACATTAGTTCATTAATATAGTCCACTTGACAGAGTGAATGAAAACAAATGAGTGATTTCAGACACTGATGAACACCTGCTGTTAACAAGCAGAATCACTGAAGGAAAGAGGAACAACAAGCACAGGAAAAAGATTAAATCAACTGAAGTTAAAAGAAGATATTAAATCTCTCAAGATCTGATTAAACAAATCCATAAAAAAGCATTACCAGCTTCACATATTACTAATCAGATTGACTTTATTTCTGTCATTTGTCTGTTTTTGAAAGTTTTTTCAAAACAAGTTTTTATTAAAAAGTAACAGAGGTTTAGATGTTGATGATATGTTTTGTTTGACATTACCATGACCAGTGTTTGCTTTAGTTGGGTTCTTGACCCTTGACTTATTAACGTTAGTTTTTCTTTTGCTACTGTAACTGTGTTTCAAAAATACATTTATTATGGCAAAAAGAAAAAAGAAAAAAAAGTGATTAGATGATGTTTGCTATTTATTAATGGTCATAATCATCATTTAATGTCCTAGTTCACTGATTTTATTCAGAGTATAATCTGTAATTATATATGGATTTTTGTATTTTTAATTAAAGTAACTTAACAATTTTAAAGAAAAAGATCAAAAAGTGTTATAACAACCAGAAAATATGAAAAATTCTGGGAATATTTTAAACTTCAGTGCAGACTCACACAGACATCAAGAATTGGCATATGAATCTCAACAATGGTGACAATCAAAAGCTCCATGCTGCAATGCATGCTGGGTACCAGCATAGTACAAGACTCATCCAATACTCCCAGCATGCATTGCAACATGAAAAAAAATGCATCTGAATTGTCTGGTTATGTTCTCTAATTCTTATTATTTGCTTTTATTTTTGCTGTTTTTGTGTCTTATAGAAGTGTGTTTTGTGATGTTCAGAGTTGATCTGTTCATCTTTTTTGTTAATTGTCACCATTGTTGAGATTCTTACGCAGATTCTTGATGTCTGTGTGTGTTTATTGCTGTCGATCAACTTTTTTCTTTAATTGATGTTCAGCACTGTTTGGTCTTTTCTTGTAGTTTCTCAGTGGTAATAATGTGAAATGAAGTAAGTAATAAGGTATAAAAGGCTGTGCTGTGTTGTAATAAGTCACAGCTGAAGCGTGTTGTTACAACCCCTTCAGCCGTGACTTATTCATGATACAGCACTAGTCTCAAGTACCTTATTGCTTTTATAAAACGGTAAAATAATATAAATATTAAAGCCAAAAATATGCATCAATGCTACTTTCATGGAGTAAAATCAGTAAATGCCTTTCTTCCACTGGAAGAAATAGTTCCTGACCTCAAATAAAAACAGACTAAGAACCTTTTTCAAAAAATGTAATTATAATTTTTTTTTTTTCAAAACAAAATTACTGATATTTCCTCACACAAATGCAGCTTATCTCTTAGCATGAGAAAATGTTCACTTTCTGTCTATTCCATTATATTTCCTCTGCACTTATGAATAAATCTTATTTTAATGTGGTTAATAGTTAAATGGTTTATTTCTAAAATGGATCAACAAAATAAAAACACAAGGGCACATAAGGTCTTTAATCTATTTTAATCTGTTTTAATAAATTTTATTGACATATTTAAAGAGCCTATTATTAATTTAGCTGCTAGAATGCTGCCTAGCCAGAGAGGTGTTTTACATTTATTTGAACATTTCCGTGTATTGTGCATGTATTGAAAATGTGTCTCATTTCAATTGGATGTACTTTGGTGTTATTCGCCGTGGTTCTTTTCGGTTGAGGCTCATCAACAGTGTTTTCTGTTGCAGCAAGAATGTCGCTCCAGCGCTTTCTTTGATTTAAAGGTGCCCTAGATTCCCTTTTCAAAAGATGCAATATAAGTCTAAAGTGTCCCCTGAACGTGTCTGTGAAGTTTCAGCTCAAAATACCCCATAGATTTTTTTTTTTATTAATTTTTTTAACTGCCTATTTTGAGCCATTATTACATATGCACCGATTAAGCGCGCGGCCCCTTTAAATCTCCCGCTCCCCGCCCCCGCAAGCTCTCGACTGCCTTAAACAGCAAACACAAAGTTCGCACAGCTAATATAACCCTCAAAATGGGATCTTTACAAAGTGTTCATCATGCATACATCGATTCCTGTGAGTATAGTATTTATTTTGGATGTTTGCATTTATTTCTGAAAGAGTTTGAGGCTGTGCTCCGTGGCTAACGGGCTAATGCTACATTGTTGGAGAGATTTATAAAGAATGAAGTTGTGTTTATGAATTATACAGACTGCAAGTGTTTAAAAATGAACATAGCGACGGCTCTTGTCTCCGTGAATACAGTAATAAACGATGGTAACTTTAACCACATTTAACAGTACATTTTAGCAACATGCTAACAAAACATTTAGAAAGACAATTTACAAATATCACTAAAAATATCATGTTGTCATGGATCATGTCAGTTATTATTGCTCCATCTGCCATTTTCCGCTGTTGTTATTCCTTGCCTACCTAGTCTGATGATTCAGCTGTGCACAGATCCAGACGTCCTGCTCTTGTCTAATGCCTTTCATAATGTTGGGAACATGGGCTGGCATATGCAAATATTGGGGGCGTACACCCCGACTGTTACGTAACAGTCGGTGTTATGTTGAGATTCGCCTGTTCTTCAGAGGTCGTTTAAACAAATGAGATTTATATAAGAAGGAGGAAACAATGGAGTTTGAGACTCACTGTATGTCATTTCCATGTACTGAACTCTTGTTATTCAACTATGCCGAGGTAAATTCCATTTTTGAATCTAGGGCACCTTTAAGTTTGGCCTCCAGTAGTTCTGCAGTGAACTTTAACATTTGTGTCCACTCACAGACATCATTTCCCTCGATTCGAGGCCTGCATCGGACAATCTCTGCACCATAGTGCTGTGAAGGCAGTGATTTGTGTAAATCTTGGAGGTGCCTGCTGCTTTACAAATTCTCAGCAACATTGTTGCGAGGTAATTCACACCCATAGGCTCTCTCGTGTACCTGCATCAGTCAAAACAAGATTTTTATTTATTTATTTATTTACTAAGATTAAACACAGCCGATATAATTTTAATAATAATATGATTTATGTGTTGCTGTGTGATCTATGTACCACACACATTTAGAGAGGTTTTGACTTTTGGGGTGAAGGTAAAAAGCAGGGGGGGTTTGATGGCAGAAGAGACAAGTACTTTTCTAGAGAGGCAACAGGACAAAGTGGTTCCCGGTTTGTTGGAACATGAAGCCACGTCTGCTCTCCTTATGTCTCCCTTGTGAGTCCTTGTGATTTTTTGTTTCTTCATTAAAGCTCATTGTGACATACTTGAGACCATTTTCGTTGGTTAAAATGCGGAATGAGTCTGGCATGAGTTCTCTGTTCTCCTCTTTTCCTCTATGTCCGAAATGTAACTGCACGTCAAACCGGACTTTGTTTACAAGTCAGTCAGGTGTGTTGGGATTAAGCGCATTAGACATTTTAATGGTGCTGAAATCTTTAGCAGAAATCGGTGTGTGATGCTCCGTTTTATCACGACCCTCTCTTCTCATTGTCTTTACTACACCAGCGAAAACATTATTTGATGAGGTGAATTCGCTGTCTCTCATTAAACACCAGGACAAACTCAAAGGTGGATCATTCAGATATCTGTTCAGACCCGCACGTAACGCTACATAACTGCTGATGCCATATTTTTCTCCTTTGGAGTTTCTGGCGTAGAAGTCAAGGAGAAGTGTGTTCAGTTCCGTCTTGGTGATTTGTTTAAAATCAATGCTGCATCCCTTTTCATCACACCAGTCACTGAAGCATTTCACTGCCCATTGGTTTTGCTGCTCGGTATTTTTTTCATTACGAGTTTCCTAGAATGTGTCAATTTAGACACTGGAGCAAGATGGCTCATTTTTTTCTGGTCTCTCTAAATTGTTCCTCAAACCACTCATCTACTGTCATGCCACCTAGTAAATCAAAATTTACTTTAAACATTTTAGCCTTTTACTACAATTTTTCTTCAAATTGAAAAAAAAGCATGTTATGTTGCTATGAGTGGTTGCTAAGGGTGTTGCACAGAGATACACAGAACCGTTGGGTGAAGCAGTCATAACCATGTTTATTTTGAATAAAACACAGCAATTGACCAATCAAAATCTGCTAATCTCATCTATTTTTTTCTTCTCTTGTTTCTCTTTCCTTCAATGATTGTGCTGTTTGTTAAGAGCAGGTGTTCATCACTAATGCTCTATCATCATTTAATTAATCACTGAATTCTCTCATTAATTTCAACACTGCTTCACTATTACTCTAACACTCTGTAGTAATTTAAAACCGAGGATTTTGCTCTGGGGTTAAAAGGATTAAAGGTGTAAAATGAGAAAAAAACAGAGTGAAGCATAATTTAACAGTAAATTCAGTTATGACAACAAACCGTAGTAGAATAACATTACCTCACCAACCTTGCCAGTAGATTACCGTAAAATCAAGGAAAAAACTGTAATATACTGTAAAACGTAACAGATTTACTATACGAAAACAAGTTCATTTGACTGAAATATTAAGTTAATAGAAAAATGTTATGCAAAGTCAATAACTGATAAGAAGAGTATATATTAAACTGAAGTGTTTTATGTGTTTTTTCACAATATGATATAGGAGAGATCTGTTTAATTAATTAGTTTTGGGTGTCACCATTGTGTTGAAAAGTAGAGCCAATGCTTCAGTCATTGATGAGCTGTGAAACATTGATGTTGTGCTGCATGTTCCTTTATTTAAAGGCAGTACCTGTAAATTGTTTTTAATCCAATGATCATGTCACATTTACTGAAATACACTCATCTGAATTTTTTTTTTTTTTTTTGAAGGAAGAATACATGCATGTATCCTTCACTGTCTATAAAATCCCACAATCCTGTGTGTTCGATTCTGAGACAGTTGAGCAAAAAAAAAAAATCCATCTGAATGTTGCGGCTGCCTAAGCTTTTGAACGCAACCAAGGTAACCAATTAGTATGCTCAGCTAGCATACTCTATTTTGCAAGCTAACCAACAAGTCTGCTTGGCTTGCATACCTTTTGTAAGTTACAACACATAATCATGACAAAACATTATAGGATTTTATGCTTTCCTTATTTTGTTATACAAAATGCTTTGAGTTGTATAATGATGCTCATTTGACCTTAATCCTACTGGTTAGCTGATAATTATGATTATCAAAAGGCCTTTAATTTATAGACTTTTTGATTCGGCATTACAAAACAGCTAACTCATATATGCCCACTGTAAATATTGACTTATTTGCTATGTTACCAGCAGCTGATTTTTAGAGGGCTCTTAAAAACCATTGGAGCAATTGTCTGAACATTTGTAAATATGATATGATCATTCTGACAATGCTGTTATAGACTAACGTTATGTTGTGGGATTATTCTGATATAAAATCATATGAATAAAACTATTCATTAAAGGAATAGTTCACCCAAAAAGGAAAATTCTGTCATCATTTACTCACCCTCAAGTTGTTCCAAACCTGTATAAATGTATTTGTTCTGCTGAACACAAAGGAAGATTTTTTGAAGAATGTTGGTAACCAAACAGTTGCGGGGCACCATTGACTTCCTAGTGTGGAAGTCAATGGTGCCCCACAACTCTTGGAACAACTTGAGGGTGAGTAAATGATGACAGAATTTACATTTTTCAGGTGAACTATCCCTTTAAAGTAATACAAAATAAAACCTATTTTAAACCTTGTATTCAGATTTCAAATTGTTCTTTGACACTTTGACTTTTACTAGAATCACAGCATTATTTTGTGTTCCTATATGCACTCCACCTGCTCTCACCATAAACCGAGAAGCTGTCATAAACATTGCTATCAATGCCAATATACAATACCAGCTAAGTGCATGTGAACCACCAAAAGCTCTTTATAAAAGTCGATAGATGTGTTTACAGACACGTTCACTATTTCTCCACGGTTCGTGATGCATGGAGAACACGGTCAGTGCGGTGTGGTGAGGGAAATGTCTATGGTCTCAGCTGTCCATTTTCAGACATGTTATCATAAAGCAACCAGATGTACACAAACACACGAACTCACACACAAACTAGCAGGACAGAATTATTGCACCAAAACTGCTCAGCTTGAAAAGGCAAACCACCCACATGGCGCCACAAGACACAATACAACAACACTATCATTAATCACATAGCTTCTCCCTGACCCCAGAACAAAGCACATTTCACTTACTTTACTCTAATGTAATGCATTTACGTTATCATTGAACATCCATAGAGAACATCAGCCTAAAAATGGTAACATTTTATTGATCAGAGGCTGCTCTATCCATAGCCAGAAGACTTGTAAAAAAAAAAAAAAAAATAGAGATCTTTATTTCATTTCAGTATCAACTTTCTCAGATTTTTCCTAAAATCCTTAGGAGAGATAAAAATAGATGCGTTTTTAAATAACGTTGATTTTCTGAACACACAAATTATTTTTGTAACGTAATGGCTGTGAACAAATCACACAACGAAGGAGAATGCAAAGAAACACTTTACCGTAAAGGAAAACAAACACAAAGATCACAGAGAAACACAACCACACGTCCATAAATGAAACTGGACCAAGAACTAAGGAGAACTCAGAGCTTATATACAAACAGGGTAATGAATGTAGAAACAGAACAGGTGTGGGGAACTTATTAATAACCATAGAAACAAACTAGTGGTGGGAAAATGAGAACAGAGGAAACAGGAACTAATTAAGCCAAAACAATACGTACAGGTAACAATTCTGAATTCTCAATAAGGTGTGAAAATCACCATGTGCACATTTCAACAGCCTCTTACTCTGAATTTTGACCATAGAAATAGTTTTTAACACTGATAATACCAATAGGGACATTTCTCTTAATTATTTTAATTATTAATTACTTACTTTGACTTGCTTTGCACAGTTGTTAGACCTTGCACTAAAGCTTAACCTCAGAAAACATTTTTAAAAATAAATAGAAACTGTAAATGCCAGAGTTTTTCAGGCACTTGTCAAATTCAAATATTTAAGCCATTTCGTATTATTTAATAAACTTGAATATTTAAAATAATTTTATGATTGAAAACATCACTATGATGGTTTAATCACCATATTTTGATAATGACCCAGATACAAATAAGACAATAAAAATCCTAATTTGCTCAGATGTTTTGGTCTTGGATGATTTTGATAAGAAATATTTGTTTGTAATATTGAAATCTCAGACAATCTTGGCATATCTAAGCACAGTGGAAGATATTTTTGGGAAATCTTCTGAGAATGTTGTTTTTCTGTCTCAGGAGAAAAGTCAGAAGATTTAAGCAACCTTCTCCATTTGCTTTCAATTTAATCTGTTTACTGTCTAGGAGAAACGTTAAAAGAGATTTCATTTGTGATTTTTACTTCATATGGAATGCCAAAACAAGAGGAACGCGAGAACTGCGAGGTTTGACAGATGTAAGGTATGTCTGGAATGCCTATATTTTAATCTGGGAATAAAACCGCTTGAGCACTACACCCATTTGGTGAAATGGCGTGAAGAGAAAGCTCCAATAGACATGTAAAAAATAAGTCTGGAGGCATCTCACTCTGACGGTCTGCCCAGGGGACACAGAGCCCCACATCACAGCCCACGGTGCTGACAGCACTGAGGAACACAGACCTGTGAGTGGCACTCTATCACTGGGGAGCACACAGCAGTGTTCTTCACACACACAGCCCAAATACAGGTGGAAAAACTATTGGTGAAGAGACTTTTTGCTTTGACAGCTCATGCGGAATAGGATCTCCGTTCCTCCAAGGACATTTCTCAGCATTGTTTTGTTTATATGTAATGCATAGAGAAAGAACGAGAGAAACAAGACCTCTTAGAGTGGCAATTTCAAATTCTGTGTCAACTGAGATCATGTTAGTTCATGCAAGAGATGAAACAAGCATGTTGTACTTTCTAATTTTTAACACTCCGCTTGCAAACTAGTATTATGTTATTAAGGAGAAATATAACTGTTGCTCAAGAGAAAAAAGCAAGGAATAAAGTCTATGGCAGCAGTAACTATATTCCACACTTCAGATACAGCTTATATTTTTAGTTAAACATACTAATTTTAGTTCAGTTTACACTGTAAAAAATAATTGTTGGTTTAACTTAAAAAAGTAAGTATGTAATATTATGTTATCTGAACCATATTAATTATCTAAGTTGATTTGACAAAAGAAAAAATGTTCTGATAACAAATCATGAAAATAATTTTTTTACAGTGTAGTTTCAGCTCAATTTTTAGCTTCATTGAGAAAACCAGAACAAGTAGATCTGTTTAATATATTCACTTAAGCTTCCAGTAGGATCCAAAAATATAAAGCTTAAAGGCTGCGATGAACCGGAAGTTGCAAACGACTTTTCTCCAGTGTTGTGACGTATTTCCAAGTGAAACGGAATATTGAATAGAGGGCAGAGTTCTACTTTAGCACTCCTCCTCTCCATCTCTCGCGCTCCTCCTCTCCATATCTCGCTAATAGCAGACACACAGTTGCAGGGGAGTGGCTTCCGCATTTTTCAACCCAAGCCGTCAAACTGACGTTATCAGAGAAGGAACGCCTTTCCAGACCGGAAGTAACTTTTCAGATTTTGATGAAAGATTACCGCG
This sequence comes from Anabarilius grahami, assembly GCA_003731715.1. Taxonomy (NCBI): domain Eukaryota; kingdom Metazoa; phylum Chordata; class Actinopteri; order Cypriniformes; family Xenocyprididae; genus Anabarilius; species Anabarilius grahami. The sequence goes on along the minus strand of RJVU01011283.1, from coordinate 2,777,547 downwards.
ACAAACTATTTTTTTCTGTGTTTTAACTTGCACGGATTAATTGTTCACCACAAGTCTAGTAATATGCACTAACAAAGTAAATAGGGTCGATTTTGATTTCATGTGTACTTTAAAAAAAATAAAAAATAAACCCTTCTCTCATATATTAGTAAAGTTAGAATACGTATTCTAGCATGATACATAAAAGTTAAGTTTGAGAAAAATTGAAAGAGTGAAACACTAATCATGATGGTGAACTCAAATAACTGGCAAAAATAAAAACCAAAACAACATAGATAACACTAATCAGAGCTATAAACAATTTCTGTCATGAAATGTGTTTGGCATGGTAATGGGTGACAATGTATGTTTGGTCTTGGCGGAATAGATCTGCTATGCTGCTGCTGTTTTTATTGCTGCTGCTGTTGATAATTGCTGCTGCTGCAGAGCAAGTATAGGCCTTGCTACTGCCAATACATACACGACACACTGCTGTGAGCAAGATGCAAGCAGATGCTGCTGCTGTACAATATAGCATACGTGAATTACCCATAGCAGATCTAAACAGGTGGAGCTGGGGAAGGTGGAGTGGTTTTTTGAATTAGTTTTTTGCTTAAATTCTTGAAATAAGGTCAATATATTTTTACATTTTATTCTATGATATAAAATACATCAGTAATACCCTCTTGTGATTTTTTTTTTTAAGCTTTTGTCTTGTAAAAGGTGGTTGCTAACAAGTGGCTAAATGGGACTACAGAGGTTGTATGGGACATTAAAGGATTAGTTCACTTTCAAATAAAATTTTCCTAATAATTTACTCACCCCCATGTCATCAAATATGTTCATGTCTTTCTTTCTTCAGTCGAAAAGAAATTAAGGATTTTGATGAAAACATTCCAGGATTATTCTCCTTATAGTGGACTTCAATGGCCTCCAAACGAATGAATGCGTAGGATAGGGAAGGCGTAGGACATGCAGCATAAGCTTTTTTAAGAATATGAAAGCGCGGTTTTGGCGGAACCACTTGAAAGGCAATCATTTGTTTATATAAAGCATATACATTTAAATTTTTTTCAAAAATGACCGATCGTTTCGCTAGATAAGACCCTTATTCCTCGTCTGGTATCGTTTAAAGCCCTTTGAAGCTGCACTGAAACTGTAATTTTGACCGTCAACCATTTGGAGGCCATTGAAGTCCACTATAAGGAGAATAATCCTGGAAAGTTTTCATCAAAAAACTTAATTTCTTTGGACATGGACATCTTGGATGACAGGGGGGTGAGTAAATTATCAGGAAAATTTTATTTGAAAGTGAACTAATCCTTTAACTCCTGGTTTCACAGACAAGGCTTAAGATAGTCCTTGACTAAAATGCATGTTTGAGCTTTTTTAACTGAAAGCAACTTACACTGACATATCTTAAAATATGTCACTGCCATTGTTTTGTCTCAAGATGTACACCAGTAATGTTTTAGTTACTAGTCCACTTTCTCAGGCTTGTTGTGTTTATAGTCGAAACTATAACTTTCAGGGTAATTGCTTATAAACAAAGACTGAAAGAGTTGTCGCAAGTTTAGTGATGGTGGCGTTGAAGTCATGTGACCATGGTGTAGTTCGTTTATAGCCTTCGTTTAGCTTTTGATTTCTGCTGATTGTATTTACACTTCAAAATTCATAAAAGTTGTTCATTTGTGAAGATTATCACGAATAACAAAATGTGTAAGAATCATAAGCTTTTGTTAGTCACATATCTTTTCTGCAATAATGCAAAAGCCAATGGAAAAATCCTTTTTTTGTCAAGGGAACCAGGGTGATGCTAACTTCTGGGTTGGCCTACAAAAATATGTCATCCCTGCAACACTATAAACCTCCATTTCTTGCTTCACATCCCCAAACACAATGCACAGGACCTTAGCTGAATGAACTAAATTTTTTGATTGACTCTAAAAGATTTATCAAAACATAAAACATCGTATTATGTAGAAAAATGAACTACATCAAAATGTGATCATTAACCGAGGGCTCATACATTTTGAAGAAATTGATCTAAACTCTCAACCAAAGCAAACAAATATTCTATTGCTCAGTGTGGCTCATAATGGCATTCACCTGGCTGTGGATCCTCCGTTCAAAGCATGGTTGAGAAGGTGAAAGAAGGGACAATTATTAAAACAGCTCAGCTCTCCGGTGCCTCACTGTGTCCTTCTCCTCCATCTGCCCTCCTTAGCCTAAACCCAGTCAATTAAAATCAGACTTGTCAGATCAAACAGACTTCCATTTACTTTTGCACACATAACAACCCCCTGAAGAATGCAGGGAGGCTGAAGAGTGCTGCCTTTTATTCACGACTAGAGACGGATCAGGAGAAGAAAGCTGACGTTCGAGGACAGGCGAGCGCTCTGCCCGGAGATCCCATGATGCATTCGCTGCTCGATACGTCCCTCACAGCTGCTCTAGTTCAATTAGGAAAGTGGTCTGTGAGGCTGTTTGATCTGCTTGAGGAGCCAAAGAATAAGCTACGATCTCCACATGAATGCAGTATAATTCACACACACACACACACATAAAGGAGGGTCCTTCTCACCTTCAGTTTGCATAGATTTAATAATTGATTTAATAGTTGCAATTATTTTAAATACTATTATTTAATTTTTGTGGCTAGATGATATGCTAATTAAACAATATCACACAAATATTGCATAACCAACACAACTTGTGTTGTCATTGTCATACAGCTTGTGCTTATGAAAATGAAACAACAACAACAATAACAGCAAGATGACAGGGTCTTGTTTTATTACATTACTGACACTGAAATGAAAGACGGTCTTCACTGGACATCAGACAGCACCGATATTAGAAATACTTCAATGAACATCTATCATACCTCTATAGGTAATGAAATTGTGCTACAATGCAATTCAATAATGCTAAAACACACTCAGTTTCCAGTAGAATGAAAACTGAAATGGCTGTGTACAAATATGGCACTGCAAACTGCTGACAAAGGCCTTTGGTCTAACTCGCAGTTTGTACAACATGTACTGAGGCAATACATTGTTTTTTTATTTTAGATTATTATTTTTGATTTGTAATATTTCTAGATAGATTTTCTCACTACCAAAAAAAGTTTGACTTTAAAAGGAAGTAAACTTTTCTGCTACCGTTGCTTTTTTTGGAGTCAGAAATCAACTTTTCTGTTAAAGAGAAATATTTGCCCTGATTTGATTTTCAGGGGCATTTTTATATTTATGAGGGCAATTTTCTTTCTAACCCTAAAAAAAGGGTCATCCTCATTACAATTACTTTAGTTCAATCAGTTAATTAAAATAAATTCTCAGTCTTGAGAATTATTAACTCTTATCCATACTAAAAAATCAATTTCAGCTTATACTGATCAGGCATAACATTATGACCACCTTCCTAATATTGTGTTGGTCCCCCTTTTGCCGTCGAGGCATGGGCTCCACTAGACCCCTGAAGGTGTTCTGTGGTATCTGACACCAAGATGTTAGCAGCAGATCCTTTAAGTCCTGTAAGTTGCGAGGTGGGGCCTCCATGGATTGGACTTGTTTGTTCAGCACATCCCACAGATGCTCGACTGGATTGAGATCTGGGGAATTTGGAGACCAAATCAACTGTCTTCAATTGTCTTCTTCCCATAGTTCACCCTGGTGCCATGTGTTCCCCAGGTTAGTGACACACACACACCCGGCCATCCACGTGATGTAAAAGAAAACATGATTCATCAGACCAGGCCACCTTCTTCCAATGCTCCGTGGTCCAGTTCTGATGCTCACGTACCCACTGGTGGAGCTTTCGGTGGTGGACAGGGGTCAGCATGGGCACCCTGAATGGTCTGCACCACGTGCATCAATGAGCCTTGGCCGCCCATGACCCTGTCGCCGGTTCACCACTGTTCCTTCCTTGGAACACTTTGGTAGATACTGACCACTGCAGACCAGGAACACCCCACAAGAGCTGCAGTTTTGGAGATGCTCTGACCCAGTCGTCTAGCCATCACAATTTGGCCCTTGTCAAGCTCACTCAAATCCTTAAGCTTGCCCATTTTTCCTGCTTCTAACACATCAACTTTGAGGACAAAATGTTCACTTGCTGCCTAATATATCCCACCCACTAACAGGTGCCGTGACGAAGAAATAATCAGTGTTATTCACTGCACCTGTCAGTGGTCATAATGTTATGCCTCATCGGTGTATGTATATATATGTATATGTATGAATAAAAAATGCCACAATTTCATTTTTAAAGGCATTTCTGATTCATTTCTGTTCCTGCTTTGTACATGCCATTATGATGCACTTCCAGACTTGTCTGATATTGTTCTTCGATTTCTAGAGCATCATACAAAAGAGATGAATTCTCTATGAATCCAGATTTCATGTTACAGCTGCTTTCAACTTGTTTAACAGAGCTCCACTGCAAAATCTCATTAGGAATTTTATAACTTTAATATTTGAAGTTCTCCTAATGCTGTCACAACATTTATTACACAATAGCCTAATTTGCATCATAAGTGATAAAGGCGTACATAATGACTCCCATTATACTGATGTGACAGGGGAATTCAGGTTCCTTTCAGCACCTCCTTTATTACGAGACTCGAGCAGCCATGATGATTACAATGATTATATGATGATGATGCTGACCTGTACAGTTACCTCTGAATCACAGGAAGGAACTCACAGAGGAATATATAGCATCGACAATTTCCTTTCAAAAATATGCCTTAAAGAAAGACTTTGAATAAGTGAGTGATATTTTGATGTGTTGGGACTGTAAGAGTTTTCTATTTGCTGAGATGTTCCTATGACCTTGTCACCGGACAAGAGAGCCTTGACGTAATGACACATACGAGACACCTCATTTTGTAGAAATAATCATCAGTGCTTTGGCAGAGATCAGGTCAAACGTCTGCCGCTCTCCCCACTTTTTTACTTAGTTTGCATTTTGTCAGGGTGTCAACAAGGCACACTTTGAACATGACAGAAGGTCGACATTTACAAGGCACCCTGATGACCCCGCTGCACCCCGAGAAGAAAGGCCACGCCAACGTCACTCACTAAACCAATGTTTCTCTAACGGGCCCATCAGTGCAGATGCAAGAAGGTCGTGAAGACCTTGTAACAGGATAGAGACTGAACGTAATCTGATGAACTGCCATATCCCATAACTGCCATCCAGTCTGAACGAGAGCAGCGTTGAGCTCAGAAAAGTGTCAGAGGGGAGCAGATTCTGACATTAAACAGTAAGAGCATTATCATCTTCACCCTGACAGAGCCAAAGACTAGTTTAAGATGATACGTGTGAGAGGGTTTAATGTCACACGGTGGGAGAGCTTAACAATACCACCAGCTGTCAGACAGGATGTGCAAAGAGCCTGCGAGGGCAGTCAGATGTCCTACATCAGAATCTAGAGGATGTTTCTCATTTGACCTCCTGAAAGGTGGGTCGAGTAAGGGGGGGCATTTCATACACTTCACAAGAAGAAGGATTAGCCCGCCATGCAGCAGCAGGGGAGAGAATTAACAACGGCGAGAAAGAAATTCAGTATTCTGCTTCACACTGGCTATATTATTGGATCAGCTGTGAGTAATTCTATGAAAATGGGGACCATGAACTTGAATTAAGCTAGCCAACATGATGTAATTCAGATTTGGTTTTAAAGGGGTGGTCACTGTTTTTTTTTCTAGGCTTGATTGTGTTTATGGGGTGCAGTTTAACATGTCCTAATGCTTCATTTAAAAAAAAAAACGCCATATTTTTCATATGTTTTACCTTTATTCTACACCGCTGTTTTCATTGTCATTTGAACGGCCAGTTTGACTTCCTGGTTCTATGATACCACTTGCCTGGAAAATCCAGCCTCACCGCTGTACCAGCGGATGAGTCTGGTCGCCATTGAATCAATTCGAGTTCTAGGGCGGAGCAAATCCGAGTAAACAGGAAGCGGAGTAAACCAATCAGAGAAGGGCGGATATGATGTTAGCAAAACGACAAGAGAGTCAACAGCGAAAAGTAAATAAACGGCTCCGGGCAAGCACAATAGTCGCCACGTTAATGACTTGTGTCGTTGTTGCGGTAAGAATATGAGAATACGTGGTGTTATTGCCAACTCCGCTATGATTTTTGAAGAGGGTTTTTTCTTTCGCCGCACTAGAGTGACGCTGTTTGCGTCACGGAAATAAACGAATCTGATTGCACGGTACGGTTTGGAGTTGACTCGAGGCGCAACGAAGGGCGGACCGACCATACTGATATATCTTGTAGAAGATATATCATTCTGGACTTGCCAGGCAATGATACCACTCCCTCCGAAATACACAATGTGCTCAGATTGGTTAGCTGGCCCAGTGTATTGTGATTCGCTGAAGCATCCGGAAACGCCACGCCCCTTACCATTAGTTGTTACATGTGCTTCAGTGGAAATGTAAATAATGGCATCTCTATTGCCATATCAAATTGAGCCCAAATCAGACCCAGATAGCAGTAATGAAGAGGGTCAAGCAAAACCTCTGCAAGCATGGTTTTTAAAGGACATTTCTGAATGGTAAGTATTTCCATTTGTATTTGTGTCAAAGTATTTAGATATGCTGTCACTTGTAAATGTTACAGCTGTTTATGTTAAATTTCAATATATGGTTTTATCCTGATTAAAGCTTTACTGTAGGCGAATACATGACTGAGTAATAGCATTTTTGTAAAGGTATCGTTTAATTTATAGCATGAACAACTATTTGTTTAAATTATAATAATACTTTACATTAATACTGTTTTTACTGTTTTTTTTATCAAACATATGCAGAATTGGTAAGCATAAGAGACTTCTTTCAAAAAACGTTTGTGTACTAATTGTAGCGTTTTACCTATATTCTATCAAATATACTGTAGTTGTTTCGCCAATGTATGTTCCCCACCCTTATAAAACAATTATAAATAGTTTTCTAGTCGGTGCCGATAGCCTCGCCAACATATAGCGCCGTTGTGCTTCGGGCGACCCGAGTTTGAGTCCCAGCTCACGGACCTTTCCCGATCCCGAGGTAATCGCTTCCTGTCCACTCTATACTATCCTATCATATCATAATAAAGGCAAAGATAAATAAAAAAATAAAAAATAGTTTTCTACTTAAGGACCAGTTCAAGTATCCTCTCTTCTACTAAGCCACTAAGACATTTCTCAAAATATCTTCTTTTATGTTCCAAAGAAGAAAGAAAGTCATACTGGTTTGGAACAACATAAGGGTAAGTAAATGATCATAGAATTTTCATTTTTGGATGAACTATCCCTTTAACACTCAAGAAAAGTCTAGAAAACACACACATATTTTTGATAGCCTGCAAACTAAAAAGCAAATCAACCGATCGATAGTTGCAGTAAACAGAAATACACAGACTCTTGTAAGCTGTTTTTACTGCAGGCCATAAAGACTGTGCTTAATGAGGGGGCATTTATAGTTCTAGTCTGGACACAGCAGATCACTTAGGCCGCATTTACAGTGCAGGTCTTGATGCCAAATTCCGATTTGTTGAGTTTATCTGCTTTTTTTGACAACCAGCTTACATCTTCTTTTAAAAGTGACCCATATCTGACATCTATACACTTTCCGAAACAACCCAAGGTAAACATGCTGACATGAAAAAGCTTAGGCCGAAAAGGAAGTAAAATGGTAAATTGCAAATTGGACACAGACAAAATAATACAATCTTTTGCCTTCCCCACCATTTTAAAGGTCAGCAAATCATTGGGTTGAGCCTTCATCCTCCATTGCACCACTGAAAAGAGTCATGTGATCAGACGCAAATGCATGTATCCAATTAATATCAGATTTATTTCCACATATAAATGAGGCCTGAAACCAATCTGAGAATATCAGAATCCATGTGCTTTTTCCTGTGTTAGTGGGTCATTTCCAATCTGTGCCACATGGGAGGAAAAAAATCTGAATTGGGTCACTTGAACCGTGTAATGTAAATGTGGCCTAACTGACAGAGGCTGAGGCCAATAAACAGCCAGCCTCACGTCAACACGTCAACACGCTAATCAGCTGAACCAGCCACACAGCATTCACTTCACGATGACCAGACCGGGTTAAATATTCAACAAGCGCTGTGAAATGAATGACTGTAATTGCAGCATAACCTGGCCTTGTCTTACCCACTGCTAAGGGAATTTTAACCGCGTTTTTTCCCAGGCGCTCATGAGGTCATTTAGAAAACCGATTTCGCCGACAACAAGGGTTGCGGTGTCAGGGGATTCATTTGATTCCGTGTCAGACTCTGTGTGAGTATTCTTTGATCTCGGGGCAGAATCTCTAAGCTACCACTGGCCATGTGATTATCCACGAACAACCTGTTACTCTCAGTTTCTGACCTAATCCTATCTTCCCCTCACAGTCCTTTTATCTGTCTCCCATCTCCCATCTCTGCTTCATCTAGCAGCGCTTTCATTCCACACCACCTCCCAATCTTACTGTCTTACTTAGGCCACAGTCCATTGAAAAGCCATCTGAAGCCATAATCAATTCCAGCTGAATCAATAACACTTGGCTAGGAGGAGCAGGAGGTGACAGAGTGCTCATTGAGCTGTCAATCAAATACTTACTCCAATCTCAGAGTCCACAGCATCCCTAGCCTTGGGCAGGGTGAACGCCAAATGAAGAAAAAACTGCAGACGTCCCTTTATGCAATGTTTGAAATTCCAGACGAGTAACGAAAACACTTCAATTCACGGCATCAAATGCAGAGTAATCGAAAACGGTTCTGTCGGAGTGTAATCTTTATTACTCCCTGTATGTTTATCAACTTGGGATTGAAGCGATTTGATTGGAAAGGATTATGATTTATAACTTGGTGGAGTGTTTTTGTGAAACAACATGCCTGTTGTCAGTAAGATAATTGCTTGGTGTGTTTTTTTTAGGTTACTAGCCAGTGCAAAGTTTCTGGTACTAAGCCTTTTTGAAAGAAAAACATTAATAACATTTCATAAAACAGGGAGAACAGAACAAAGAGTGCCAACAATGCATTTGTTCACCTGAAATGGTACTTTTTTCTTCACTAGGCAGAACAATGTGTCTGGTGGGAGTTAAAATATAAAGCTAACTTTTACTAAGCTCCACACACACACACACACACACACAGAGATGACTAATTTGTGTTGTTCTTAACAGACTGCTAGCCTAGGTCCTTTTTCCAAAAAAAAAAGGCTGTTAAAGGACCTACCATGAAGTCAGAAAATCGCAGTTATAAATCTTCTTTTGGTTCAGCAAGATCTGATGTCTGTGAAACCTCTCATCTAATGCGTATGTCTGCAACAGATACTTTATTAGAAAAATTAATACCTTAAAGGATTAGTTCACTTTCAAATGAAAATAACCCCAAGCTTTAGTCCCCCTCAAGCCATCCTAGGTGTAGATGACGTTCTTCTTTCTGATGAACACAATCTGAGATATTTTAATAAATATCCTGACACATCCTTTATAAAGGCGGTGAGCGGGATCAAGGAGTATGAGCTGAAGAAAGTCCCTCCATCATAAACATACTCCACACGGCTCCAAGGGGTTAATAAAGGCCTTCTGAAGCGAAGTCATGCGTTTGTGTAAAAAAAAAAAAAAACATATTTAACAAGTTATGAAGTAAAATGTCTATCTTCCGTCAGATCGCCTTCTGTATTCTACTAACGAAGAAAGTAAAACTCTCGCAGTTCAAAAAGTTTTTGCTACAACCTATACCTTCCCTATTTAAATTGTGGAAAAAGCTTAACTGACATGACGCCAGTTCCGTTTTTTCCGTAAGTTCAATATGGAAGGCGATCNTGAGCGGGATCAAGGAGTATGAGCTGAAGAAAGTGCCTCCATCTACATCCATCCATCATAAACATACTCCACACGGCTCCAAGGGGTTAATAAAGGCCTTCTGAAGCGAAGTCATGCGTTTGTGTAAAAAAAAAAAAACACATTTAACAAGTTATGAAGTAAAATGTCTATCTTCCGTCAGATCGCCTTCTGTATTCTACTAACGAAGATAGTAAAACTCTCGCAGTTCAAAAAGTTTATGCTACAACCTATACCTTCCCTATTTAAATTGTGGAAAAAGCTTAACTGACACGACGCCAGTTCCGTTTTTTCCGTAAGTTCAATATGGAAGGCGATCTGGCGGAAGCTAGATATTTTACTTCATAACATGTTAAATACAAACACAAGGCTTCGCTTCAGAAGGCCTTTATTGTTCACCAAAAAATGAAATGTGTAAGACCTTCATTCATTTTCGGGAAACGCAAATTAAGATTTTTTTTTTTTAAACAATTGTTTATTGAGTTTTCTTTTTTTCTCCTAATTTAAAAAATAAATAAAATAAATGTAAAAAAAAAAAAAAAATCAATTTAAGTCTATAAAGATAAGTTAAGCGTTCTATATGTCCCGACGGCAGGGGAATCCTGGAGTATGAGTATTGAGGGAAACCCCAGTACTGCAGCACAGCCACAATATAAAGTTAAGGAAAGTTATATGTCTACCTCAGATTTAACATTTGATCTGTACATCAGCATCGGGGAATAATGTTATAATCTCGTTCACTGTAGAGAAAGCTGCTTACATGTAGCCTAGGCTACACAGGGAAAGTAACAGTGAAGACATTTAATAAAATGTAAACACAACTTTTGTGTCTTTATCAGCTTTTCTGTATATATACTGGCCCTGATAATCATCACACATGCAAGTACCGCTTGCTCCGTTTATGTAAATCCGTTTTAATGAATGAAATGAATGTCTTGCTCTAACTGTTGCTCTGCTCTTCATCAACACGCGCTTGCACCACCTGCTGGTGAGGTCGACTAACAGCAGATGGAGATTATGCTCGGTACTCTACTGCTTTTCCTCCATGTTGAAATAAGAACCACTGAATTTGTGGACGCCAAATAAAATCCAACAGTATCCAGCTGCAGACCCGCAGCACCACAGTTTCAGAACCTCAGCCACAGAACGGAAGTGAGGGGCGGGGCTTAACAGTCATATTTGACTTAACAGTCAAAAAAAGTTATTTTTACATGGATTTTGATCGGATCGATGTCTGCAATATTTAATAACAATACTTTTAAATAAAGTCACTTTTCTGTTCACATAATATGCATAAGATATCATGATGTACAAAGAGCAAAAATTTAAAACAGCCTGTTGGTCATGCTTAATGTCAATGAATGATACAAACACAGTACTTTATACTGCAAGGATATAGGCTACAAGTAACTATACGCCGTTTTTATTAATTAATGTGTGTTGTAAAGTGTTTCTCATTTGACTATATGTGATAGTATTATTTCCTCCACGTTCCAAATACTTAAGGACACAGAGTTTGAGAAGATTTAATGTTAATGGATACAAACACTTTAGTTAATTGTTTACTTCAACGATAATACAACTATACAAGTTTTTTTGTATTAATTTAAACATATATTAATAAATGTGTGACATGTAAAGTGTTTCCCATTTGACTGTATGATCGTATTATTTCCTTTGTTCAAATTGTTACAAATAATACTTAGATTATGTAACGTAGGTTATTTAATGTCAAATAAAAATAACCATTTTTTTACAAAGCCTTTAACAAGTGAAACATGTGTTTCTCTGTATGAAACAAATGGGATATTTAAAAAACATTTCTAAAATAATTGGTTTAAAACATATTTAAACTGATCATAATGAAATAAAAACAAGAAACAACAAATAATCATCTTAAAACACTTAAAAATTATAAGCCCATCATGGCATTTCTGCAGAAAAACCTTTCATCCCTGAAAACGAAATGAATACGTTTTATTAATTAATATTTATTTAATATTAACACGATAAATATCTTTGACAAATGTAAAAAAAAAATTAAAAAAAATCTTTAATGATAAAATGTGAAAGACATGAACAGATTCAATAGCCTATCGCAGATAAACACTTAATATAAATATAAATTCGTTCACCACATCAGGACAGAAATATCATACACTCACCTTATACACCTTCTGTTGTTAAACGTCTCATTGGCTTAAATGCATGTTTCACTTGTTCAAGGATTTGCAATGATTAAATATAGGCCTATATTTTGACATTAAATGCCCATACCTCCGTGTCTTTATACTATTTGTCACAAGTTCACAACATGATACGGAAATAATATCATATACAGTCAAGGGAGACATTTACAGTTATGGTTACACATTTATTAATATATTTTTAAAATTATATGGTTAAAAGTATTTGTTCACAGTTTATACAAATTAGTTCATGCCTTATGGACTAACAAATCATATGCACTCTAAAAACTGCTGGGTTAAATATGGACAAAACCAGGGATTGTGTTGTTTTCACCCAGCCATTTTTTTCAACCAATTTTGGATTTATTTTTTTAGCCAGCAATATAGTAATATAGTAAAAGGCGTGTTTTTGCTCACCCCCAAATAGGGGCAAATTTGTGGGGTATTTTAAGCTGAAACTTGACCAGACCAGAGACTTATATTACATCATGTGAAAGAGGGCATAATAGGTGCCTTTTAACCCAACCTGCTGGGTTTGTCCATATTTTACCCAGCTTGGGTTTTTTTAACCCAGCATTTTTTAGAGTGTGTATTATCCATTAACATGGTAATTAAAAATCCTCTTTGTACATCATGATATCTTATGCATATTATATGAACAGAAAAGTGACTTGTTGACATCGATACGATCAAAATCCATGTAAAAACAACTTATATTTAACAAAAGAAAATGACATGTATGGGTAGCGCAGATAAGACTGTTAAGCCCCGCCCCTCACTTCCGTTCTGTGAATGGCTGTGAGGAATATATATATATATATAGGCTATGCCTTGTAGTGCCACATAACCATGGAAATAATTTTAGAGCAATCTGCATTTTTTTTATTATGCAACAACAATTCTTAATGACTCACAAGACTGTTGATCAAGACTGTTGCATTTGATTAGAATCTTTATTAAGCATTCCACATTAATTGTATATATTTATGTACAGGGGGAGAAGAAAAAGGGGACACAGTAATGATGCCAAAAGATGTTGCCCTTATATCCCACCCAGTGCCGATCCTACACTTCCAGGGGCCCTTAGTAAAACTTTGTGAAGGGGCCCCTGTCAGTGCATTCTTAAACTCCCAAAAATTTCCATAATCTTTATTATTGCATGAACCAATAATTACAATGGTTTATGCAAGGTGCACTGCCGGTTTTCTATAGTTAATGGAATTAAAACATCAAGGAAAAAAAGCATATAAATATGTAAAGGGAAACCCATTAAAACATGTTAAATTGGTAGTAAAAACAATTAAGTAAAATTAAAACCAAATTTTCATTGACAGATAAATAAATGCTTTTTGATAGTAGTAATGCGCTGGCAGAAAAACTAACACACAGCCGAATCGGCTTTCTAAATGCGCGATTTACTAACGAATTACAGCATGATAAACAATAATAATAATAAAATATGCTAGGTTGTTTAAATCCAAATTTTGGGTCGAATATGGACAAACCCAACCATTTTGACCCAAATCAACAACCCAGCATTTTTTAGCGTGAAGAAGGCTTAGGTAAACATACGCAAATACATCAATAATTCTCTGTATGAGCTCATTTTAGATTAATGGGCATTGTTTTTAAAGTATCTGACTTGCTTATGAATTTATTGCTTTGTCAAGACTAAACACATACTTTCTTCGTTCTTGGCACTTTTTATCTGTTCCAGAAGTTTAGTTTTGCAGCATGTCAAGACGCCTGTTAGGCCTATCTCCCGCACTGCATGATGTCCAAGTTATTGAATAAATATAAATCATCATTAAAATATTTCCACATGACTCCGCCAATGTTTAGTCCACATGACCACACATATATTTGTATGTTATAAAGAAATATTCACCTTATGGTAAATTATCGTCATGTTTATTTTATACACTGATGAGCAAGGGGGCCCCTACGCAACTTGTGTAGCTTGCGTATAGGGAGGATCGGCTCTGATCCCACCTCTCTTTATCTGTGGAATTCAGGTTTCAATGATAGCTGCTGTTTGTTTTTCACACTATGTCCTGCCAGACCTCCCACCCAGAGCCACAAGAGAATCTGGGGACAAGACCTGGAAAGAAAACCAACACCGTGGGCTTGAAAGGATGGATTTAGTTCAGGGCTCGCCTGCTGCTCAGAACAGCTTTGTAGCCTGGAGTCGGCCCTTCGTCACACTGCCCACAGCGTCACTTTCCGTGGCAGAGCTCACAGTAAACCTTTGCTAACAAGACATGGCCGCGGCATCCAAACAGACATATCTCTTTCTTGACAGGTCTGTGCAGTCCTATCACGTTCCAGAGCAGACTGCAGGACAGGCTGTGCTTCTGATCTTACTGCGGTCTGCCAACAACATCAATTGCCCACTAGGAAACAGAGGGTCACCAGTGGGCCAATTTAGGACACAGTGTTGCAACATAAGATGGGAAAGTATTACTACAGACGTGGCGCCTTTGGCTGTGAAGGATAGACCTTGCCTACTCATTGTCTTATCTCTCATTTTACAGGCCTCTTTCCCATGCCTAAAACCCCTCCAATGGATATTTCTGGTAATGGGGGCTTTCCAGTGATTATATCCACTCAAAGTAATGCAGTGGCATTACCGTGGTTTTTCTTCCTTGGTGCTTGTCACAAAAGCCCCATCCTCAATAAACACAACAGTCCTAACTGGGGGAAAGTGGAGCACTAGCCATGGCAAAAACATCTTGAAATTACATTTACAACCAATTTAACATTATGAATTTGACATAATTCTCAATTAAAGTCAGCATGAAAGTCGCATTAGTCTTTTCTTCCTGTTGTGACGCATATCTGAGAGAAACAGGTTCTCGAAAAAATGTCTAGTGCCACTAAAAACGGCATCAAAGAGGAGAATAGTGCTGAGTTCGAAATTGTGAAATTGCACTTTTTGAGGAAACAGGTGTTCAAAACCATAGTGGATGTCGTAGAGCGCACTCATTCAATCCTATAATGCACCGAAATAACGAGTGTACAACGATGTCAACTCAACAGCTAGAGAACACCCATAATGCACTGTGATGGTCACAGTGAATTATTTCCTGTTTCACCAGAAAATGGGAGATATATCCAGCTGTAGACCCGCAGTGCCAGAAGTTTCAGACCACCAGCCACAGGATGGAAGTGATGGGTGGAGCTTATATCGTTGATAGAGTTTCACTACCCATACATTTTTCTTTTATTAAATATGAGCTATTTTTACACAGATTTTGATCAGAATGATATCTATAAAGGCAGGAACGCACCAAGCCGACGGTCGGCCGTCTGGCTAGTTTTTGTTCGTCGGCCAACTAAGTTTTCTCAGTGTGTTCCGCACCATCGGCTGAAGTTGGTCCTCGTCAGCTTTTTTTCGTCCGATTCGAAATGTTGAATCAGCGTTGGAGCTCGTCGGTCCGTCGGGCAATCTGATCATTCTGATTGGCTGTTCAGATACTGCCACCTGCTGGTTCGGAAAGGCATTTCATCTCACGCAGGCGCAGAACTGACGTGCTACTTGGCCGTCGGCTGTCGAGCGTTGGTTTGGTGTGTCAGGCCAACTTTGGATACAGACGCTGCCGACGTGAGCCAACCCCGCAGTCTGCTTTCGTCGCCACGAGTTCGTTGGCGTCGGCTTTGTGTGTTCCGGCCTTAAGTGCAACTCTATTAACTATATAAGCTCCATCCCTCACTTCCATCCTCTGGCTGATGGTCTGAAACAAAATGTTGCACAATGTGGGTACAGCGTAATATCATACAGGTATACATTCCTTTTTAATTGATAATTAAAGGATTAGTTCACCCAAAAATGAACATTCTGTCATTAATTACTCACCCTCACGTCGTTCCACACCCGTAAGACCTTCGTTCATCTTCAGAACACCAATTAAGATATTTTTGATAAAAACCGATGGCTCAGTGAGGTCTCCATTGCCAGCAAGATAATTAACACTTTCAGATGCCCAGAAAGATATAAAGACATATTTAAAACAGTTCATGTGACTACAGTGGTTCAACCTTAATGTTATGAAGCGACGAGAATACGTTTTGTGTGCCAAAAAAAACAAAATAATGACTTTATTCAACAATATCATAAAATTCATGAAGCTTTGAAGCTTTACGAATCTTTTGTTTCAAATCAGTGGTACGAAGCATGAATCAAACTGCCAAAGTCATGTGATTTCAGTAAACGAGGCTTCGTTACGTCATAAGTATTTAGAAATTTCAACAGTTCACCACTGGGGGGCGTGACTTTGGTAGTTTGATACAAGTTCCGAATCACTGATTCGAAACAAAAGATTCGTAAAGCTTCTAAGCTTCATGAAGCAGTGTTTTGAAATCGCCCATCACTAGATATTGTTGAATAAAGTCGTTATTTTGGTTTTTTTTGGCGCACAAAAAGTTTTCTCGTCGCTTCATAACATTAAGGTTGAACCACTGTAGTCACATGAACTGTTTTAAATATGTCTTTAGTATCTTTCTGGGCATCTGAAAATGTTAATTATGTTGCTGGCAATGGAGGCCTCACTGAGCCATCGGTTTTTATCAAAAATATCTTAATTTGTGTTCCAAAGATGAACGAAAGTCTTACGGGTGTGAAACAACATGAGGGTGAGTAATTAGTGACAGAATGTTCATTTTTGGGTGAACTAACCCTTTAAATTGTTTAATTAAGGTTTATACATAGTTTCCACTTCAGAGTTCAAGATAAATATTTTCATTACTACTAGAGCTGCCAGTTAGCTAAGTGCCGAATGATTTTTGAACAGCAAGCACAAACTACGCAAAAGCTACATACAATTACAGAAGACACAAAATTTTTAATTTGACTGTGTATGTTCTTTAGTAAAGCAAAAGTAGGCTATCTGGCAATACTGTGTCAAAAATGTGAGTTCATTCATTTTAATTCTTGATTATTTACCTGTTAAATAAAAGATATACTCACAATTGTGCTGTTGGTCTTAAATAGGTCAATATAAAACAAACCTTGGTTACGTTAGCGAAAATAGCAGTAGAGAGATTTTTGATTAAAGGTAATGAAAACAAACTTTTTTCTTTAGAATAGCATGCACTTATAAATTGATCACAACAAAACGATTGATGTTTATTTACATTAAGTGCATTTTGATGTCATGTTTTCTTTTCCGCATATGTTTGGTGGGACCAGAGGAGGATTGTGAACTTGTGTCATACATTCACTGACAGATGGAGTGGAAACAGAGGAGATAAGAGTAATGTCTGACAGCAATGCAGAGGATTCTTTCATTGTAGTACTCCACGTTTCAACTCAGTCATCAGCTGTCTGTCTTCACCCCGACCCACTCTCAACTTTACTCATGAGTGACTGGAGGGATCCTCTGAAATCTGCCTTTGCTTTTAAGATCTAAAATAAAATGTCAGATTCTCTCCCACTGACCCAGTGTAAAGCTGAGTGTGCTTTAAGTGAGACACAACATTCATATAGACAGAGACAGATTTTTCCCACTCATCTTGAGAATGTTTAACTGACAGAGAGTAAATGAGCCCATTTGTTTCAAGTGTATGAGGTGGTCTGAACTAACGAAAGGGGATAGAGTGCAGAAAAATTGCACTGATCAAACAATATAATATTAAGACAACTGTCCACAAAGTACAGAAAGTGAGAATTCTTTTCACTTCAGATGTTCTTTTGTGACTGTACCATCTGTATTTGCTCAAGCACACTTTTGAAGGATTTTTGAGGGGAAAAAAAGAAAAGAAAGAAACTGTACCACATCATGGAACCAGAGGAATGAATACAGAAACTATATGACTCCAGGCAGATAATGCAGAAATCATCAGTATATCAAACGAATGCAAAAGAAATGGCAAACTCAAAGCAAAATGCCCTTTTTTGCTTGATCTCTCTCTCTCTCTCTCTCTCTCTCAGACTTTTCAGCCCTCAAGACTAGCCAAACCAATGTGACTGCATTGATCTGCACAGAGGCGTCTTTGCTTGTCACTGCCCAGCACACTCGCAGTTGACTATAGTCCCCCACTGGGACTTAAGTTAAAGAAATAGTTCCGGTTCAAAACAATCTTTGACCATTTCAACCATCCGGTTCAATCAATCTTCAACTATCCCTTTATGCCTCAGCATTTCTGATGTACAATTAAATTGTATGAATGCAGGGGATTGCATAATCATGATTCTGGGAGATACATAATCAAATGTCTGTAGAGAAGCCTGCAGAGCTGTTTTAAAGCACTGTTTACTGAAGTCCATAGACGCTAAAAGCTTTTCTGAATGGTGGAACCACTGCAGCAGGCAGTCAAGAAAATGGAGCGAAGAAAAAACTTCCATTGAATCAACCTGCCAGTTAGAGTGTATTGTCAATATGCCAATGCCAGCTTTTTGAAAAGGCAACTATATTTTCTTGTTTAATAAACCTTTAAAAAAAAATTATAATTATACTGTAAATGTTTTGTATTGTCACGTTTGGTTTTGGGATCACATTTATTCTTTTATTTTGTATTGTCACAGTTATGTTTCCTGTTTGTCATGTGATTCCCTTGTTTATGTGTCATGTTCTGATTAGTTTTGGTCATGTGTTTCTCAGTTCTGTTTTCTAATTGGTTCATTGTTTCATTGTGTTCAGGTGTTTCTTGTTTTGCTCATTAGTCTCTGTAAATATATATATCCCTCATGTTACTATTGTCTTTTGTTTAGCTTTGTTTCCTGTAACTGCTGTTGGTGAGTTCAGGTTCATTTCCAAGCCATATTTTTAAGTTTAGATCCTTAAGTTTACGTTTACGTATGGTGATGTGGTATATAGAAATGCACGTAAAGGTGTTCTGGAACAACTAGATGTGTTGTATCATGCAGCAATTAGATTGATTACTAGTGCACCCTATAGAACGCATCATTGTGAATTATATTCTTCTCAGAACTGGACATCATTGCATACAAGATGGAAAATACACTGGCATATCTTCATTTATAAAGCTTTACGGTTACAACCAAACTATCTTCAAAAATTGCTGCAATTACAAACTAATACATATGCAACTAGATCATCTAATTATATCTCTTTGACTATCCCTAGAAAGAAAACTACTTATGGTCATTCTGCTTTTGAATTTACTGCCCCAAATGATTGGAATGTGTTACAGAAGTTATTTAAATTAGACATATATTTCAGTTTGTGCATTTAAAAAGTTAAAGGGGCTCCATGTAAGATTTTTACTTTAATAAAGCATAAAAATACCCCGATATGTTTGCAGATATTTAGGAAACATGCTGAGTTCACCTACTTGTTTCTCAGAAAAACAATGCTACAGCCAGATATTCTACTTTGAAAATATGCGTTCCGTGTCGGAATGTCTGTCTTTGTTTTGGTCTGTGTGAAACATGTGCTGTCAGTTTATCCAATAGTATTTCGACATCACAGGTTGCCAGTTGGCGGAAAACACCGCGTATTGCAGCCATGGAAACCAACAAACAAACTGGGTCACAGAATCGCAGATTCTACCTGACCTAAAAAGCCTCTGAATCATCTAAATATCTCTAGAACAACAGCATATTAAAACAGATAAATCAACTCATCAGCTTACAGTGTTTAAGTCTCCTCAGCTTTCATTGTGAATTGTGCTCCCTATTGTTGCTGGCAACCCGCGTCTTTGAACGAGGGGGCGGGCCAAAAAATATTTTGAATTTGGACTGCAGTACCTATTTTGAACACTGGATGTCATTATTACATAGAGGCCCTTTTAACGAGTGCTTTTATTACAACCTGTAAATGTTTTTAAAAAAGATTTTTGTATGTGTAATGTATGGCTGTATGTCTTTCAGGAGACTTTTGCTCTCCTGCCAGGGTGTTATTGAAAATAAGAACATGATCTTAATGACTTGCCTTGTTAAATAAATGTAAAAAAAAAAAAAGATTTGTTTCACATCAATAAGCTGCACTTGGGTTCGTCCAACTCGCCTTCAAGGGTCATTTGTTACATACTGTATATATTACATTTCAAAAATACTTTAAATGAATATTTTTACAGCTTTAATATTGTATTATGTCAGTTGCATAAGCCTTTTTATTTCTTAATGTTAAACTTTTAATATCAAATTGGATAAATGTGTTAAAAGATTGTTAAAAAAAACATTTTAAAGGGGTGGTTGACTTTTTTATTTTTTTTATAAACCTTAGCTAGTGTATAGTGTTGCTGTTTGAGCATAAACATCTGCAAAGTTACGATGCTCAAAGTTCAATGCAAAGGGAGATATTATTCTTTTCAAGAATTTGCTGTTCAAGGACAACAACAAATGGCTGGCAGGGACTACAATGAGCTTCTTCCCGTTAGTGACATCACAAACCCTGAAATTTACATAAACCCTGCCCCCGAGAACACGCACCAAAGTTCTTTAAGCCCGGGATACACTGCACGATTTTAGCAATCCTATAAGATCATTACAAATCACACTGTGCGGCATGGATCTATTAAACTTGGGTACGACATGCATGTATATTGTACGATGATGACGCCTATTGACTCGTAGGCTACGATGCAAGTTTCTATAGAAGAATAAAATATCAGCATGATCGTAAACAAACACCATGTTGAATCACACTTTGGCAGTTGTAGTTTTTATGTAGGCCTATGCTGAAAAAAGAAGCGGCGAAGAAGGGGAAAAGAGCTTGAGGTAGGCAGTTTTAAGTTTTAGCGCCATGTCGCATTTTCATTGGCTGGTCAGTAGATGTAGGTCGTAGCAGCAAACGCACTGTGCATTGATCATGCTGAATTTCTCACACTGTCAGAAAATGATCGTAGGCTATCTTTGGTCGCAAGACCAGGAAAACGGCCGTCTTTGAACCTCTCTCACTGTACAACATGGGACCGTGGACATAGGATTAATCACAGAAATTGCCACAATTGTTTCACGATGTCAATCTTTCGTCTGGGACAGCCAAAAATTGTGCAGTTTATCCCGGGCTCTAGAGAAGTTGTTGTATTAGAGTGTTGTTACCATGCCATTTTACCGGACTGCTTCACAAATGAGGGTCAATTCAATGCTGGATTTGCACAAAAGATTAACATGAGGGCACATGCTAGTCCAACGTGATCTCATGAGAATACGTGTATTTTTACGTAAAGTGTGGTTCTACCACACGTACATTTACTTACGTTTTCATACAAACAAAAACATACAACATTGACGTATTTATAGCACTTAAATGTAAAAATGCGTATTAACAGCAAAAAAAAAACGTAAATCATGTAACGTAAAGTGTGCATGTATATGAATTCACATGTGTTAATATTAAAATCGTGGCTTTAATGATTTAAATCTGTTGTATTCAATATCAATACATTTTTAGTCTAATTTATTTCAAAAGCAGTTTACTCCTCTACTTAATATGAAATAACTTTTCTGTTCGTGACTTGTGCTGCAAACTCGTTTCGGAGGATTACATAATGTTAAACAAGACTACAATTGTTTAACCATTTTGTGATACTTAGTTTGTTTGCTGTGAGACACAGAAGGCGTTTTCTCCTATACAGAGACTGACAATGCAAACATAAGATACACTAAAACACATCATAAATACACAAATCACATCCATTTTATTTGTTTGCTGTACTCCATATCGTTAAAATCCATATGTTTGTAAGGAACAGATCCAAATTCAGCCCTTTATCCATCGATCTTCATCTTGATTCTCAGCAGCAGCGACCAAAGTCCGCGCTCGTTATGATTCAAATTTGAAAGTAGCGCCACCCTTGAGAAGCGTTACGACATGGTTTACGGCACTGATATCGAACGCTCATTGGTTCTCACCTGCTTCGTCAACGATTGCGACATGCCATGTTTCAGTGGGTTGACATTTGAAATGAGTGTCGCGCCTTCAGGGAGAGAAGCCGAATTCATCATATTTTCATGGATTAATAAAATAAATTAATATTTCTGCTCTGTACCCTATAAAAAACTATTACCGCCAGAGAGGACTGTGACTGGAACTCATCATCATTTGAACTACTTTTGGTACCACTTTTGACATTTTCGCAAAAAATAAATTATTGTGATTATGCTTGTTTGTCTGTTATTCTTTATTTATAGACCTTATTTACCAGAGAAACAAGCGCGCCGCCATCTTTAGAATATTGTCTTTGATCTTCCGTTTTTGCGGTAGCCCTGTATATTTCTATGGCATCGCTGTTAAAGAATAATTAGCTGGTGAAGTGTTGTAGAGTTAATGAAAGTTATCATGAGCATTGTAATGTTTAAAGCAGATGTCTTAACAAATGTCAGTAGACCGGGAAGATTTTAAAACGAGCAGTTCATTCATAAATACGTAAGCTCGCTGTGGAAATACAAACCGGAAGTCAAAAGACAACGAGCGCAGCGCTGAAAAGGGGCGGGGCTACATAAGGTCTAACAGAGTTTTAAGAAATGGTTATGGGTAGGTTTAGGGGTAGGTGTAGGATTATTGGCTCAAAATATCGTTTTAATGTTATATTTTTACTAAAATTGTCATTTTCCTACACATTTCTGTCTATTATGTTTTATTCTTTTAACATTCTGTATAAAATGGGTAGGTTTAGGTTCGGGGTGGGGTTTAGGGATCTTACATTTTTGAAAATGATCAAATGGAAATTATACATATATCATTATGACATGAAAGATTCGTAAATATTTTATGTTTTTTCGCTGTAAAAACGTAAGTATTTTTACGTTTTAGTGCCATAATTATGTCAATATTGTACGTTTTAGCACCTTTCTTTTGTGTCTTTGAAAGTTACGTATTAATACCTACGTATTAACAATGAGACCAGGCTGGCTAGTCAGTGAGTTGAATCAACTCCACAACAACTACATAAACGTATTAACCGTTCAGAAACATCCAGTTGCACTCCATAAGTTGTAACTTCTTCCTGAGTCTCTCCATCAGTGTCCAACTCCAGTTTGAACAATGTAAGGCTGAACACCGTTACTGACAATCGTCATTTTGGCAGCGTGAGATTCTCCAGCTTTGTTGTTGTGGAGCAACCAAGTTAAAGCTCCGCCCTCTTTTGGAAAGTGGGCTGGGAGCAGCAGCTCATTTGCCTTTTAAAGGGACATGCACAAAAATGGCGTGTTTTTGCTCACACCCAAATAGGGGCAAATTTGACAAGCTATAATAAATTATCTTTGGGGTATTTTTGAACTGAAACTTCAGACACATTCTGGGGACACCAGAGACTTATATTACATCTTGTAAAAGGGGCATTATAGGTCCCCTTTAAAACTCAATCCGTTTTTGTTTTTTGTTTTTTTTTTACTCTCAAATATTCCAGCATCCCTGAATCCCAGTTTGAAAACCCTTTTCCTATGATAATATTGTTTCCTCTTATTCCACCAGCAAGATTATGTCTGAACAAAATTCTTATATTTTCTGATTTTAAAAGTACCGTTGCTCTTGTACAAGGATATTACCTTTCATTCAACCTCCATTAAAAAAAAAAGCTCAGTTAAATTCAAATTAAAGTTAAACACATATCATCTACAATATCTGCATATACAAAGCAACATCTAGAAATATCAAATGTTGTGCTATTCGACTTCAAAGTTAGGTTTTTGAAGGAGAATGTAGACGCGCCAGTGATTTGACGCACCTTTGATGTTCTGCCTTTGTATTATGTTTCTTTTATGATTTATCTCACTTCCCAAAACCTTCACCTGCTTCGTGCAAAGAAACAAAACCTCTTGACAAACACATTTTGAGGAAATCAGTCTACATTCTCCAGACACAATAAATAACAACAGAATATGGTTTCATCATAATGGCTCTATTAGTCTCCATCTCATAAACTGCACCCTGTGTCTATTTATCTCTGTTCAGAACAAGGCAGTTTAGCTCGGTTAACTGAATTGCAATTTGAGTCACATGTTCTAGTGCTGGAGGACCAGAACAAAAATGATCAGTCTTGGACTGATCTCATAACTCAAACTCTGGCCTGTCAGATAATTTTGTAACCATTTAGCTGATATTAAATATTCATTCATTACAGTGGCACACTTTAAATTGCTCACTGCAGTCTCCTTATCCATACATTACAGTGATATATGCATGCTAATAGTCCTGCAAGGGTTTAAGGCAGCTGAACATATGTTAAGCCCTCAAAGCCTTTTTGTTTGAATTTCATGAGCCTATTGTATGATAATGCATACAGACTTTTACAACAATTTGTGACTAAATATAAAAGGTTCAATTTAAATAGTAATTTTAGCATCCCTGATTATTTTTATTACAGTTTTAACAATTGTAATGCATTACATTCCTTTGATCAATTAAATTTATCTTGCCTGTGTGGTCAGGGACAAATGTAGCACTTCTTAAACTGTATGAATGAATTAAAATATTGAATCTGTAAAATATGTAATGAAATTCAGCTGTGCCATTCATCACATGAATTACATTTTAAAATGGTGTCTTCAAATACAAGCTAATGGACGAAATGTTGTGTCTCTGCTGCTACAAAATTCCATCCACGTTCAAATTATTGCCACAAGGGTTGTGGGAATGGGAAGGATGCTCTGCAAAATTTTTATTTATTTCCACAGACTGACACTTACACAAGGATTTACAGACTAAAGCTGAATAAAAAGGAATGATCCACATTTGGAGTAAAAAAGCTCCTGTCTGACTGATATAGATGCTGCACAGGGAAATAACAACGCTCACCCCTATTGCTTCCAAAATGTATTATTTATTGGCATGAAAGAAGACGTCTGAGTAATCCGGTGTCTGACAATAGAAAACAAAAACACTATCTAGAGCCTAATCCAATTACAGAAGAGAACAGGAGAGGAGTCACAATGTCATTTGTATCTACAAATTCAATCTCAGACACTTTTTTGTAGGATACGCAGCCTGTTTTCTTTTTATCTCAACAATTGTAAAAAGTATCCACCTTGCACCTGTCAACCATGTAACTGTCTGTGGAATTTTCAAAATCTAATTGAAAGGGCAGGACAATATAACTAAATGTTAATGCAGGCTATGTTGATGTGTTCATCTATAGCCCTGCTCAGACTATAAGGCCTGCTGGTCTTACTGACACTTGCTTTCTCTATCTCTGCTATGTCTGCCTCGGCATCTGCAGCAGGCCTATGAATCTTAAGTGAGACGCCCACATACTGTTCCGCTCTCCATCCATTACAATTATGGTCTCCCCATCTGAAGGCTATCTCTGCATTTGTCTCTGGCATCCTGCCATTATCAGTACAACTGCTTTACAGTCTGTTTAAGAGTCAAATCACATGAACACACAAACAGAGGCAACCACTTCAAAACACCTGCGTGATGCTATTTTCATCATTTCTATGCCACTAGTGACACCAAACTATAGAAGCCAGTTTCCACCTCAGAGTAAAAAAAAAAAAGGAAAAATAAAATAAAATAGTTACCAGTGACACTGCCACCTCAGAGTAAAAAAAATAAATAAAGAAAGTTAATCATTTAAAATGTAAAATAAAATAATAAAATAAAATAAAAGACCACCGGTGACACCAAATATGGAAGCCAGTTTTGCTTTAAAAAATAAAAGAGGAAAGTTTGAAATGAAATAAAATGAAATAATGAAATAAATAAACAAATAAATACAAAAAAAATGATGCAAAAACACCAAATATGAAAGCAAGTTTTACCTTGAAAAATAAAAGAGGAAAGTTAAATAAATGAATAAAATAAAATAAAAAAACTATAATAAAATGAAAACGCCGCTAGTGGGACCAAAGTATGGAAGCCAGTTTCATCTGAGAGAGAAAAATAATAAATAAATGAAAAAGGAAATAAAAAAATTACTAAAATAAATTAATTTTTTAAAACATTAATAAAATAAATACAAGAAATAGCTACTGTGAGATATACAGTCACAGTTTCAAGAAATAGCCACAATGTGAGATATAATTATGAGAAATAAATTTGCTATTTGTGAGACTTGTAAGAAAGTCACGTTGAAAAAAAGTTTTAGTAATGATATACAAAATTGCGAGGTAATCTCAGGCAAAAATGTGATTTTATACCAAACAAATGTTTATATTCAGGAAGTCCACCCTTGATTGACTTACAGAATTACCTACTGGGCCGCACATTAAACTGGGATGGGCGAACATATTTTAACAGTAAAAAAACACAAAATTAACCTTTAAGGGAATGCAAGTGAAAGATGTCATTAGCTGAATTCCCCCAAAAATGAAAACTGTCATCATTTATTCACTCTCAAGTTGTTCCAAACCTGTGTGAATTTCTTTCTTCTGCTGAACACAAAAGAAGATATTTTGCAGAATATAGGTAACCAAACAGTTGATGAGCCCCATTGACTTCCATAAGTTGAGGGTGAGTAAATGATGACAGAATTTTCATTTTTGGACGAATTTTCCCTTTAAGGTCAAAGTTTGGTGCAGAAGTTGTATGTATCAGCTTCATTTGATAGAATGAAAGCACTTTGCACACTCATCTGTGTTCTCAGCCTTGTCACAATAAGCAGGGCTAGACCAGTGCGAGCCTAAAAGATAATCTTTATCACTCCCCTGAGCCAATTCACTGTTTAAGGTCTTAATCAGGGCGGAAGGCCTCAGCGCAATTCAAAACACAACTCCCGCGCAGGCCGAGCTTCAGGGAAGCAACCGGGCAATTCGGCATCTTCATTACCACACACATCTTCCTTTATCTGCTGTTCTGAGACCTGCCAAGAGCCCTTTCGTAGTCTGGGTAATGGCAGAGTGCATCTCTCCAAGGCGTCTGAGATAATCCTCCTGCAGAAACTTCTTCAGCACTCTCTTCTCAGCCGTTATCACTTCAATGGATTTATAAGACTTTTCATGGTGTTTAGATTTTAAGTGCAGTTGACAAACCGTTTATCTGTTTGGCTTCATCAGGAGATGTCACAGAAGAATACAAAAATAAAAGAACAATATAATGACGCAATAGACTGCAAAAAGGTTAGAGATTCTACAAAGACAACAAAAGGCTAGAAATGTTCAAATATAATGTAGAGAAATGCAGATTCATATAGAAGAATAAAAATGTTTTTATTTCAGTTTATTTCATTTTATTTTTATTATATTAAGTAATTAATACTTTTTTTAATGTTTTATATTATTATATTGAGGTAATGATGTGCTTTCTTTACTTTTTTTCCATTTGCAATTGAATTGTCATTATATATAAAATATATGTGCACAATCAGAATTTTCCAAATATAAATGTAGAGAAATGTAAGTTAATTTAGAATTAAAAAAAAAATCTGTTTATTTCATTTTGTCTTATTCATTTATTTTATTAATTATTTTATTAATTATTTTATTTAATTTATATTTTATATTTTCACAATGAGGAATTTCAATTGTCAATATATTTGAAATTACTTTATTTTTCGCAATTTAAAAACAAATGCTGTTGCATTATCCACTACAGGCTTGGAGACAAATAAGACCCAGAGTAATACAAACAATACAAACCTATTTTCCATTTTAAATTGTTTCATGTTTATATTAAAGGATTAGTTCACTTTCAAATGAAAATTAAGCTTTACTCACCTTCAAGCCATCCTATCAATTGGACATCAGTGTATGGACGTCAATTTGATGGGTTTTTTTCTATATCAATTGGACATCAGTGTGTGGACGTCAAATTGACGTCAAAAAATTGACGTCAATTTGATGTTTTATCTACATCAATTGGACTTTGTACTTTATTTTTCTTTCATTGCATTGCTTCTGTATCGTTATTTTGGTGGTCGAAAGAATATCAGTGTGTGGATGTCAAATGGACGTCAAATTTTTGACGTCAGTTTGATTTGCATTTTTGACCTGTTTTTTCACGTCAATTTGATATTTTTTTTTCAACATCAATTGGACATCAGTGTGTGGACGTAAAATGGATGTCAAGTTTTTGACGTCAATTTGATGGGGGGTTTTTTCGACATCAATAGGACATCAGTGTGTGGACATTAAATTGACGTCAAAATATTTACGCCAATTTGCTGGGGTTTTTTCAACGTCAAATTGACATTAAAAAATTTACGTCAATTTGATGGGGTTTTTTTCCCGACATCAATTGGACATCAGTGTGTGGACGTCAATTTGATGGGTTTTTTCAACATCAAATTGACATAAAAAAATTGACGTCAATTTGATGGGGGTTTTTTTCCGACATCAATTGGACATCAGTGTGTGGACGTCAAATTGACGTCAATTTGATGGGTTTTTTTTCCCGACATCAATTGGACATCAGTGTGTGGACGTCAAATTGACATCAATTTGATGGGTTTTTTTTTCCTACATCAATTGGACATCAGTGTGTGGACGTTAAATTGACGTCAATTTGATGGGGGGGTTTTTCAACATCAATTGGACATCAGTGTGTAGACATCAAATTGACGTCAATTTTTTTACATTAATTTGATGATTTTTTTTAACGTCAATTGGACATCAGTGAATGGATATCAACAATGTCCAACAGCGTTTTTGAAAATCTACTTACCCCACCTTTAAAGCAACTTGTTCACCTTAACAGTTTTGTATTATTAGAATGGCAGTGGCTAAATGCGTTGCATATTGTACTAGGCAGATGTGTATTTCCATGCGTGTTTTTTATTGTGGCGACTTGCTTGTTGTCTTTATCCTGCTGGAATGGATAACTTGGAAGAAATAGTGAGGATTACTGATCTAGGTGGTTATCCATGCTACATTATGTTAGTATGAGTGATGGTGGCTGAAAATCTTGTAATTAATGCTGTAGTTTATAATGTCTTAAAATGAGTGATACAAGTTGTTCCATCTTCATACAGGTACTGTACAGCAGTCAAATCCAGAATCGTCTGAGGCTGACATCATCAAATACATAAAGAACTATCTCCGATCAGCTCCCGACAGATATGGGGGTATGGGACGCCAGAAGGGCCAGACAGCCATTGATCTTTGTTCTCAATCAGAATAGGTGCATTTTTGTTTATTTACATTTGTATTATTGATTTGAAGTTTGCTGAATAAAAGTTCTGTCATGACAACTGAGTGTTTGGCATGGTAATGGGTATGACAATGTTGATAGGTTTGGTCTTGGCGGAATACATATGCTATGCTGTTGCTGCTTTTATTACTGCTGCTGCTGCAGAGCAAGTACGGGATTTGCTCGAGCAAGTAAGACATGCTGCTGCTGTACAATATAGTGTACAATTTTACCCGTAGCAGATCTATACAGGTGGAGCTGGGGAAGATGGAGGGTTTCTGAAAGCACGCTGCACTGATAAGGCAAATGCTATTTGTGTATTTGAAGACTGAGCATGCAAGCTCATTGGCTACTAATACAGCAGGAACCAATCATCTGTGTCATGATGTGATTACGAGCAGTTGAGTAAAGGTCCTATCAGCCTGCCCATTTAGAGTTTCATGACAGAACTTTGTATTTTTATTTCATTGCATTGCGTCGTTATTTTGGTGGTCGAAAGAATATCAGTGTGTGGATGTCAAATGGACGTCAAAAAATTGACAAAATATTGTCAGCCGCGCGTTCTTGCTCTCTTCTCTCTTAAGGCCCTTTCACACAGGATGCGGAATGCGCTGCAAAACCCATTTATTTCAATAGCTTGCGCTGCGCGAGGACGGTTTGTTGATGCGTCGACCAAAGCGCAAGTGCAGCAGAGCGCAGCTTGCGTGCACGCCGCGGACAAAGTTCAAAATAGTTCAACTTTTTCCGCTGCGCTCTGTGACAATTGCCCTCGCGGCCAATAGAAACAGGGCATCCAAACAAGCGTAGAAAGCAAAATGGACAAAAAGATTGTACTGTGTGTGTCGGAATTCCCGGAGCTGTATGATACAAGTTTACGCTCCTATAGAGACGTCTGAAGAAAAGCTGTGTCATGGAAACACATATCAATTCAAGTTGGCATGCCAGCTGTGTTTTAAGTCAGGTAGCTTGTTTTAGGTAGGCAATATGCGTAAACATAGCGTAAGTTACGTGAAATGGACACAGGCAGCAGCAGTGTCTATTAAAAGCCATTTTTCCTCCTCTCGCCTCCTCCACTACTTCGTTGAAATAACCCAGATAAAAAAAATATTATAGTAATTTATAGTAAATATTATAGTGTTTTTGAATCATACTATAGTAAAATACTTCAATTAATTTGTTGTGGTAATACTATAGTTGCTGTGGTAATAGTAATTTAAACAAATTACCCAATAAAAGTTTTCTAAAACATTTTCTACAACTATAGGGTATATTATACTAAAGTTTACAGTAGTAAAAACTAAAGTATACTACAGTATTTATTACAGTTTATCAGTTCACTATAGTTTATACTACAGTATGCTGTAGCATTCATTAACAAAGTGTTGTAAATACTATAATATATACAGTATACTACAATTTACTACGGTATGGTTCAAAAACACTAAAGTATATATTTTTTCATCTGGGAAACTCTGTTGTTATTGTAAATGCGATATTATAAATTCACTGAATAACATTCAACAGTTTGCAATGTGGTGAACTGCAAAGTTTATGATCCATACAGAGTTATTTTTTATTAAAAGACATCATATGGTAGGAATGATTGTCTCATACAGATTTACATTCAAAGTAGGCATGTCAGGTGTGTTTTAACAGTCAGGTAGCTTGTTGGTAGGCAATATATTTTAACATAGATTAGGTTTTGATAAGTGTTCCCCATGGATAGCTCTAGGTATTGTTTTAGGAGGTACAGTTTTCAAATGTGTTATTAAAAAAAAAGGTAACACATTTCCTCCACTTATTTAGAGGATGAGTGTAAAAGACGATGGAAAAATCTCAGGAAGAAGAAGAGTGTTGCAGTGGCAGAACAGAAGACCACATGGAGGTATTTTTCCATTATGAGTTTCTTGGAGCACCAAAAATATTCTCGTCGCTTTATGATATTAATATTGAACCACTGAACTCACATGAACTGATTTAAATATGTTTTTAGTACATTAATGGATCTTGAGAGAGGAAATGTCATTGCTGGCTATGGAGGCCTCACTGAGCTATCGGATTTCAACAAAAATATCTTTATTTGCATTCCGAAGATTAACGAAGGTCTTACGGGTGTGGAACGACATGAGGGTGAGTAATAAATGACAGAATTTTCAGTCCTTTAAGTGCCTCAGGGGGTACGCAACTGTAAAATGTTTGGGAACCACAGCTGAAGTGAATTCCAAAACAAGCAGGCAGCTAATATGCACACTTAATTATTAGTTTATTTATCGCAAGTCATTGCAAAAAACACCATTGGTTTATTGTTTTAGTTACTTTGTAGGCCTACTATAGATTCTTTAGGACAAGTACATGTCATATTTTTTTTTTAGTGACACCTGTGTTGCTTGTTATTTTTTTACATTTTCCATTGGTAGCCCAAAATGTGATTGTTCCACTGTTCATAGATTATAAAAATTTAAATCACAACAGGCCGGTGAAGGATGTGCCAAGGTGAGGTGACGAAGCAAGAAAAAAAAAAAGGATAAAACGAAAAAAGGCTGCTTGGCCTTCACGTAGGATACAACAAAGCACCTCTGATGTTAACAGTGTGCTAGAACGATATTTATGTTGTGTTGTGTTTGTGCTGCTGGGGGATTTCACCAGAGGAGGTTATCATCAGACAGAAAAAAACAGTTTTAAGGGGCTTTTATAGAGATGTCCTGACACCAAAGAAGATATTTAGTATTCAGCAGATGTAATGGAAGAACAACAACAGTCTCACTGCTGCTCCCCTCAGAAAGTCCAGAGAGCCAGACTTCAAGAGATGCACCATGACACACAATCTTTAAACATAACTTCCAACAATACAGGTGAATAGTGGATACATTTAGAAGGCAACACATTATAAAGAGGTGTGGAGGAAGCATTATAGCTTTTAAGGTCTGCATCTTAAACAAGAAACTTGAAATGTAATAGTGGTGACCAGAATGTAAAAAAAAAAAAAAAACACCAAAGTGAGATTTAAAAAAAATATATAATAATTCGTTCAGAACTCATCACCGTCATGCTTAGGGTGTTCTGATTCCAACTTTGTTTCTTATAAATGACTGTCTCTTCTTTAATGAAAATAGTCTACGGCATTTATTTATTTTGCTTGTTTTAGGGTCTGCAAAATGAAAATTACAAGTGCAACTTATAGCCAAGTGCGACACTACTTGGTGCATATAATGTGTTTATGTTAATACTAGTGTTTGTGCTGTAAAATCTCAGATACCTTTAATGTGGTCACATTAGTAACATTTTAGCAAATTTATATGAAAAAAAGGGCCATTGTCTATAGTCAAAAGTGCAGCGACGCATGAAGCATCGCTCACACAGAAGCCACTTTCAAACCAAACAGCTTTCTGTTGGTTAAAAACAGAGCAAATCCATGTAATAAACTCAAACCAGTTGTGAAATATGCATGGGGAAATCTTTTTTCAGCCTCATGCGAAATTCCTAATAACATGGATTCCACAGAATGGTAAATGTTACTGCACCTTTAAGCTCCCAAAATTCAAAACGCAAAATAAAGCCACAAAAATAGACTCAAGAACACAAACAGCTTTATTACTTGTACAACAGAATTATCAAGAGACATACAGTGTATATCTATATAAATACAGTGTGTGCATGGTAAGCACACGAGTATGAATAGGCTTATCAAGGTTCTGCAGGTTTGGTCCAGGGATTCTTAAATGAAAACAGGGGTTGTACTTTCCTCTAGCCAACCTAAGATCACAGCAGCTGACCTCTGAATGTACACTGATCTTTAATTCTCCAAATTCCAAGTCCATTTCTTTTTCCATTTGTCTCCTACAATCCCTCCTCCACTTTATCACAAAAGGCATCAGCATTTTTTTTAAAAGAAACATCAGGCCTTTTTCAATCAGTCAATTCTGGGGACAACAGCACAAACTAATCTGATCCTGCAGCGTTTTTAAAAAATGAAATAAGTTGTATTGTAAAATTAAATGGCCAAAATACAAAATGGGGCAGAAAAAACAGCAACAGAAAAAACAAAAACAATTAGTACACACGATACTGTAAGAAACTCAAAAAAGCCACACAATGGCTGTGGGATTTGTTCTGTGTAACTGTGGCAGTTCCTCTACTGTGCAGCCAACTTTCTTATGTTGATGATCAGCCGTTTGCTGTATTCTCTGTGGTCCACCGGCTTGGCATCCACCACTGTCACTTTAATGCGAGATTCATCCTATGAAGACAAAACAAAAGGGATTACAATCCATGTCCCCAAATTTTTCAACTCAACCCCATCCAAGAACAGTTGTAAGAAGGGACATCCTGATCGAGTTTGTGCACCCGATCCGATCAGAGTCATTGAATGTTGAATATCTGCCAATACAGAGTCCTGGTCCGATATTTGTATTTTGCTAGTGCTTGGTGCATATTTCAAGAACATTAAAGTTATTAAAATCAATCCAATGTATACAGGGATGTGCAGGGGCTCAAATGTAAAAAAGGGGCATCTATCACTAGGAGTAATTCTAACAACAATGATGACAGTAATTATATTTTAAGGCCTTTATTGTTATATTATTAGAAAAAATAGATAAGTATACACACTGTATAAAGACATTGGTAGATGATGCAAACAATGTTACCATGGTAGACTGTAAACAGACTGTGTGGTCACAATTATGAATAGTATGGGACTACTGATATAAACTTCTTGTATTTTATATGAACAATAAGCAGAATAATTGCAACAAATAGGAGAAAAAATGAATTTAAGGTTAGAAAGCATGAAGCTCGTGGTACCAGAATGTCTGTCAGTTAAGTCTGAAAAAAGACGCAACCCATAGTAACGTGTTATGGCAACAATGTCTTAGGCTAATGGCAGATAAAAATAAATAGTAAATAATTTACTTTTGAGTTATTCGTTACAAAATTGCGCATCAAATATGCTAAACACGGAAGCTTGAACGTGCTTGTGTGAAACGTTAGAACAGACCTCATTGGTTCTCGCACGCATGCACATTTGATGATCTTTCACAGGTGACTCGCAAACCCACTTGAAGGTGCATACCGCCACCTACTGCGTGACACTTGCATGACAGCTGACGTAAAGGATCGGGCTCAAGACAGCAGATACCGCTCAGTTAAAAAAAAATGCTTTATTTGCCCCAAATTAAGCAGTTGTATGGTCTATTAATGGAGCAAATGTTTTCGGTTTGAATATGAACTGTTGCTATTTTTAAATCACATCAGTATTTTTAGTTGTATTCATAAAGCAAGTAGAAACAGTGAATGATCTTTCGGGGGGAAGTGGTGTAGGCTCAAGCTAAGATTAACCTGTAAATAGACTACACTCACAATTTTGGAAAAATGATGAGCATCTTCTAACGACCCCTGTGGAAACTCCTATCACCATTAGTTTCAACTAAAACCCTATTTAGCCACAACTGCAGGCATTAAAAATCTTTAAATGTAATATTGCCTCAGAGACAGAGAGAGCAGATTAAATGTAAATCTGCTATACATTAATAAGCTTTAATAAACTCATTCTCATTAAGACCCACAGGAACTAAAAACCACCAAATAAAATGAAAATGAATAAGCAGGATTTAGATGATTTGATGTTGTTTTGGCATTGCAGAACTAGGTTTAGCGCAAACTTTATTGCTGAAAGCAGATGGGCAAAAAGTCACAATCCACTGCCTGAAGTTTAGCAATCTTGTAGTAGTCATTTGTAAATTCAATCTTCCTTCTTGAGTCCTTGATTACAAGAAACCTAACCAACCACATACACTTCTGCCTCAAGCTACTGATCGAATATTTTTCAGAGATAAAACCTGGTCATATCTTCCCAGAAACTAGACAGTCATTCCTATGCAAATCCACTTGAATTTTGCTCTTAGCACTGGACTGCACTTAAAAACATAAGTTCATAGCCCGCTCACAGATAATGCTTCTACTTCTCTATTATAGCACATACTTAAAAGCCTCCACAATAAGTGTCACCAAACAGCCTGTACATACATTAACCTTGCATTAATTTAACATTATATTAGATATATTAACCTTACTGTAACCCTACTGACAGCAGTAATGAGAAAGATGAACAGCAATCTAATAGCTATCAAATTATTGCTTACCGTTTCGCTAATACTGAACTATGAAACTAGACAGCTTTCTATTAATTTCAACTTATTGAAGTTTGCTTAAATCTCAATTAAAATGAGATAATCTACAGGAAAAAATAAAATAAAAGTGGAACCAAAAGAAAAAAGATTTCTTAGTTTCAGTCTAGGTTAAGAGGCAGGAAAACATCTATGTTTGGGTTCATGTGGGTTCACTGGTTTCATTTACTAATTGCATAAAGTGTTCTTATGTGAAAAAGAAAGTTTCACACACACCCACGGGATTCACAATATGTGTGTTCACATAAATTTGTTCTGACATTTGGGTTATTCTAGATAATAGTAATTATCAAAACACGTTTCAATTATGTGCGTTTCGACATTCATTTATTCTACAGGGTTCCCAATAACTTTAATGAATTTCTGAATAAAATATGAATATAATAATGATAACAACGACGAGTATTATTATCTCCATCATCCATTCCGTACAATTATTTTTATCTAATTTTAATATTTTGTATGAGATTTTAAATTTATATTGATTTTAATCATTTTCACCAATTTTCCAGGTTTGATAGTTCAAACCAGGTTTTTATACTCCAAACACTTGTACTTTTCCCATCTGTGTGTGGAGAAACTCCTAAATCTGATAAGCTCCATATTTTTATACACCCAAGTTAAAGGTGACCTTCACGAGTGCTGACTGTGGCCTTGTATTCCGATTTCATTACCTGAACATGCAATTTAACGATCTCCAGCAATGTGATGGCTGGGAATTCGGATACTGATACAGCATTTCAGATGCATACTAATTTCCCTGCAGAATAATAAATCGCATTACACAGAGATCGACCACAGCACCGCTATATGCCTAACTCGATTAAAGAAATAAGCTAACCAATTTAAGGTCTAAATTAGATGTAGCTAATACGGAATAGTCTCAAATTTAGGTTGATTTGAATTTTGAGAAGTAACGTATGAATCTCAACTCAGGTAATCAGAAGAAAAAAAAAGGTGATGGAAAAGAAAATGGCCCCAAAATGTTCTTTGCATTGGGTTTGTGACCAGGTGTGTCTGAGAAAGGCTTTTGGCTTCAGGTTCACAGAAACAACACAAACATCCCTATTATTCACAGCTAATCTGTCAATGCAGTTCTCACACAGATCTCGTGTAGCACGCCATGCGGAGAAAGAACAAGGCACAGAGCAATTTTCATCAGCAGCGCTGTGATGGACGGGGCGGCAGAGATACTGTCAATTTCCATAAATCTCAATCACATCAAAGGGGGAAAAAACAACAACAACAAAAAAAACAACATGGTTATATACACGTTTTGTTGAACTTCAAAAAAAAAGAAAAAAAAAGAAAATAATTCCTTCCACCTTGATCTCTATGCAAATTTCAGCAAAGATTTTGGCTTGAAAAGTAACAATAATGAAAAAAGATACAGCAGGGGTCTTCAACATTATTTGATTAGAAAAAATTATATTTTATTATAGGTCCTTCAGAAATCATTTTAAAATGCAGATTTGGTGTAATAGAAACATTTCTTATCAATAGTTTTTTCAGGATTCTCTGAATAAAAAAAGTTCAAAAGAACAGCATTTATTTAAAATAGAAATCTTTTCTAAAACATTATGAAAATATTTATTGTCACTGAATTCATATTTTCTAAATAAAATAATGGCTTTATATTTAAATAGTTATTTTATTTTTACTTAATACATTTTAAAGTGTGGGACAATGAAGCATTTAGCTTAACTTTTTCTTTGATTATTTTTTTTTGTTGTTTAAAATATTAGTTTTTTCATAAAATATTAGTATTAGATCAAACTGTAATTGGCACACACCCAGCTGTATCTCCACAGACCACATGCTGAAAGCCCCTGAGATCTTTTTATCTGCATAACTTACATTGTAGGTCTCCAGCTTCACTCGGTTACGGAAGACAAAGGTATTGAAATTTGCATGCTGAAAGACCTCATCAAATGCAGCTTCGTTCTGTAAAAGCAAGGCAAGACAATATTATAAGAGGCTTACAAACAAAACATTTTAAAAGAACAATTTTCATCTCCTAATATGGAGCACTCCATGAGAGAGTAAGACCTCGTTAAAAATCCTCAGGCTTGAATGCCTATTTCATAAACGCACCACAAAAAGAACTCCAATTGAGACACAACAACTCAAGGCCACACTTTCATGTACCACATGGATGGAAAGCATAGGGAAAAAAGAATAAGACTAAGAAGCAGGCAGGAAGAAGAAACTCACCGAATCTTTGAGTTGGCCGAGATAACTTGAGTTTTGGCCCAGAAGGATCTCAGCACTGTCCTGAAAGCAAGTCACCCATTGGTTGTCTCCAAAATCAGCAATGTTGGCCTGACAGAGAATGAGAGGACAATTCATAAAAATAACAAAAGAGTGAATTCATGCCTAATCCATTAGAAGTCAGTCCAACAACGTTTCAGCAGATTTGGCAGTGAGGAAATAGAAAAATTAGACCCTTAAAGGGTTAGTTCACCCAAAAATGAAAATTCTGCCATTAATTACTCACCCTCATGTTGTTCCAAACCCGTAAGACTTTTGTTCATCTTCGCAACACAAATTAAGATATTTTTGATTCAATTTGAAAGCTTTCTGTCCTTCCATAGACAGCCTATGTAATTGCAACTTTGACGCCTCAAAAAGTTGATAAAGAGATCGGAACTAATCCATATTAATTGAGTGGTTTAATCCAATTATTCTGAAGAGACTATCACTTTTTATGATGAACAGAATTAATTTAGACTTTTATTCGCATATAAACTCAGCTCAAACAAACCTGAATGACGCACAAGAATGAGCTTCTTCCGGAAGCTCAAACGTGCTCTGTAACACGAGAAAAGAACACGAAAAGATCTTCATTTGCGTTCCAAAGATGAACGAAAGTCTTAAGGGTTTGGAACGACATGAGGTTAATGAATGACAGAATTTTCATTTTTGGGTGAACTAACCCTTTAACATCAGAGCCTCTAATGTTACAGACAGTGATGTGCTGTGCAGATGGAAAAAAAATCATTGAAGAGAAATCGGTTTTTCAACAAGTCTAGACGCTGGAACCAAATAGAGCCTAAATGGAGTTATAACATTTTTAAGCTTCTATTTTCAAAACATTTTTGGCTGCAGACCAGCAGCAAGAATTTGTTTATTTGCCCATTCCTGCCCTGTCCCAGAATTCAAGATGCAGTTTTAAATACAATAAAGGAGCAATTAACAAAACACAGTCTGAGCTGATTAACAGCAAAACAGAAATAAAGTGGCCTCAAATGAGCGATGCATTTAGAGCAGGAAAACAGCAACAAACTCTGCTACTAATTCATTTCCGAAATGACTATTTTCAGAGAGCATAAAGAAGTTGGCAGAGATATTTATTTTAGGACAACCAAAGAATACTGACTGGAGGAGCTTCATGTGTTATTTCAGAAGGGGCAAAAGAGCCCTTACCGAGAGCATAAGGCGATATTTGAAGTCTGGGAACTCTTTGTCGCATTTCTCACAGCGGTACATGCCATTCTGCTGGTCCACCACCTTCTTGTTGCAGTCTTTACTGGGACAGGCCTGATACAAGCAGTTCTCTTTTCGGATGTAGACAATGGTGGCGATGCAAGAGAAATAATCAGCCTGGGAAAAGAAGACAGTGGACACCACTTTAAAATAAATAAATAAAATAGTGTAAAAGGAGACATTAGTACAGTTTCTGCAATAAAGCTGAATCTATTAAACAGTAGTAGTTTAATACTATTTTGCACATTTAACTATAATAGTCAAGACAATAGTCAAGGTGTGTCTCTAAAGCTGTAGTGATAGATGCAAGACTTAGATAACATGATGAGTTTAAAAAGAGAAAAACAAAATGCAACCTAGTTGCAAAATGGGCCAAGCAGAAAGGCATATTAAAACTCTATAGTTTATTATATAGACTTTTAAAAGTGGGATATGCAAAGCAGAGGATATGCATAAACATAAAAAGGGCTTCTGAACAAGGCTGGAGGCAGAAGGGAAAGAGCAGTTGTAGAGCACCTGGAGGGGAGGTCAAAGGCTCTGTGCTAAATGTATGCAGAAGAGACAATGGGAGGACAGGAAGTGCACAGCCACTGGGGCTAGAGATGAAATGGGAGACTGTGATACTAGGAATTATTTTGTGCAGTTGGCACTTTCAGTGAATATAGCACACTTTGGTGTCCCAATGACTTTTCTGAAAGCCTTAGAGGCACAAACACCATGTTTTTATTAAATTAGCTAGATAAACTATTATCTAACAAAAATAACAGCATAAGAGTTTTGCATGAAAAGATTTAAAATATCTATCTTTTCAAACATTTAATACTGCCTTCATCAAGCTCAAACATTCAATCCTGTTTCAGAAGTCATTGTAAGGAAAAAAGGTAAAATATTTACTCATTTTAATATGGGAAATATGTTTATCAACAACTACAAACCAACATTTGGTCTAAACATGCTTAATTGAATTCGCAAATGGATTTAAACTGGTAACAGGGTTGGAAAATCTGTACACAGAAAATAAAAACACCATTTTAGGCCCTATTCTGTAGCCTTTTCAAAGGAAGTACCTCATGTAGCACAGTAGATAAGTTAAAATAAGAGAAAGATTGCACGTTTGAGGGTGAGAAGAGAAAGGAGGTTAAACCAAGTCTTGAAGAAGGGCACCTTACTGTTTTATACACATCACACATTAAGAAAAAAGATGAAGGACAGACACAGTAGACTGCGGATTACAAGGTGAAAAAGGGGTCAGTGGCTGGACCTGAGCATGACTCTGCTCTTCACAAGGCTCTGGAGAAACACATTAAATCAAATCTTTCTTACACAAACACACAGCACCCATGTTTACCCTGGTGACAACGGTGCTGATGAGAGCACCAAGATGAAATTCCTCTGCAATGACCTACAATGGGCTTAGACATATTCCTCAGAACCCCGGGTCTTGATTCATATCTGCAGTAAAACTGGCTCTTTAATGAAATGCAAAAAAAAGGGCACTTTGCCTTTCTGTGGACTGAGAATTCAGCTCGCAGTGGATTTATCATCTCTCTTTGGACCATAATCTATACAGAGCCTCTAGCAAAGTCTTAACCCCATATTTTCTAAGGAAATGGGATACGAAAACGGGATACGAAAAACAACAACAAATGGCAAAAATGTGTTACTACTGTAATTGATTTCTCTTCTAACAGGTTTACAGCTGACCACCCAGTTGTTTCACTTTGAGAATTTAACCCCAATTAACTTCTCGAAGGGCTAGAATTTATATTCTGTGTCACTTCAAATTAATAAAAAGCCTCTCAGGAAATGTGGACAAAAACAGAAAGCAGAGAGTAAAATGGCTTGCTATTCAAAAAGTGAAATATCCTCGTAAATTACTGTCATTTCACTTGGTGACAAAAAAAAACCCCTCTGAACATTTCAGCCTCTCTGAAATACAATAATTAATCCAGTAAATACCTATGTAATTATTGTCACATTTGTTTGGTAGATGAATGGGTCCTCACAGAGCAGAACATTATTTTTTAGTTGGCTGTCAATGTGGCTGACAATTTCACTTATTTTATACAAGATAGAGTTGCTGTTTGTGACGTCAGAGCAAAGTTATTTGTTTCATCTATCAGCTTAGAGGGAAAAAGCATATGTACCATTGACTGAATCAAACCTGAAACCCTCGTTTCCATCATATTTTTTTTTAAATGCTCTTTTCAGTAAGAACCTGTTCTGAATTCCATACAAAAATAAATCTACATTCACTACAGAAATATCCATGACTTCTCCAGGCCTGGAAATCAATTTTAAAATTCCCTTCAAATAACTTTGACAAAGAGTTCCATTATGGCAGCATGGGACAGAAAACTAGGACAAACTTTTGTCGAGGAACGTAGTTAATTACAGAGAACTGGCTGTGAGCTTTTAGCGACCTGACCTTGTGTCCCAACAGAGCAGAAAGGATGAGATCAGGGTGAGAACATGAGTGTATCTTATCTCAGAGAAGAAACTCTTATGAGGTTAACATCCAGGCTGGTGGTCCATCAAGGCCAGGTATTAGAGCAACTATACAACTTAAAAAGAAAATCCACTTAAATATGTGCAAAAACAAAACAAAAAACATCCAGTGTCTCTGTGCTAAATCAAATACTTTTTCACAGTACAGAAAGCATACTTCAGAGATTTACAATGATGAAAACACAATGTAATTTTCTTCCTTAAAAATGTATATCTAACGTGAGAAAATAGTCATCCCATTTTTCACTCTCTCATCTAATATTGAGACCCTCAATCTGGTATAACCCCTCCCCTTTTTTTTTCCATTGTTGTGCTCAAGCAGATAAGCTTGTCATTTTTCTCTCTTTTCTGGAAATCCCCTCTTTAATATTGCTATCCAAGCAGATTATCATCTTCCATCATTCATGACTAAAAAAAACAGCCTGTTATGTTTAACTCTAGTTCTCAGGTAAAAGAAAGATCCTTGAAAACAAAACAATTGATATGGCAATTGCCATCTTTTACAAAAAAAAAAAGGCATAAATATGAACCCAACAATATTACTATAATAAACCCTCTACAACCAAACAAGAACACATTAGGTAGGTAAATACATTATATTAATTTAGAAAAAAAATCAAGTCCAATTATTTCTAAATTAAAGGATGAGTTCACTTTTAAATAAACTTTTGCTTATAATTTACTCACCCCCATGTCATCCAAGATGTCCATGTCCTTCTTTCTTCAGTCGAAAAGAAATTAAGGTTTTTGATGAAAACATTCCAGGATTTTTCTCCATACAATGGGCTTGAATGGGCACCAGACGGTTCAAGGTCCTAATGACAGTTTCAGTGCAGCTTCAAAAGGCTTTAAACGATACCAGACAATGAATAAGGGTCTTATCTAGCAAAACGATCAGTCATTTTTAAAAAATGTAAAAAAATGTAAGTTTTATAAGCACAAATGTTCTCCTTGCTCTGTTCTCGGATGCGCGTTCGTGACGTCACGTAATACGCAATTACGTTGAAAAGGTCACGCTTGACGTAGGCGGAAGTACAGATTCGGTGCAAATACTAACCCTGCATCTCGATCAGCTCCCTAGTTCCCTAGGTCGTGAATCAGTATGAAAGTGAATGTGGCTGATTCCCTGATCAGTGCCCTGACTACTGAACTAAGGAGCTGATTGAGACACGCCGTTTACAAAAAAAAGGTAAAACAACTAATGGTTCTTCCATCCTGTGTTGTCAGTACCATCAGACTGTCATACCCTTCTCCATCAGAACAAAACCACCTCTAAAGGGGGTCGCACACCGGCCGCACACATTATATACTCGCGAGCTCAATTTTGAATCGACTCCTGATAGAAGAGCTGCACAATGGGAGTGTTTTACGTCAACAGGGAAACATTACATATGCTTTAATATTTCGCACTGAGGTTAGTGTACATGGAAAAATGGCACAACAAAGCAAAAGGAAAGAAGAGGCTACGTTTATTATACATTTTTAGACTTTATTCAAGCTGTTAAACTAAGAATGTAAAACTGATGTATCTTGCAGCACAGGGTGAAGTCAGTATGTACATTAACGATGATTTGAGAGAAATATAATATACATTTAATGTAAACAATGTACATGGCGCTCTGTGGCTCGGCAGGATTTTGAACAATTTCCTGGGTGCCGCGGACAGGCACCGAAAGTTGCCGCCGGTGTGCGGACACTCATAGGAAACAATGCGTTCGAATTTTAAAGACGTGGCGCAGCGCTGAGCTTCGCGTCCGGTGTGCGACCCCCTTAAAACGCTGTTGCTCAGTAACGGTGGAAATTTATTTTGTCCAGTAATGCAGCGAGATGGAAACAGGGACTCACCGACTGATTCTAATGGCGGGATTGATATGGTCCAGTCGTGGCAGCATCTAGATTCTTCCTCTGTTGGCAATGGTTGGCATTTGCCACATGTGCACCAACACGTCTCGTTAGATCTTCGTCTGCCCGATGCTTGAGAGGTGTGTGTCGCCGCAGCAGTCTCTTCCATCTGCCTTATTTCTTCCTCTGTGTATTCCGGTTCAAAAGGTAGGGCAGGGCGAAAAACTCATCTTCTCCTCGTCCGACATTGTTGTTTTACCTTTTTTTGTAAACGGCGTTTGACTTAGTATTTGCACGTTCAAGTTGTAAACACCGAATCTGTACTTCCGCCTACGTCAAGCGTGACCTTTTCAACGTAATTGCGTATTACGTGACGTCACGAACGCGCATCCGAGAACAGAGCAAGGAGAACATTTGTGCTTATAAAACTTAAAAAAAAAATTTTTAAATTTAAAATGACTGATCGTTTCGCTAGATAAGTGAAGTGAAAAGTGAAAGTGAAGTGACATGTGGCCAAGTATGGTGACCCATACTCGGAATTTGTGCTCTGCATTTAACCCATCCAAGTGCACACACACAGCAGTGAACACACACACACCGTGAACACACACCCGGAGCAGTGGGCAGCCATTGCTGCGGCGCCCGGGGAGCAGTTGGGGGTACGGTGCCTTGCTCAAGGGTCTCACCTCAGTCGTGGTATTGAGGGTGGGGAGAGCGCTGGACATTCACTCCCCTCACCGACAATCCCTGCCAGACCTGAGACTCGAACCCATGACCTTTGGGTTACAAGTCCGACTCTCTATCCATTAGGCCACGACTGCCCATGGATAGAGTGCAGTCCCTTATTCATAAGACCCTTATTCATCGTCTTGTATCGTCCGGTATCGTTTAAAGCCTTTTGAAGCTGCACTGAAACTGTCATTAGGACCCTGAACCGTCTGGTGCCCATTCAAGCCCATTGTATGGAGAAAAATCCTGGAATGTTTTCATCAAAAACCTTAATTTCTTTTCGACTGAAGAAAGAAGGACATGGACATCTTGGATGACATGGGGGGTGAGTAAATTATAAGCAAAAGTTTATTTAAAAGTGAACTAACCCTTTAAATTATTTTGCTTTGATATTGAAATAGGCATTTACGATTGCGAAGTTTCTCTGGTACTGGTATCATCCAGAATGTTGGTATCGTGACAACCCTACTCCCACATATATGTCTGAAAATACTGAAATAGGCAGCAGACAAGGTCATAGTTATTATGCAGCTTATCTCTAGTATAATCTCTTAATTATTAGGCTCAGTAAATGGAGTCCTGCTAATCTCCATTCTCAATCTTCAGCGCTGGATGTGAGTAATGCTTAAGCACACACCTTGGGAAGATGGGAACAGCATTACAATGTGTGATTAATGAGCAGAGAAAAAAGTACCAGTGTAACTAAATGACTGCATCCCTGTGTCTTTTGTTTCAGAACATGCACCACGCAGGACAGACTTATTACAACTAATCAGATGAACAGACAA
The DNA here is from genome assembly GCA_003731715.1 of Anabarilius grahami. NCBI lineage: Eukaryota > Metazoa > Chordata > Actinopteri > Cypriniformes > Xenocyprididae > Anabarilius > Anabarilius grahami. The sequence continues at coordinate 2,733,020 of RJVU01011283.1, read as the reverse complement.
TGAGACAACCTATTAAGGTGATGCTCCACAAGACACTTCAGAGAAATTCCTAAATAGGGTCATATTTATGTCTTAATTCTTCTGTTTTTGGCAAAAAAAAAAAACAAAAAAAAAATTATGGCCATTTTCCACCCTCTCTCTGAACCCCGCTGTGCAGACTTTTCCTATGCTCACCAAGGATGCATTTATTTTAGGGCTAAAACGATTAGTTGACATTAAACAACAAAATTGTCAACAAATATCTACATTGTTGAATAATGTCAACTGATCATCTCTTCCACTTTACTACTAGTTACAGCACAAAATAAACATGAACGATCATCAGAAGGTNATAAGTTATATTAAAAGAGTAAGTTTTATGTATTACACAAGCTTAAACTGCAGTTTATCAGTTAACATAACCTTTATTTAATTCATTCAAGTCAACTGAACATGATGGGTAGCTTAAGTAAAAGTTAACTTTTTTACGTTGGATTTATGTGATTAAAATGGATGGAAAATTGACATGCAATTGAATTACATAAGTTTTAACTTTTGGGGTTAAATATTTTTTTGAGTGTATTTTGAAACTACAACTTAACAAAATCATGTCTCGTGTAATTGCTCATGTAATGTTTCAACCTCAGAAAGACGTCAATAAAACAATGGTCACATGATGTTACATTTACCTCAAAAAAGCCATTTAAAATGTCCATAAACTCATTAATCAGACTCCAGAGATGAGCATTTTTATAAATAGATGCACTATATAGCATATTCTTTGCATTTTTACTTTAATCTGTTCTTCGATATTTAATGTCTGAATAAATCAGTCATGTTTTATGACAGCTATCATTTAAATGTTTATACTTCAAGAAACAATTAGAAACCAATTACACATAAAGGAGGTTTTAATAATAACATAACTTTTTGACATAGTTAAGTAGCCTGCACAACTCGGTTAATTTTAATCTTTAATATTACAATAATGTACCAACTGGGGCTCCCTGTATAGTTTACAGCATTCGTTAGAAAATTATCTTTATCCACGTCCAGTAGACAGCCTCTGTTGTGGTGCTGCCGTTTTTTGAGCAACAAATCAACATATTAGAATGATTTCTGAAGGATCATGTGACTGAAGACTGGAGTAGTGGCTGCTGAAAATTTTGCTTTGCCATCACAGGAATAATTTTAAAATAGAAAACAGTTTTTTAAAATTGTAATAATATTTCACAACTTTTACTTTACTGTATTTTTTATCAAATCAATGCATCCTTGGTGAGCATTTAAGACTTATCAACATAAAAAAAAAAGAAAAAGAAAAATCGTAATTATTCCAAACTTATGACCGATAGAGCAAGTTTAAATTTTATAATAAGCTCTGTTGATGTATAACCGTATGCAGTCATGGGTTCATGATATTAGAAATCTGACGATTTCAGAATGAGATTTTAAATAATTTTAAAATATTAAAAAAAAAATGTAATATAAATATATTAAATATAATCTGAACTTTAAGTAAATATTATATAAATAAATTAACAAATTAAGGAAATAAAAGGTTCTTTTTTCGGGGGCTATTCTAATATGTTATAATGTATTCTCTTCACAGACAAAAAAATAAATAAAAATAAATAATACTAATAATAATAATCTCATTGAGAGTCAACACTTAATGTTTGGGCAACATACTTTGTCTCCATGGCCTAAGTGCTCATTCTTGACTTCCGCCAGGGTCTTCCAGTTTGTGTTTCCACCACCACCACCAGGTCCTCTCAATTCAGTCATCGACTGTCCATCCATAGCATGTCCTTCCTTATCATACCTGTTTAAAAAAAATATATATATATATATATTCAGCCTCTAATGCTGTCAATCATCAATAAATGAATCAGTCAGACATCTGTTCATCTGAACATACAAGGCTACAGCTCATCTGTTCTGGCAGATAAGTAGCTGATATCTTAACTAAATCTACAGAGACGAGAAGAGCCATTGACTAGCTAGGGAGATACAAGCAAAAAACAGCAGCGGTGGCTGCAGAGGTGCTGGGGGCTACTTGTGAAACGAATCAACGGTGTAGGAATGGTTCAGGGAGATGGGGTCAGGCCTGCAATGGTGAAATCAGAAACCCATTTTCACTCACGCTCCAGAGTGGCTAGAAAGACAGGAGGTTGAGAGAGAGAATAAAGAAAAAACAAAGCTCTCTTAGGATGAAGCCGTGTGTCTGAGGAATCAATACAGCATTATAATCTAGAGACCACAGGACTGGGTACCGGAGGGGTAGGACAGGGTGGATCGGTAAATACAAGGGTTCAGGGCTTGTACTGGGAAGCACGACTAATTGAAAATATCCAGGTTAATAGACAAGAGTGTGGCCCTGGTAGCATGAGCCGTGTAATTTTTCAAACTGAAAAATGGGTTTAATTCTAAAGCATAGCCTCTCACCTATGCTTTCACTTTCTTTTTATATCACCACACTTATGTACTTCCCAAAATAATTATCCAAATATAACGCTAGTTGTGCGTTACAAAAAAGATCAGCCTACTTCTGATTAAAAAAAAAAAAGTTTTTTGTCCCCGACATTTCCAGCACAATTCAATGACAAGTGGGTATTCAGAAAAGGCAGGCCTGTTGTCAAGCATATTCATACAGTGTTAAAAAGTGATACTATGCTGGAAAGTAAAAAACTAATTGTGAATCTTGCAGATGAGTCATATAAAATAAACAATACAGCAGAATAAAATAAACGCTTCACATGGCCAAGACCTGACGGTGTGCGGTAATTGGCTGACTGAGCTCAAATGTATGGATGACGGGCAGTGCCATCGAGGAAGGCAGAATGAACACCAGAGGAGCAAATTGGAAATGGCATGTGCTTTAGAGCAGTGGAGTGACAGGCTGGCGCTCAGTGCAGCGTGTCTGAACTGAGCCGAGCAGACAACAAGAGGAAAGCAGTGAGATTGAGCACTGAACGGACTGTCACATGTCAGAGGACATGAAATACTTGTGACGGGAATAGTCAGAGGCAAGAAAATTAATAATACGCATGCATCTATCAGGGGTTTCCATTAACCCTCTAGAGTCGGGAAATGCACCGCAGGATTTTTTTCACATTGCAGCAAAACAGACTTAAAATACTCAGTCATTTTTTGTCATAGAGACAGAATATATCAATTGAAACTATAGAATGTCTTTTATTTGTGTACACAGAGTAAAAACAAAATGGTGTGCTTTTTGCAAAATAAAGAAAACTAACATGATGCGTGATCTCTCGTCTCCCTCTGAACGAAGTCCAATCTGATAGTTCTCAGAAAATGAAGTGTAACTTAGTGAATACTAATCGGACAAAAATGAGACTTATATCTAAAGAAACGTTGAAATGTCAGGTTTTAAATCGTGTAAGTCAAATCAAATCAAAAACAAAAATCTCTGTTTATGTAATCTGTATGAAAAGAGAGACATGTCAGATGTCCGTGAGTCAGCTCATTATCTGCTAATGCGGCCACGCCCACGGAGCAAGCGCTATTCAGACGCAAATTCTGAGGCAATACATGTATACATCGTCGCAATCGTGTATTCATTATCTTCAAAAGTGTCTACCTGCATGTTATAGCTATGGTAATAGCGATCTCTGGAAGCCACTGTTAGTTCCTGAAATGTCACATGGTATGACTGTTCTTCATGACGAGACATTTGTGGACTAAATGTGCACAGAGCGCCCTCTGGCTGCAAGTATGAATTGAAAACAGTATCCAGCGCTCATAGTGATCAATAAATACTGAATAAATATTACTCCTCTGTATAGAAAATTGACAAACATACGAATATCCATCAATATTTCTCCAAATGTGCATGCTTTTAAGCTAAAAGCCTATATGAAATGCCATAGAGGTAACATGAATGTTTAGACGCTTTGCATCACAGAAATACATTATATTTTAAAGTATTTTAAAATAGAATTTAAAATAATGGTTTTCTAACAATATTTCACAGTATTGCTGTTTTTTCTGTATTTTTGATATACAGCATGATGAGCATGAGACTTATTTTAAAAAGATAATAGTAATGCGTCCAATCTTTTGACTGGTACTGTAATTTAAACTATAATTAGGCCTACACAAAATTTTCACATGATTCTTCACACAATTATACATGCATGCATGAGATCACAAAAACCATGTTTTCTGTCAAGAGTGGACATTATATTAACGTTAATACAGCTGATATGATCCTGTTATCAGAGGGCTTTTTCACATAGCCTACCTGACTGAAAGGGCTCATTATGCGGGTCTGTGTCTTCTCAGGTGTGAATCACAGCATTATTCATGAAGATTCACACCTCCATGCACCACGTGTCTTGACAAAAAGTGTCTTACAAAATATAAATCAAAATATTGTTTTATATGAAAAAGTAGGCAGGATCATTTTAACATATTTTGAAGCAAAAGTCTTGTGAAGACATTTAATTGTTTTTTGGCCTTATTTCAGTGACTTAAGTTTTTTGTTTTTTCAATAACCACGCATAAACGCTATTCCTTCAAAAATACAAACATGTACATACATGTTGCTCACATATTATGGTAGCCTAGTTCGTGCTGAATACAGTGTAATGACACCTTTTACATTAACCCTCTGGAGTCTGAGGCTGATTTGGGGCCTGGAGAAGTTTTCACATGCCTGACATTTGTGCTTTTTTCAGTTGTTCATAAACATATTAATGACACAAGTGTCATTACACTGTATTCAGCATAAACTAGGCTACCATAATATGAGAGGAACATGTATGTACATGTTTGTGTTTTTGTTTATGCGTGGTTATTGAAAAAACAAAAAACCTAAGTCACTGAAATAAGGCCAAAACAAATATATTAAATCTGTGTTCACAAGACTTCTGGGTATCTGAGGTTGTAGACTAGAGTTTTTGCTTCAAAATTATGTAAAAATTATCCTGCCTACTCTTTCATTTATAACAATATATTGATTTAGTTTTTGTAACACTTTTTGTCAAGAAACAGTATGCGTGGGGGCGTGATTCATCATGAATAATGGGATTACACCTGAGAAGACAAAAGAATTGCATAAAGAAGCTCTAATGAGCTGCATAATAATGAGCTCTTTCAGTCGGGTAGGCTGTGAAAAAAATAGCAATACTTCACAGCAATACTGTGAAATATTATTACAATTTAAAATAATGGTATTCTATTATATATTTTAAAATATAATGTATTTCTGTGATGCAAAGTGTCTGAACAATTATGTTTCCTGTATGGCATTTCATATAGCTTTTTAGCTTAAAAGCATGCACATTTGGAGAAATATTGATGGATTCTCATATGTTTTTGTCAATTTTCTATACAGAGGAGTAATATTTATTCAATATTTATTGTCATCACTGTGAGCGCTGGATGCTGTGTTTTTAATTCATACTTGCAGCCGGAGGGCGCTCTGTGCACATTGAGTCCACAAATTAATCTAAAGAAGAGCAGGAACCAGGAACTAATGGCATGTTTTCTAGAGATCGCTAACCATGGCTTTAACATCCAGATAAACACTTTTCAAGACAATAAATACACGATTGAGACGATGAATGCATGTATTGACTCAGAATTTGCGTCTGAATAGCGCTCCGTGGGCGTGGCCGCATTAGCGGATAATGTGCTGAATCACGGACTTCTGACACGGCTCTCTTTTCATACAGATTACATAAACAGAGAATATTTGTTTTCCATTTGACTTACACGATTTAAAACCTGACATTTATATGTTTTTTTAGACATAACTCTCATTTTTGTGTCATTAGTATTCACTAAGTTACAGTTCATTTTCTGAGAACTATCAGATTGGATATCCTTCAGAGGGAGACGAGAGATCACGCATCATGTTAGTTTTCTTTATTTTGCAAAAAGCACAACATTTTGTTTTTACTCTGAGTGTACACAAATAAAAGAAGATATTCTATAGTTTCAATTGATATATTACTTATGTCTCTATGACAAAAAAATGAAGTATTTGAAGTCTGTTTGGCTGCAATGTGAAAAAATCCTACAAAACGCGCCGGCGCGTTACCCGACTCCAGAGAGTTAATATGTTTATGAACTGAACTGAACTGAAAAAAGCACAAATGTCAGGGCATGTCAAAACTTCTTCAGGGCCCCAAATTTAACTTGGCTGAGCGCTCTCTCTCAATAGTTACAAAAAAAAATGTTTGTTGCTTTCAAAAATGGTGCATAAACTATATTTGAGAAACATTTGTCTCAATATTGTCAATAAGCACCTTCACCTAAAATGTAAATAATTAACTTACTGATTACAACCAAGTATATAATGCAGGTCATAAAAGGCTTCATCCGCAAGACAATGAAAGGAATAACCCATGTCTTCCCAAACCCATTTCCTTCTGCGTAACAAAATATGTTACGAAGATATCCAATCATGTCTTTATAACAGTGCAGTCTTCTGAAGCCCTATGATTTGTATAAAAAAAAACAATGAAATTTTATATCTTCTCTTCCTGCTATAACAAAGTTTGCGGGTAAAATGGCCATTGTCAATATTGTAGAGATGTAGCACAACTCACACAGAAGTGACTTTTAAAACAAGCAGCTTTCTGTTGGTCAACGCAACAAATGTGTGACCAACTTGAACTTAATACGAAATATGCTGGGGAAATCTTTCACCTTTAAACAATTTCCGATCCTGCAGATTCCTACTGAAATTTAATTTCAACAGGGAAAATTTCCTGAATAATGGCACATGTGGCTTCACCTTTACCATGATTTTTTGGCTGTTTTTTAACACACCGAAATAAATCACATGATGCATGACAATTTTGTTTTCCTTCAATGGTGTCAAACCTGACATTACACATCCAAAGCCATATTTTTAATTGAACATAAGTGATGTTCTAGATATTTAAATAAGATACTAGTAAAAAAAAAAAAAAAAAACTGTGTTTCGGTTTATTTCTCAAACAAAGCTATCGTATGGCTTCAGAAGACTTATATACACACCATATAAACACACCAGTTATAATCGACTGCTTTCATGGAGCTTGGCAGTATAAATCCTCTTCTGCTGTATGGAAAAGCATAAACATTCTACCTAAAATCTCCTTTTGTGTTTCACAGAAGAAAATAACACTAGGTTAGAACAACATGGGGGCAAGTAAACAATAACGTTTTCATTTTTGGGTCAACGATTCCTTTGACCTGGAAACAGCCTGGCAGCCAACATTCTCTTACAGCTTACTGTACAGTACAATAATGTTCCCCAGGGAGAACTTTGGTCATGACAAGTGAGCCAAGCGGGCACCACCCAAAATTCCTTTAAACAAAACAGACTCACTGAAACTTGTGACCCTCGCTTAAAATCTCAAATTGAGTTTGATGGAGATATCTAATGTAGGTACGGTGAGTGCAAGCACAGACTCCTGGATGTGTGTTTCTTTATTCCGCATGCTGGTTTGAAGGCTCTGACAGGTGGGGTGGAGGTAGGAGAGGATTCACTGCCTCTGAGAAGACTGTCGAAAATGAGCCAGTCAGTGTAATTGGCAACCTATGAGTAAGAGTGCATCAGTGAACGAGAAAGAATGATAATGAACAGGCGAGAGTGGCAGGGTGAGGAGGAGCGACGGGAGGCATGACGGATGGATTATGAAGTCCACTCTCAAGGAGGAGCAGATTGAGAGTGGTTCTAATCTCTGACGCCATCTAATGGACAAAAGATGACTTGCATCATAATGCTGACATGTTTATTATCTAGCAGAATTAAGGGTTAGTTTATAAACTTATGAAAGCTTTGACCTAATATGTAAACTGACTTCTACACTAAAACCAACCGAGGAATGGTACCAAGCAGTAGCGACTGACCAACATGGGTTTTTCCCAATTACCGACATCTAAAGAACTGGCTGCAATGTGCATATTAATTTAAAGAGACACCATTTGACCATTGAAGTTCCATGACTTTTCCTGTCGTTACGGATTACACTCACAAAGAGCAATTGCTTGCCAATTAAATATTTTAGAGCTCAGCTTAAAAAGAGAAATATACATTGACTACAGAAATGCCTATGACTTTCCCAGGCTCGGAAACCACAAATTAAACATTTCTTGATATACGCAGGTCTCTAAAAGATAATTACACAAAATTGACATTTATTTACTCAAAACACTGTTTACACGTGTGTGTAAACAAAACCATGCGTCTCAGACTTTCAATCATTAATGGATTATTAACATTAAATAAAATCATGGAAGTAGGCAGGAACATGCATTAAACTACATATTCCTTCACTATAACTTCTAAAGAAATGAAACACTCACATTGTCTTGAGTGTCAAATTACACAATAATAGAAATACTGACAGTAAAGCAGCACAGCGACGACAACTCCCCCTACACTGAGCTCCAGAGTGTGAGAACGAAGGATCTTCAATCAATGTGATTAATTGGATTGACTTAAATGGCAGACAACATCTGAGTGTCCCAACATGTTCAACTCCACGAGGACCACACTTCAAGGGTAAATCCCACTGGGCCTACAGCTTAACAGATCAAAGATGGACACGTCATTTAGAGTCAAAATGAAACACTGTTCGTAACACATTGCACTTACATGATGTAAGGCATTTCCAAGAAAAAGAGGAGACTCAACTGAATAAAGTTCAAGAGGGGAAAAAAAAAGTGACAGTTAGTGACAGTCAGTCAGTCACAAGAAAAAAAGTATTAGACAAACTTTCCTTTGAATGTGCATAAAGCAAATAGGGTCAGAATTTGGATCATATAAGCCAGGGATGGACAACTCCGGTCCTGGAGGGCCAGTGTCCTGCAGAGTTTATCTCCATCCCTGATAAAAACTCACTTGCCTATAACTTTCTACTAATCCTAAAAACCTTGGTTAGCTGGTTCAGGTGTGTTTGATTAGGGTTGGAGCTAAACTCTGCTGGACACTGGCCCTCCAGGACCGGAGTTGTCCATCCCTGATATAAGCTGAACATATACAAGAGTTAACAGTAAATACTGTAAAAGACATTCAGGTACAGCAATAGTTTGGTTCTCCAGTAAGTGACCATAACAGATGATTATTTATGGACTAAAATCTATCTTAGCACATTAATTTAACCACTGGCAGCAGTAAAATGGACTGCTACAACAGCTGCAAATTAAAGTTACAACTTCGAGAGGTCTCAGAAGTAGAGAACTGGCACAGTGTGTCAAGTGGCTGAATTAGTCCTTGTACTGCAGACCTCAACACCTCCAGGTTTAAAACACCACTTACTGCAACTCTGCTAATTGAAGGACGTCTATCGATTCCACAGTGGCCTGCTGGACCTTCAGAAATCTGACCAAAAGGCCATGCACTGCGCATAGGCCCATGATTTGAAAGCTCATTATCACTCGCTTTCAAAGTGAGAAGAGGACAGACGTGAGCCCAGAGACTAAACGGTTGAACTTACCTACGAATGGATCAGCAAAAAGTTCTGAAATGCTGACAAAGAGCATTTTTAGTCCTTAAAAAAAAAAAATTCAAGGAAATATGCCGGTCCAAGCCCTATGCACAGCCATGCATAGGAACCAGATGCTTTGAGCCGGCACTCTAAAACTATGAGGAAAGCTGCTCTACCTCACCCTGCTGTGTGCAGTCACATTCCACTACCCTCATTATGTAAATTAAGCCTTCAGATCCCCCCCAAAATAATTACCCTCTCAAATGGTAGACTAGAGGCTGGCGAAACAGGTTTTAATCTCTTGTCAAAATGTGCAAAAAAAGTGGCAAAAAAAAAAAAATGAAATTCAACTCTGCAGCCCTGTTATGTACCACTTTCATCTTATTTCCCTTCGAGGCTGGGGGTCTGTGTTACAAGGAGGTAAATAAATGGAGCACAGAGAGGAATTGATTGAAACCTGCAGGGAGAATGAAGAGAGACACTCGTGGACAGCTTCGGCCAGGTGGGCTGTTAGGTGGAGAGTATGGATTGTAAACACAGGTGGGAAAAAAGGATTAGTCAGTGTGGCACTGTAACAAACAGGGTTAAGTGAGGTCCACGGCTGAGTAATACTTCATGAGTAGCCTACAGACCATTTAAAAGGGATAATTCACCCAAAAATTAAAATGATAATTTAAGGTGTGTTCACACTTGTAGTTTGGTTCGCTTGGTTCGTTTGGTCCGGACCAAAAAATAAATAAATCATTTAGTCCTGGTCCATTTAGCATTCAGATTGGCATTTTTATAACCGAACCTAAAGGCACAGGGACACATTCACAATCTGATTGGTCTGTGTTTAAGACACATTGTCTATTTTGAGACGGATCTTACAGAACATCCAAAACAATGCTGTGTGCTGGACTAAATGCACTTCTTGTATGTGTGTAGCCAGCATATGGTGGTATTTTGACCAGCTGAGAACTCGTTAAGAGCTTATAAAATGTGTAAAGGAGTCAAAACAGCTGCAAATATCCCTCTGTCACACACAAACAATCTTTTGTGAGGAGACACAGTTCTGACGCCTGTACAGAACTGTGATGGGCAACATCACGCCTATGACAAGAAAAAAAACATATGCGTGAGGATTTTCTCCTTTTTTGGATCTCATCTTCCTGTTTTTGGTTCGTTAACATGTCTTTGGTCCTTGTTGCATTCAGATATCATTCCAACCGCACCAGAGTTCATTTGGAAGCTGAACGAGACCAATCTTTTCAGCGGTCTCGCTCTGCTTGTTTGGTGCGCACCAGGGTTCGGATGGCAACGTTCACACGTTCAAATGAACCGCACTAAGGGGACTTTCACACTGGCAGTTTAGTTTGAAACGGGGCACGGTTTGCATGAAAAAAAAATAAATAAAANAAAAAAAAAAACGCTAATGTGAAAGCTATCATGCGAACCAGGATATCGAACCCAAGACTACCTGAAGGAGGCGGTCTGAGTTTGGATGCACTCAAACTGTGGCGCGGTTCGCATGAATATAAAAGCAACACGGACTCGGGTGCGCACTTGTTCAGGAAGTAAAGTAACCTGTGCATGCGTTTTTGCCGATTGTAATGTATTTACTTAAATAAAACACATGTAGGAGATGATAGTGTTGATGATTTACCTTGGATTCGAGTAGGAGTGAGCCTGTAGTTTATTCGCGCTTTGCGAGTGCAATCAGAGTGGCAAATGAATGGCAATCAGCTGTCTCCTCAAAATAGTCTGTTTGCAAGCAGCAGAAAACAGTCTACATGCGGCGCACATACAGTAAACACAAGAGTCGTTTACTCTGCTACACACAATAGCACCAAATTAATAAAAAACAATTTACTGACCCACTTTCTGTTTTCTATCATGCGCCGTGCGCGTCTGTGATGACGTAACATGAACGCAAATGCAGCAGGGTTCGACAGAATCAATTTGAGTGTGAAACCAGACCAACACTGCGGGGGGCACTGGGAACAACTGCGCCCGGACTCGGACCGCATCAAACCAACCCAGTGTGAAAGCCCCCTAACAAAGCAATCGCACCAGGGTTCGTTTTAATCTAACCAAACATAACAAGCGTAAACGCCCCCTACCTCACCATCATTTTGTTCCAAACCTGTATGATTTTATTATATTTTGAGGAATGTTAGGGTTGAAACAACATTGGACCTCATTGACTTTCACTGTATGGACAAAAAAAATATACATTTCTCAAAATATGTTCTTTTGTGTTCCACAGAAGAATGAATACATGGTAAGTAAATAACGTAAACGATTTCTTTAAGGGCAAACTACCCCTTTTTTTGAAAATACACAAACCCTATATAATGTCACAGCAAGGCTGAAAAGTTCCCATGATGCCTTGTGTAAGCATGGATCAGCTCCAAAAAAAAATGTGCAGGTAATAAATTATTAAATAGTTAAAATTAATTACCTAGTTAAACTAGGTAGAAGTGGAATATTTTATATTTAAAAGGGGAGCTGCTCCATACTGAAACAATTTTAGTGGTGCACTATTCACCTAAAACTCTACAACAATAGAAAAGGCACATTATTAAATGGATTTCAATATTCAGATGACAATTTCTGTTTGCCACTGAAAGTGCACAATGATTGTGGCTTACTCAAATCATCACAATCTGGTGATTATGTAATAACTGTGACAGGTCTATTTGGGATATTTTAAGATGCATAATTATAAATTTGGCAGCCCCAACACAAACCTGAATTGGCAAGAGAAAGCAGAACAACACATTAAATGAGTCATAAGTTTTTTAATTCCTTCAGTAACCAATAAAAATGTATGAGGATTAGGATAGCCCCTGTGCTCCCAAAACACAGGAAGCCACCATATACTCGTTGCTGTTGCCTTGTATGCAAGTATTTATAACATCATCATCTCTCAAGAAGGCGTTCAGCGCCTACTTTCCCCATCTTCCTTGTTTCACATCCCCAGAGCAGAAATAAACATTCCTGTTCTCAAAGGACCCGAGTCACACGAGTCCACCAGGAAAATTGAACATCTTGGCAGGGGATTAGCCTTGATTTGCATTCCTATATCAGCCTCAATGCAAAGCCCACCAGAGCGCCGCTGATAGAGCTAATCTTGATATCAAAGGCATGAGCATGCTCACCCTCTCGGAGTTCTGGAGTATGCATTTTAGTGTCTGTTCTCTGCTCGTCCCAATTCTCACAAGTGGAGAAATAAAAACAGGGGAGCATCAGAACACATCTGTTTTGTCTAGGACAAACACTTAACAGATGCAGTGTATTTTCTGTATTGTACAATTTGAGAGAAAGTAACAGAAATATTAAAAAAAATAAAAAATAAAAAAAATCACTCACCAGCCCCGCAGTTTGTATGCTTCAGGAATATCGGGGTTGATCATGACTGTGCTGCTGTAGAGAGAGGAGAGAGAACGCCCACCAAAGTCAGATAATCTTGCCCCCTTAATGGCCAAGATGGGCTGCCCACTGCCATCAAATGTCTCTGCCTGCATAGTGAGGAAAGGAAGGGGGAATAGTTAAGCGCTGGAAAAAAGTGCATATATTCCTTCTACAGTGTAAACATCTTTTACTTGCTAGCAGCAGTGGATCAAAAGATTTATGAGCATTTGCAATCTAATTGGGGTTTTATGCATTTGGTCTTTCATGGCAAATACAAATAAGATGAGAATGGCTGACGTGAAATAGAAGCTGAAATCTGGCAGCTGTAATGGGAGGAGGAAGTTTTTCTCTCATTGCTTGAGAACATCATCTGGTACAAGATCAGTGTTTAAGGCTGGATGTCACTGTTTGCATGAGGATTCCAGTCAGCTGTAATTACACTATCATTGTCTGCAGTCAATTTTTATTTTTTTTAAAGAAATTAATACTATTATTCAGCAAGGATGAATTGAACTGATCAATAGTTACAGTAAAGACATTTATAATGTTACAAAAAAAATTTCAAATAAATGCTGATGTTTTGAACTTGCTACGCTAAGAATTACGAAAATGTATCACAGTTTCCATAAAATAAATGTTTGTTTGTTTTTGTTTATTTATTTATTTAGCTAGCTAGCTCCGATAGGATTTTTTGGGGGGCGATACCGATTTTAACAAACAATTATTGGCCGATACCGATACTGATATTTGTCACTTCCTGTGTTTTGAAATTGTGTCATCAAAATAAATAGTATTTTGATCATGTTTTAAATCAGCAAAATATAAAAAAAAAACCTGCATTAAATTAAACTAGCAGGTTTATTGCTGCATCATCAAATAATTTCTAATGAACATCGATTTGATCCATTTAACATTCAGCAGGCCTACATAAATACAACTGAACAAAGATATACAGTGCCCTCCATAAGTATTGGAATAGCAAAGACAAAACTGCTTTGTTAGCTGTGGTGTCAAGACATCTATAAATATGATTAAAAGATTAATATGAGAAGTGCAGAATGTCACATTTTATTACTGGCTGTTTCAACACAAAATGTTTTACCAACTAAGAAGTACAGCACTTTAAGAGTTTCACCCCTCTGCCTAATGTGAGCATAAGTATTGGGACGGTTTAACTTAAAGCAAATGAAAAAGTTTAAAAGCTAGTATTTAAAATTGTAAATCCTTTGCAAGCAATCACAGGAGTGAGTCCGTGACCAAAAGAAATCACACTTTGAAATGCTTTCCCAGGCCTTTAATACAGCCATTTTTAACAGTTGCTTGTTTTGGGGAGTTTCAGCCTTTAGTCTCCTCTTCAGCTGGTGAAATGCTTGTTAAATAGAATTTAAATCTGGAGACTGACTTGGAATGTCCAGTTTAGAATGTCCTGAAAAAGATCGATACCACTGGCAAGCTTCAGCAACCGACAACGACCAGGTCAGTTGAGAAAATCAGTTGATAGACAAATAAGGGCTATGAAAAAAAACCTCTAAAATAACTCAGTAAAATCACCAGCAACCTCCAAAAAGCTGAGGTGATGACGGTCTCATAATCTGCTGTTCGCAGAAGACTTCACTAACAGAATTACAGAGGAAACACAGCAAGATCAAACATCTGATCAGTACCAAAAATAGGAAAGTCAATTTAAATTCACAAAAACACAGATGAGTTAAAAGAGTTTCAGAACAGAGTTTTATGGACAGATGAGACAACGAATAACCTTTATGGGAAAGCAAAAAGTGTGGAGGAAAAAAAAGAAACTGCAAATGATCCAAGGCATACAAGCTCATCTGGAAAGTATGGTGGAGGTAGTGTCATGTCATGGGCATGCATGTCTGCCTCTGGAACAGGCTCACTCATCTTTATTGATGACTTATTCAATGATGGCAGCAGAAGAATGAATTCAGAAGTGTACAAAAGAATCTTGCCTACAAGTGTTTAAGAAAATGCCACCAGACTCACTGGGAAGTGCTTCATATGGCAACAGGACAATGACCCAAAACACTAGTACTGCCAACTCAATCAAGGAGATTATCATGGTAAAGAAATTTTGGGACTTGGCCAAGTGTACAGATTTAAATCTTATTCAACAAGCATTTCACCAGCTGAAGAGGAGACTAGGGCTGGGCGATATGTAAAAAATATTTTATCGATAATCGGCTTAAAAAAATATCGCGATATCCGATAATATCGCCTACCCGAGCCCCGCCCCCGTCGGAGACAACATAGCCGACAAGCACTGTAAACACATATCAGTTTGGTTGCACTTTATCTGACAATAGCCTGCAAATCAGTAGGTATAAACTTAATTTAATTAAAGGTTTGTTTTTCTTTTCTTAGTTTGTGCTTTAATATAAAACATTAGCTTAGTTGTTATCTTAATCATTTCCACACTGCTCTTATCAAGTGTTTGAAATTAAATTTGTTTTGTGAAGAGAACTGTTGAATTGATCAGAGTTCATTGTGAAGGTGGACATTCTGGTGGTGATCGTAAGAATGATGCACGTTGATGTCAAATGTGTCTTGCCTATTTTTTCTTAAGGTCCGATGTTTCTCTTTCATTTTTGGAAGAGAAACATTGGACACATATCATGATGATACGTTTAATTTATTTAATTTTAAATGCGTAGCGCTGTTTTTTAAACTTGTAGTTAAGCTATAATGTATTTGTTATTTGTCTAAAAGCGATTAAAAACAATTTGATTCGTTCTGCATCACCAAAAACGGAAAGGTTTTTTTTTTTCTCATGTTTTAGAGCTCCGATGTGTCCTTACAGGCCTCTCATAACGAAATAATAATTTTAAAAAATTATTTATTTGGAAAATAAGTAATTACAAATGTTGTTTATGAAATTTATGTTTCATTTATTTTGATAATGATCAGGATGCGATGTCAAGCAGTGCTATTGACGTGTGCGCGTGAGGCGCCGGCGTGATCACTTGAACTGCTTCCTTACACCAGTGAAAACAACTTAAAATAGGCTACTCATTTTTGGTCATACATAAACTGTAAAGAGTTTAATCATATCTGTGTACACTCACAAAGAAAACATGTAGCCTACCACTTTCTTCCGTCTTAGTTTCCTTTTGAACGTGTTTGTGTGGAGAGCGTCGCAAAAAAAAAAAAAATTAAAACAGCATATGGCTTCAGTTTTTTTTCTTTCGTTTTGTTAATCTGTTAATTGTTTAAGTGAACATATTTTGTGTATTTATTCGTTTTATTTAGGCTATATGAGTTTATTTTGCGCTGCAGATGTGAATCCTCCTTTTCTGTTGTTTGCGCGTCTAAAACGAATCCACTGGAAAACAATTGTGGTTATTTTTAACGAGTCATAGACATTTAGGCTATCCATTCTAATTTAATTTAGCCTTTTAATTCTAATTTAACAATCTTGTCGGTTTAAACAGAAATGTACATTAATAGCGCCGCGGGTATAGGCCTAGTGTCAATACACAAATCCAATATAGTCTGTTACACACATGCGTGACAAAACTGTGTTTACGGGAATGCTTGAATGTTTTAAAAATAAAAATACATTGTTAATAAGCAAAATCAAAATGTTAATTTTATAAAGAGTAGCCTAGGCCTATTCGATTCCTGGCCTTAAGTAAATTTGATTCCACAATAGATTTTTTTTATTCCTATTAATTAGCTAGCTACTAGGCTACAAAATATTTCATTTATGCTATGTGAATAAATATGTGAATGGTAACTACGGGACTATGTTAAATAAAAAAAAATTATCTCGATATTGGGTTAGGTGACTTTAAATATCGACATTCTGATACTTGCAAGACATCGTCGATATACAATAATATCGTCATATCGCCCAGCCCTAGAGGAGACTAAAGGCTGAAACTCCCCAAAACAAGTAACTGTTAAAAATGGCTTTATTAAAGGTCTGGAAAAGCATTTCAAAGTGTGAAACCAAGAGTCTGGTGATGTCTACGGGTCACAGAGTCACTCCTGTGATTGCTTGCAAGGGATTTACAATTAAATATTAGCTTACATTTGCTTTAAGTTAAACCGTCCCAATACTTATGCTCAAATTAGGCAGAGGGATGAAACTCTAAAAGTGCTGTACTTCTTAGTTGGTAACACACACACACACACACACACACACACACACACACACACGGTCAGAATTACTGGCACCCTTGCTAAATATGATCAAAGATGACTGTAAAAATAAATCTGCTTTGTTTATCCTTTTGATCTTTAATTCATAAAATTAGCAAAAATCTAACCTTTCATTGAAGGAAAAGAATTGAAAGTGGGGAAAAAAAACATGAAATATATTTCTCCCCAAAACAAGTTGGCCAAAATTACTGGCACCCTTTTATTCAATACTTTTTGCAACCTCCTTTTGCCATGATAACAGTTCTGAGTTTTCTCCTATAACGCCCAATGAGTTTGAAGAACACCAATAATTCTGACCACCACTGTATATGTACAGTTTCAAGAAAAAGTTTGTGAACCACTTGCAGAATCTGTGAAAATGTGAAAAATTTTAACAATGAGAGATCATACAAAATGCATGTTATTTTTTATTTAGTACTGTCCTGAGTAAGATATTTTACATAAAAGATGTTTACATATAATCCATAAGACAAAAAAATAGCTGAATTTATTAAAATGACCCAGTTCAAAAGTATGTGAACCCTTGATTCTTATACTGTGTGGTTACCTGGATGATCTACGACTGTTTTTATGTTTTGTGATGGTTGTTCATGAGTCTCTTGTTTGTCCTGAGCAGTTAAACTGAGCTCTGTTCTTCAGAAAAATCCTCCAGCACCTGCAGATTCTTCAGTTTTCCAGCATCCAGTGACTGTGTGATTTTGAGATCCGTCTTTTCACACTGAGGACAACTGAAGGACTTAAACACAACTATTAAAAAAGGTTCAAACATTCACTGATGCTCCAGAAAGAAACACGATGCATTAAGAGCCAGGGGTGAAAACTTTTCAACAGGATGAAGATGTCCAAATTTCTCTCATTTTGTTTAAATATCAATTTTTCTTCATTTAGTACTGCCCTTCGAAAGAAACAGAAGATACTCGCATGTTTCCCGGAAGACAAATTAAATACAATTTACCTTGATCTTCAAATTCCAAAAGTTTTCACCCCCCGGCTCTTAATGCATCATGTTTCCTTCTGGAGCATCAGTGAATGTTTGAACCTTTTTAATAGTTGTGTTTGAGTCCCTCAGTTGTCCTCAGTGTGAAAAGATGAATCTCAGAATCATTCAGTCACTGCTGGAAAGGGTTCAAATATGCAAAAAATGCTGGAAAACCAAAGAATCAGCAGGACCTGGAGGATTTTTCTGAAGAACAGAGCTCAGTTTAACTGCTCAGAACAAACGACAGACTCATGAACAACAATCACAAAACAAAAAAAAACAGTCGTGGATCATCCAGGTAACCACACACAGTATGAAGAATCAATGGTTCACATACTTTTGAGCTGGGTTATTTTAATAAATTCAGCTATTTTTTTGTCTTGTGGACTATATGTAAACATCTTTTATGTAAAATCTCTTACTCAGGACAGTACTAAATAAAAAACAACATGCATTTTGTATTATCCCTTATTTTGTTAAAATTATTCACATTTTCACAGATTCTGCAAGTGATTCACATACTTTTTCTTGCAATATTGCAAGAAAAAGTATGTGAACCACTTGCAGAATCTGTGAAAATGTGAATAATTTTATTCACATATATATAAAACATTTTTTCTTTGGGCACCAAATCAGCATACTGGAATGATTTCTGAAGTATCATGTGACAGAAAACTGCTGAAAATTCAGCTTTGCAACCACAGGAATAAAGAGCATTTAAAATATATTAAAATAGAAAAGAGTTAAATTTGTACTCGCATATCACATTAATACTTTTGTTTTGTTTTTTTAAACTGTTTTTGATCAAATGCAGCTTTGGTGAACAAGAGACTTTTCCACAAAAAAAAGAATTTAATATTGACACCAAACTTTTGTATTTTCATTCAGGCAATGCAATCTGTCATCCATACTCATACATTTATATACAGGTCCTTCTCAAAAAATTAGCATATTGTGATAAAGTTCATTATTTTCCATAATGTAATGATAAAAATTAAACTTTTCCATAATGTAATGATAAAAATTAAAAACACTTTTCTTTTATTGGTCGGATGAAATATGCTAATTTTTTGAGATAGGAATTTTGGGTTTTCATGAGCTGTATGCCAAAATCATCAGTATTAAAACAATAAAAGACCTGAAATATTTCAGTTGGTGTGCAATGAATCTAAAATATATGAAAGTTTAATTTTTATCATTACATTATGGAAAATAATGAACTTTATCACAATATGCTAATTTTTTGAGAAGGACCTGTACATATGGTAGAGCTTGGCAAAATATGGTTTTACAGTTTTACGGAGAACAAAAGTATTCTCACAGTCTTATTAAACTTTATGACCCAAAAAACAAAACATAAAAAAGGTAATGAAAAAAATGACCACAATATTACAAAACCCTAATTTTTATTTAGAATATTTTACATTTTACTCAGCTGTACTATAAAGGCACTGAAAAATGTATAATGAAAAATGAATAAAGATTGATCTGGTCTGTTACGTACATCATTACCCCACATGGTGAGCTGGATGACTCTGCCGGACATGTCCATCAATTGGATGTTCCTCTTGGAAACCTCACGACTGTTCTTGGTCGTGATGCGCGTCACATCCTCTGTGTTTTTACATACTCCAATCACATCTGTAAACACACGCCACACGGGTTCACAACACTGTTACTTCCCCAAATTTGCCAACAGCAAATAGGTTTGGGATGACTATAACCCTCATCCAGAAAGTAATTCCACAACATTCGTCAACGCTCCATTACAGCGCGCCATCTTAATCCTCTAATATCAGACGCCGTTATGAATCATTTAGCTGCCATTAGGAGCGTTTCACAAATCACTGCCAGCACCTGACTCAAATCTCGGATAAGAAATATGCCTGCTGCACCTCGGCATGCTCTGACTGCAATTACCATAATTAGAGGCATGCTTATTGACTCTTCATTCTACCAGTGACAGCATCTTTCTCCTCCGGTTCTGCTAGAACCCGACAGGGACACAAAGTCAATCAGCGCCACAGGCCATTACTGTCATAAGCATTATTAATATTGCGTTCATCATCAACGTTATAATTACCACAACCTCCTGGGCCTCAACACATTTGTTACGCAGAGCCACACTACTGTCTCCAAAACAGTTAATTATTAAAATGCTGGTTATTTATGATGCCAATCTCACAGGCCAGGGGCAGATGCTCACCTACGATGGTGTCTTTCTCCCTGGACTCCAGGTCAGCAATGGAAACGAAGTCACACTGCACCATGGGGACATCATGGCTGTCCTCGCAAGGGATGATGCTTGTCTCGCCGTTGAGAGTCATCTCGTAGTCGTTCTTGAGTGAAGAGAACTGTTTGTTAGCAATCTTCAGGGTGCCTTTGGAGATGTAGTAGACCTGAGGACAACAAGAGGGAAAAATCAGGTCAACAGCTGGCTTAACTTTTTTGTTCCAATTAATTCTTTATCCCTACTTCCACGCCACATTATTTGACAAGAGCTAACACAATTTAGAAGGAAGTAGGCCTTACTTTTCCCTGCTCGATGAGGGAGTAGAATTTGTCCACCTCATGATTAAACCCAGTTGCTCTGATCTCCCCCTATGATAAACAAAGTGAGATGTCATTGCATATTAATACTCTTACAAGTTTCTGATCTGATCACTGCTGATAAATGCTTACGCTTTCATCCACAAGCTCCATGGAGAAAAGCTTCCCATCTCCCCTGGAGTTACTCCATGTGCGGATGGCACTCTTGTTGGTGACTCGGGCTCTAACAGTCCACCTAAAGAAAACAACACACTCTTATGAATTATGCAAAACACAGTGTGATATTCAAAGGTCAAAAACCCTGGAAAGAGGGAAATAGATGTGAAATTTAGACTGACTTTGACTGGTAAGGATTGAGGCCGGCAATAGGAACAACTTTAGAGCTGCCTCCAGGAGTGTTGGGGGCAGCCATGGGTTTTTTCCCAAAGCTCTGAGCGGGAGGTCTGTTCATTGAACCTAATGCGAGTAGAGGAGAAAACAACAGATCACCACAAAGAACTAAAACAAAGTCACAAGATAAAGCACAAGATAAAATAGACACCAATTTTGCATTTATGATGTGACGCTATTTCGTGACACTAAAGTTACACCTCTAAAATAATCTTTTGTGACAATCTTTTAAGTGTGAATTAAAACAGCTGTCTAAATCAGCTTGAATCCACATTAAAAGTTAAAAATGTCACCAAGAAGATTAAACTCAAAAATACATGAAATTAAGAAGCCTTCAAATGCTTTTTATCAAAAAAAAAAATGGGTAAATACATGTTAAAGGGAATGAACCACCACATCGGGTATGCATTATTTTACTAATAATTCAACGGCCCGTCGTCAATTGTTCCTTATATGTAGATTACTTTGTGCATTACATCCCACCTCAACAAACCACATGGTTTGAAATTCACCAACAGCACAGGCCAAGTTTACATTTAAGTTTAATACTCATAACACTCACTCTTTGTTGGATCAAATCTCTAAAAGGTGTACAAGCAACTGCTTAAATGAAAGAAAGTTATGCTTTCCTTAAGCCGCGCACACACTTAACGATTGTAAGGCCGATTATGAATGTAAATTGATACTTATGACTGATCGCGCTCAAACGAGTCCAGTCGCGTTCAGTCTGCGATTACAGTTGGTGTTCAAATTCCATGTGTAAGTATTTAAATCTGCTTCAGTCGCAGGAAACAATCGGTATGTGTGTTCAGTTCAGTCTTAGAATGTTTCAGCTAATCGTTAGGTGTGTCCCCGGCTTTAGAAAGCACAAATAACAGAAATAATATTATAGAAAATATATAAACGCACCACGACAAAATGGTTCCTACCTTTTCTACTGGTGTTCTAGTTAATACTGTTTCTACTTTATTCTCAGTATTCCATGTGTCCAACAGATGCTTTAAAGTGTGGTTTTTTTTTAATTAATAGGTTGTTTGTCAGTTCAACTAAGAAAACTGTTGGTCAGTGTTCATTTTCAAATCAGTTACCATAGTAACAATCATTTTGTCATTTTAGACTTATGGCCTTACATTTTGTAAATTGTAAGACATCAGCACTCTAGGACCAATGGTGTCTTGAAAATGTCAGCTTTTAAATAAAATATTTTAGTATTCATATGGTTATAATCTATAATAATTTAGCAATCCAGAACTTCGTAACACAACAGTCAGCTAATGCATTACAGCTCAGTAACACTATGTCAATGTAAACATTTGAGGGTTTTTAAACAAGCACCTACACTAAATAAATGAAATACATATTTATGTTCATTTCTTTACCATCACTTCCATTCTGAGGCTGTAATGGACGTGCAGTTGGAGCTGGAGCTGTACTCTGTTGTGCCTTTGACTGACCTACAAAACACAAATAGACATGCCAGGAACATGAAACATGAGATCAAATTAATACCTCTGGACAAGGTGACTGGCACGCCTCAATGCTGAAATGAAATTACTCAACTTTATCAGACATCCCATCCTGCAAAAACAAATTTCAGGGAGAGATATATAGTCCTAAATTAAGTCCATTTTGAAATAAATATCAGTAAAAGGTAACCTAAATAATCTAAGAAAGTTCAGGTCCCCCTATAGTCAATTTTATCCCTTAAAACTCATTTTTGATCACCAAAATGACAAGCATTCATGTGAAAAAAATTCTTTATGTGTTAAAATAGCTTGAATGTAACCCTACACCCTTGCTTCATTAATGGGCTCATGTACCTCGTCATTCGGCACAAATCAAAATGTTTCTGTGGCTGCGATGTAACATTTAAAGGGATAGTTCACCCAAAAATGAAAATTTGATGTTTATCTGCTTACCTCCAGGGCATCCAAGATGTAGGTGACTGTGTTTCTTCAGTAGAACACAAATGATGATTTTTAACTCGAAACCGAACAGTATTTATATCATTTTTTACCTCTAAAACACCACTATGTCCAACTGCGTTCAGCATTCGCTTGGTGATGTCTGATCGCGATCTGACAACGGCAGTGATGTCTCGCGCATATACTTCAATGAGTGCTAGACATCACTGTCGTTGTCAGAGCACGATCAGACCTCACCAAGCGAATGCTGAACGCAGTTGGACATAGTGGTGTTTTAGAGGTAAAAAATGATATAAATACTGTTCGGTTTCTCACACAAACCGATCGTTTCGTCTCTTAGGAAATCAATGTGCCGTCACGAGCCGCAGGGTTTAATTTGGATTCGTCTGTGCATGTTTATTGACTCATAGATTGTGTGACCATTAACTCGCAATATAAGACTGACAGACATCAACGGTTGGAGTTAAAAATCATAATTTGTGTTCTACTGAAGAAACAAAGTCACCTACATCTTGGATGCCCTGGGGGTAAGCAGATAAACATCAAATTTTCATTTTTGGGTGAATTATCCCTTTAATTTCTAACCTATTATTTCTTTTATAAAAAAAGCTTTATGCTTCACCCATGTCGTAATTTTCAAGTAAAACAGCATTCACAAAAAAAACAACTTTGTTTTGGCTCTCTACCACTGTGGTGGGGTGGTTGTCAAGTTGATCAGCCGAAATGCACGATAAAAGGTGTAAATGGTACCGCTTCTTGGTTGACCACTTCTGATCAGATCACCAAAAACACATTAAGTAATTTAATAACATTCTTTAATAACATAAGTGCCATTATTAAAAGGAAGCTTTTTTTCATCTTTGGTCTATTGCCAAATTAAAATGGTTTCTTTCAAAAAAGGATTTAGAATTAGTGACTCATGCACTTATCACATCAAGACTGGACTACTGCAATTCCTTATATGTAGGTTTGCCACTCTTCAATGCTTGCAATTGGTTCAAAATGCAGCAGCTGGACTTCTAACGGGTGCAAGGAAGAGAGAGCATATCACCCCTGTTCTTGCTTCCTTGCACTGGTTACCACTTGGCTGTTGAGTCGAATTTATGGTTTTGCTGTATGTTTATAAACCCTTGCATGGTCTAGCACCACAGTACATTATTGATCTCATTCAACCATATTCTGGAGTGGTCAAATCAGTTGCTTTTCCGTTTCTCGTTCCCACTTGAAAACCATGGGCGATCGGGCGTTTGTAACTGTGCTATGTTGTGGTATGCACTTACATTCTCTGTGAGGTCCTCTACCACATTGTCCACGTTCAAATCTAGGTTGAAGACACATCTTTTCTCCTTAGCATTTGGTGTTGCTTGAGCTGTATAGGGTTTTAGTTGTATGAGTCCTACTTGTATTTGTATGACTTGTTGATTTTAAGTTCTTTTATTTCCTCTCTCTCTCGCCATCTTAAGCCGGGTGCACACTGTGCGATTTATAACAGTCCTTTACAAGTGTAGCTTGTCAGACTGTACGAACATGATCCTCATGTCACACTGTGGGATCTCAGCCGTCATTTATGTCAGACTGTACGACAGTCAAGACGCGTTAAAAACGGACACGCACATTAAAACTCATCCAGAGTTTTACATCAACCCACACACGTTCGGTGACTGTGAGCTGCATTACACACAGGACTGAAATGGTGGCTAACAAAGACATCTCTAGCGTTAATTTTGATCACGGCTTGTCTTGAAAAACGAAGACAATTTGACGTTTGTCGTGAGAGAAGTCACACTGCAGGACTGTGCGCCAAATCTTCTGACACTGCCAGAATTTCAGAGGAGGAAAAATTTTATCACGACGGTCATTAATCGGCTGTCGGTGAACATGTCAAACTAGCGATCAAAGACTACAGATTTTAGCCTAGGATTACAAGAATCTTTTAGGATTCTCAAAATTTATCGCACAGAGTGCCCCGGCTTTACTCTGTTAAATTTAGCAAATATTTTCCCATTTCTTTTATTTGTATTTTCCTAATTATACAGCACTTTGGTTCAATGTTTGTTGTTTTTAAATGTGCTTTATAAATAAACTTGAACTTGATATTAAAGGTGCAGTGTGTAAATTTAAGCGGCATCTAGCGGCGAGGCTGCGAACTGCAAACAACAGCACTCACCCCCTTTCAAAGCAAAATAGAGAAGCTACAATGGCCGTCTGGCCGACACAAGACAAAGATGTCATCGTCTGAGACAGCAGCGAGTACGTAAGCCAGTCAAGCAATTAGGTTTCTTCTTACTTCTAACAAAAAATTATCTCTGGTTCTAATAAACCAGACAACTACTACTACTACTTCTTCTTTCTGTGTATTCAATGTAGTGATGATGCAAGCTGCCTCTAAAAACACGAACGATTTAGAACAACAACAACATACTGACTAAACACGCTCTGATTTGTCCGTTTAGGGCTACTGTACAAACATGCCGGCGCATAATGACGACTTAACATGTAAGGGGACCAGCGGTGTATGTAGATAGAAATGGCTCTTTCTAAAGGTAATAAAAACATATCGGTTCATTATGTAAGGTCTTTATACACCACTGAAAAACATAATTATGTATATTTTATTGCATTTCTGTGAATAGATCTTCCCAAATTTTACACACTGCACGTTTAATGCCAGGTGGAAACAAATCTCAGCTTACTCGATTTAGGGGCGTTAGGGCGAGGCTTTCAATTTGCGGGAAACTCTGCGAACTTCCAGGAGGGGTGGGATGTCTGCTTTATATGAGCAAAACAAATTTAAGCGTCAAAAGCGTCAAATGTACTGTCTCACCCTCCACATAAGGAGTTGGGTCTCCAATTTTTCCTGGCATCTGGTCAGCAGACTTGAGTACTTCCATGTCCAGTATAACCACCACACGTCTGTGTACAACAAACACACAAGCTTAATAATATGCATAAATGAAAATATACTACTGTTCAAAAGTTTGAGGTTAGTAAGATTTTTTTGATAGAAATTAACACTTATTCAGCAAGAATTTCCTAAAGGCATTTACGTTGCAAAAGATTTCTATTTAACATAAATGCTGTTTTTTATTACTTTCAATTCTTCAAACGATCTAGAAAAAAAGCATCACATTTTCCACAAAATATTATTCAGCAGCACAACTGTTTTCAATATTGATAATAATACGAATGTTTCTTGAGCAGCAAATCAGCATATTAGAATGATTTCTGGAGGATCATTTGACATTTAAGTCTAGAGTAATGATGTTGAAAATTCAGCTTTGCGTCACAGGAATAAATGACAGGTTTAAAATATATTCAAATAGAAAACAATTATTTTAACTGGTAATAATATTTCATAATATTACTAATTTACTGTATTTTTAATCAAATAAATGCAGCCCTGTTGAGCATAAGCGACTTTTTACGAAAAAAATAAATAAATCTGCCCCCAAACTTTTAAATAGTATTAATAAAGCAGAATCACACAGAAACCTGCTAATAATACATGCTAATAATAACAACTGTAAGAAAAAGAAAAATCGGATCAAGACCTGGAGACGAATGCTTACCGTCCATCCTTGAGAACATTAGTGACGCTCCTTTTCAGCATACACACACAGTTAGAGGCCAACTGGTTTTGCTCAGCCATGGGATTGAGCTGTGTGGAGAGCATGAATGCTGCGTGCAAGGAAAAAAAACATTATTAAAAAAAAAAAACATGGATTTAGGACACTACTGTTGAAATAAAACGCTTTCATTGCGTGGAAATGTCACCATTATTTTATATAAGATAAAATACTGAAGTTTTACGGAAATGGGTCATATCATTGACATTACCTGAGCAGTTGAAGTAAATCCCCACTTATTCAAGGGCTCGCATTTATTGCATGGACGGAGCAAACACACATAATGTAAGTGTCTAAATGCATACGCACAGTTCCAATGAACGATAAATTTAACTTAATGTTGTTAAACTGAATGTGCGAAGGAAGCTGCTGAAATAACTACATTAACAACACTAAAATAAGAACGCAAGGTTGATCAATCAGATGCGCGTTAAAGTTCCGTTCGGAATTTGCAAAAATCCTTCTTGTATCGAACACCTATGAATCGCGAATCGAATCGATTTGCTGTCTACCTAAAGATCCACAGCCCCAAGCTCCAGCAACAGCTGTTTTGTAAAAACAAGCCCAAAACAACATCCTCCAGGACATGAAAATTCCAACAGATTTTAAAGGCAGACATCAAATTAAACACACAAAGGCATCTGAAAACTCATCAAACTTACAGGACATAGTGTGCAGCCCATCACTCATCATGAGACGGAAACGGGACAGGCCATTTCCACCATCAATCTTGCGGATGTTCTGGAGAGTATATTCAACATTTTACAGTCTTACACTACAGTTGACTAGAATGGAAATAAATGGTCTGGTGTCTTAAAGAAACACAAGCGTAAACTAAACTTTCAGAAGTTAATAAAAACATTAAATTACTAACAACACTGATATGAGCATTGAAAAAATTAACACGTTAAAATAAGGTTTCATTTGTTAAAGGGATAGTTCACCCAAAAATGAAAATTCTGTCATCATTTACTCACCCTAAAATTGTTCCAAACCTGTATGAATTTCTCTCTTCTGCTGAACACAAAACAAGATATTTTGAAGAATATGGGTAACCAAACAGATGATGGGCCACATTGACTTCCATAGTATGGGGGGGAAATGTTATGGAAGTAAATGTGGACCATCAACTGTTCATTTTTGGGTGAACCATCCCTATTGCATTAGTTAACAATGAACAATACTTCTAAGGAATTTTCTTTTTTTATTTACTGAAACTTTAAGATTAAAAGTTGTATCCATTACATACATCTGTTAGTTAATGAACTGTGAACGAACATGAACATTTCTATTAACGAACATTAACAAAAGGTTAATAAATGCTGTTAGAATATATTGGTCATTGTTAAATGCATTAATGTTAACAAATGAGACCTTATTAATCCATTTTTTACATTAAACATTATTTTAATGTATACATTAACACTTCCTTCAGAAATCACAAAATCTGTTATTGGCATTAGTGTCTACAATATTACAGGTCTTAACATCACCATCCCTAGAATATAAGGTGATGTAACAAAATAATTTGATTAAGTTGTAAACAGTGTGCAAGGAATCTGACAGTTACCACACATTGAAGAACAGGGTTGGTGACTTCAATTCCTTTAGTCAGGGACTGAAAAGAAAAAGGATACAATCCAACACTTAAGATAAAAAAAACTCAAATCAGAACAACAATAATAGCGAATTCAGATATCTGCCTGTTTTACACACCTATTCAAAACTCGGGAAAGAAAAATTGACCACATGAGCCATTTTCCACCTACAATGACTCTGAGAGTGTTTTTATATTGTCTGCACAGTATCAACTGCTGCTACTGCATTGAGCAGACAATATAAAAACAAGTCTCTTACATTTCATCCTCGATTTTAACCTAGTTACAGTTCAAACATGCAAACATGGGGGGGAACATAACTACATTAAACACAAGGCAATGGTAATAATTTGATTTTATGTCCCTGTCATAACAGCCCGAAACCGCAGGAAACATTTGCTGGCTAACTCACTTAGCAAGCTAATGTCTGCAACGGTTGAAATAATGCAGCGGTCTTGTTCTTACCTCAATTGCCCCTTCTGAGAGTCTAACAGTCATGTTTTCACAAAAAGTATTGCGAACGAAAGATAAAATGTTGTAATGACACAAGATCACAACCGTCTCTGGTCCTCGGCACACTCCTGTATCCTCGCGCCAACTCACTCCAAACGCGCGAAAGTGCGACACACGATGACGCGTTTCCCGTTTCAACCTACTTCCGCTGAACGTCAAAATAAATACCACAGGCTAGCCAAATGTTTTCTGAAGTAAGGAATGCTTTAACTGCTTTAAATATTAATGGGAATCGTTGCATGAATCCAAAAAAAATGTCTGACTTTGTTTATTCATTTTATAAGGAACTACAGTACAGTCCAAAGGTTTGGAACCACTAAGATTTTTTATGTTTTTAAAAAAAGTTTCGTCTGCTCACCAAGGCTACATTTATTTAATTAAAAATACAGTAAAAAACAGTAATCTTGTGAAATAGTATTACAATTTAAAATAACTGTTTTCTATTTGAATATATTTCACAAAGTAATTTATTCCTGTGATGGCAAAGCTGAATTTTCAGCATCATTACTCCAGTCTTCAGTGTCACATGATCCTTCAGAAATCATTCTAATATGCTGATCTGCTGCTCAAGAAACATTTAATGTGTACAATTGTACAAAATATTTGTGTACAATATTTTTTTTCAGGATTATTTGATGAATAGAAAGTTCAAAAGAACAGTGTTTATCTGAAATCTAATCTTTTGTAACATTATAAATGTCTTTACTGCCACTTTTGATTGATTTAATGCATCCTTGCTGAATAAAAGTATTCATTTCTTTAATTTCTTTTCAAAAAAATAAAAATTAAAATTCTTACTGACCCCAAACTTTTGAACGGTAGTGTATAATGCTACAGAAGCTTTGTATTTCAGATAAATGCTGTTCTTTTGAACTTTCTATTCATCAAGGAATCCTGAAAAAAAAAGTACACAACTGTTTTCAACATTGAAAATAATCATAAATGTTTATTGAGCAGCAAATCAGCATATTAGAATGATTTCTGAAGGATCATGTGACACTGAAGACTGGAGTAACGATGCTGAAAATTCAGCTTTGCATCACAGGAATAAATTACTTTGTCAAATATATTTAAATAGTACACAGTTATTTTAAATTGTAATAATATTTCACAATATTACTGTTTTTTACTGTATTTTTAATTAAATAAATGTAGCCTTGGTGAGCAGACGAAACTTCTTTTAAAAACATTAAAAATCTTAGTGGTTCCAAACTTTTGGACTGTACTGTATATCATTCCAATTTTGATCTATATAATTGTGAAGAGTTCATTCAAATAGTCCATCAACATATTCCTATTATTGATAAAGAATTTCAAGACTTCTGTGAATCCAACATAACTTCTTCTGAGATCAGAGATGCCCTGATTAGAATGAAAAAAGGGAACATACAATTGAACATGAATGTTTGTTTAAAACTTTAACACTTTTTGGATTCAGAAATACATTTTTAAATGTAGTTAAAATGTTTTACAATGATATTAATAGTTCTGTAATACTTAACACTTCCACCTCTAAAAGAATTAACATTAACCGTGGAGTACGTCAAGGTTGTCCAATTTTCCCCTTTTTATTTTTGTTGGTAGTTGAATTATTATCCATTGGTACCATTAATGATAAACAAATTCAAGGTCTTCAAATTTTTGGTAAAGAAATTAAAATATCCCAATTGGCAGATGACATGACTTTATTTTGAAAGAGCTTATCTCTTATTCCCAATGCTATCTCCTTCATCCATATTTTCTCCAAGGCTTCTGGTTTAACTCTAAATTTAACCAAATGTGAAATCCTCCCTTTACACAATTTAAATGATAAAGTTATTAATAACATTCCAGTGAAGACCTCTGTCAAATACCTAGGAACTCTTGTAACAAAGGATGTTACAGAAAGACAAAACTTAAATTTTTCCTCTAGATTAAAAAAGACAAAAGCATTATTAAATTGTTGGTTACAACGTGATCTCTCTGTTTATGGGCGTGTCCTATTATCTAAAGCAGAAGGCTTATCTCGATTTGTCTATCCCTCCCTATCTTTGTATGTTAAAGATTCTAGTAAAGATATCAATAATTTGATTTATTCTTTTATTTGGAAAAACAAATCCCAAAGACTTAAGAAAAGGGTTCTTACCAATAAGAAAGCTGAAGGGGGATTGGAAATACTTTATTTTGAAGATGTAAATAGAACTTTTAAAGTCATTTGGATTAAAAAATGTTTGATTAATCATAACTCCCTTTGGAACCACATCCCACACAGTCTCTTTAACCAAATAGGTGGCTTAGAATTTCTGTTAACTTGTGACTTTAATATTTCTAAACTCCCTCTTAAATTGTCCAAATTCCACCAGCAAGTGCTTTTAGCCTGGGAAATCTGCTACTCACACAATTTCTCTCCTCATACTTCCTTCATTTGGAATAATGCCAATATAACGATTGCCAATAAATCTTTATTTTTAAGGAATTGGTTTAACAGGGATATTAATCATCTTATGAATATGTTTGATAATTATGGGAATCTTTTAACTTATGAACAATTCATGCAAACCCATAGTTTCCCTGTGCATTTTAAGAAATGTAATTCGGTCATTAAATCTATTCCTCTTACTCTTGTTCTTCTTGTTAAAAGTCATATTCTTTATAACCCTACAATAATGACAAAACCAAAATTAATTTAAATGGTCTTGAACTGATTGATAAAAAATGCAAGAACAAACATATTTATACTATTTTCCAAAAACAAAATAAAATAACACCTAGAGGGAAATTCTTTTGGAACTCTATTATTGATAATATTAATTGGAAGGCGGCTTGGTTAATCCCCTTTAAATATTGTATCAATAACAAAACTAAAGAAATACATTTTAAAATTTTGCATACCATCTACCCTGTTAAATCAATTATTTCAATTTACTCTGATATTGATGATTTATGCTCCTTTTGCAAAAATGAGAAAGAAGTGTTAACACATTTGTTTTTTGATTGTAAAGTTACCCAAAATTTTTGGAAGGAAATGGCAGAATTTATTTTGAATCTAGTAAAGGATAAATACTGTTTTTCTTTAATTGTGTGTTTTTAATTATTGTGTATGAAAACAATGTTAACAAAGGTCTTGAATACATTGTTAACTTACTAATATTGCTGGCAAAATTTTACATACATAAACAAAAATGCTTAAAATCATCCCCAATATTTAAGGTATTTTTAGTTGAATTTGATTGTTTTATATCTTCTCTGAAATTGTTAAAAAAACAAAAAGTCATTAACATAAAATATTTATGATTTTATTTTCGGATCCCCTGTTACTAATTAATATCACACTTTGTATTGCACTGTCTTATGCTATGCTAAATTGTTCTATTTTCATTAATAAAAAAATAAATAAAAAAAAATGTGCAACAGCAGATTCGGAAGGATAGTATTTTACTAAAAAAAAAAAAAAAAAATGTTTCCTGAAGCGGAATAGCGTTATTCCTTCTTTGATTCACTAAGTTTTGCGAGTCTTAAAAATATTTTAATCAATTTGTTGTAATGTTGTAAACTATTTAATGTGGCAAATGTTTCTTCTTTTTAAACCATTTTACATTAAACAGTGTTTTTATTCAATGCCACAAGAACAAGTCATACATTATTGACAACATTAGCTGCCAGACATTACCTCCCTCTTTTTGTTGTTTGTATCAAAATAATTATGTATAAATTAAATTAAGGATAAGATGCCATGTACAGTATGGTATTTTCTTAATAAACAAAATAATTGAATGTTTCTTTTTACATTCCAAAATGTCGTTCTGAAAATAAAAAAGCATCTCAAATACACAAATTTCATACACCCCAGTATTATGTTAATATAGGTTTCTAAATCCTTCCAAAAATAATGTAACAAATGCACAATTGTTTCATTTTCCAGTTAAAACAGATAACTGTGATAAATCATATTATGTATTATAATAAAAAATAAATAATTTGAAGACAAAGTTGTGTCCCCTTCAGCATACTATAAGAAAAACTGACACTCAACAAACCTGCTTTGTGTTCAGCCATGTGACCAAATACAATTTAATTGATCAAAAAGGTTGATTATTGAATTATATGCAGTACATTTATACCAGTATTTATTAAAAATAGTAATAATCTGGAGCACATGTTTGTAAAATCACATAAAACGCTGCACAAGTGATTTCTCTCTTAGTAGCACTGCAGATTGTACCTGAAAGATATATTTCACTAAACTAAAACAAAATCAAAATTATAAGTTTTTCAATAACATAAAAGTGAGTAAATGATTTTCATTTTTGGGAACGCTTTAAATAAATACACTTATGAGGCACTGAGGAATTTC